>OX465581.1:1065000-1424585 GCA_950022655.1 Alentia gelatinosa | reverse complement strand
AGCAGTGTTGATAAAGGAAAAAAGGATAGTGTAGACGAAGAGAAACATCGTAAATTCATCTTCTTCGATTTTGAATGCATGCAAGACACAGGTATACATATACCTAACCTCTGTGTGGTTAAGGTGACGTTTGACCTCTGTTATTCTCCTTCAAACAATGAGGACATCTGTCTCAACTGTGATGAGAAAGACCTTATCTTTTACGGGGAGAAGTGTGTTGATGAATTTTGTTCATGGCTTTTTTCTAAAAAAAACACAAATGCTATTGTCATATGCCATAATTTTAAAGGTTATGATTCGTACTTTATTATAGAGTACCTGTACAGTAACGGAATGCCTCCGAAAATAATCTACTGTGGTGCTAAAGTTATGCACCTCACTGTACCTCAGTATAAAATGAGATTCCTCGATTCCATAAACTTTCTACCCATGGCTTTATCGAAATTACCAAAAACCTTAAACCTGAGTTGTGAGGATAAAGGGTATTTTCCTCATCTGTTTAACAAACCTGTGAACCAGGATGTTAGACAACCATTTCTACCTCACCATAGATTCTATTCTCCAGATAGCATGTCTCCAGAAAACAGGAAAAGTTTTTTCATCTGGTATAATGCTCATAAACTTGATTTCTTCGAGATGAAAACGGAACTTATCAAATACTGTACCAATGATGTTCTGATTCTAAAGGAGGCCTGTATGAAATTCAGACAGATGTTTCTAAATATGACATCTGATATTACACCTATAAGCATGCTGCTCCACGCAGGGGTTGGCATTGGTGAAGATGGTGATGACACCATACCGTCTGTAAATGGTGTAGACCCTTATGAATCGTGCATAACTATTGTTTCAGCATGTAACCTCGTCTATAGAACAAAGTTTCTACCCGTTAATACTGTTGAAATCCTACCACCATATAATGCCGCAGATATACATTCCAACGAATCGCTTCTATGGTTGACTTTCTATGAGAGAAAACACGGGGTCGTAGTACAGCACGCACGTCGAACTGGTGGTGAAAAAAGGATAGGGCGTGGGGGAGTAGATGGTTTTGTTAAGGATGATACTCATACTGTTCTACAGTATCATGGGTGTTTCTTACATGGACACCCAGATTGTTTTGCAGCCTCTACTATGAACCCTTTATCAAAAAGGAAAATGGGTAGTTTGTATGAACAAACACAACGGCGTACGGACGAGATCGTAGGTAAAGGTTACACTGTTATAGAGATGTGGTCATGTGAGTTCAAGAAGCTACAGAGAACCGAAGAATATACATCATTAATGGTTAATGTTGAGTTAGAGTCACCGTTACAACCACGAGATGCATTCTTCGGGGGTCGAACAGATTGTATCAAATGTTATCACAAGGTTAATACGGATAGTAATGAACAGATAAAGTATTACGATGTCACCTCTCTCTACCCTTATGTGAACAAATACTGTCCATACCCTGTAGGGCATCCTGAAAAGATTCTAGGGCAAGACATTCCTCAACCTCACTGTGATATAGATCTCAACGAGTATGAAGGTCTTATCAAATGTAGAATTGCCCCACCACGAAACCTCTTTCACCCTGTATTACCATACAGGTACAATGGTAAACTACTGTTTTCACTATGTAGATTGGCATCACGGAATATGATGGTTTATTCAAACCAGTATCCCCCGATGACTATGTACCATGTAGACACAGTGAAAAACAACGATCACTGACCGGTACATGGGTAATAAGAGAGGTATTGGTTGCTCTTAACAAAGGATACAAAATTATAGCAATACATGAAATATCTCATTTCTCCAATGTTAGTGTATATGACCCCTTGTCTAAGTCTGGAGGTCTCTTTCCCAGTTATGTAGATTCTTTTTTTAAAAATAAAGCAGGAGTCTTCAGGATGGCCTGAATGGTGTACCACAGATGAGAGTAAGCAGGAGTACATCACCACATATATTGAAAAGGAAGGTGTGTCACTTGAGTATGACAAAATTTCAAAAAACCCTGGTATGAGATCATTAAATAAACTAATGCTTAATTCATTCTGGGGAAAATTCGGTCAAAAAGAGAACATGACTCAGACACTGCATACAACTAAGGCAGCTGAATACTTCAAACTGATATCCTCAGAAGGTGTTACAGTTCAGGACATACAACTGCTGGGGGAAGAGGTTATTAGAGTGCAGTACAAACACCGGGAAGAATTTGTACAAGCATCCAAGAATGTAAATGTAATAATAGCCGCTTACACCACAACCCATGCCCGTTTGAAATTATACAAACTTTTAGATAAGTTAGGTGAGAGGAACCTATATCATGATACAGATTCTGTAATTTTCCTTTCATCCCCTTCATCTGAAGACCCTGAGTTAGGAGATTTCCTCGGTGATTTAACCAATGAATTACCTGACAGTAACATGTTCATTACAGAGTTCCTTTCAGCAGGTCCAAAGAGTTATTGTTATCATGTGAATACTCGGGGGAACCCCTCCTGTGTGTAAGGTGAAAGGTATACGATTAAATTATAAAGCCAATGCTGTCTTAAATCTAGATTCAATGTTAAGATTGTATCAGTCAACTGTTACTGGCGGTTCAGAAGATCAAACAGATTGTGAAAAAAATAAAAAAGGCGTACCCATTCTCAAAGTTGCTGGTGGAACTGCTATATTGAGAAATAAGTCTGACTCTACTATTTTCAACAGAACATTAGTGAAGACATTTCAGTGTGTTTATTCCAAACGTATTGTATTTATTAATGGTACTACTCTACCTTTTGGGTATTAATTATGATTCTACCCTATCTATTCTTTATACTATATTCTATTATTTATCTGCTGATTAAGAATGTAGTATTGTAATGGTAAAATCTACGAGAGTGACTTTTAGAATGAAATATCATGTTATATTATATCATATCATATATTATTGCTGAAGTATATATGGAGTAAATACAAGACTGTGTATTTATATATAAATACTACGGCGCCACCTACTGCCATCTTCATGTACTACTTACCAGCACCTGCGCGTGCGGACAGGTAAAGACCAGTTCTCACCTGGAAGATCTAGACACCGGCACCCCTGAAGGAATCGATGAACGACTACACTCCAGGCAAGTCCCAACAAGGAATCCAGAGATGAGGTATTCAACCGTGGAGGAAGGGGCTGTAGGAGGCTTACCTTCGACAGAGGTATCTTGGTCGGCATCCAAGTTTCAATCATCCACTAGACATCCACATCTCGACAACAGATCTTCTCCAATGGACGATCCGAAAACAAAAAGGAATCCATCGATGCCAGTGTATTCTACCGTAGTTCCAACATGGACAGGGATACAAGGTGTACCAGTTGAGCAAGTGCATACGTGCACCGCTAAACACGAGCGAAAGCGTAAGTGCGTGACATTTTCCCTTGATAATCACTTATCTTGCGATGTAGCAACAAAACCTTCCATTGATAATATCATCTCAGCAAGTATGTCGATGCTACGATCGATGGTTTCCCAACAAATGAATGTGTCGGGATATGCTGATCATATTGCATTCTTAACGGACCGTAGACCACACCTTACGGGGCAAGCGCTGGTAGAATATGACCAGGCTTGTCGCGAAAAAGCCGAGTTATTAGGCCCTGATTCCTTTGGTTATGGAGACCCTTACCTAGTGTCAAAATACTTAAATGTTGAGAAAACACTAGCCTATGCCAAATTAATGGAGAAGAAACATCCTAAGAGTCAGAAAAAGTTCCGCGAAGGTAAACCTTTAGGTATATGTTGGCGTTTCAACGATGAGTCCGGTTGCAATCTCTCTCAGTGTAAATACAAACACCAGTGCACTGAATGTGAAGGCGGTCATTCAGCCGTGAAATGTCATAAGAAATCGTCAAAAAACGATCGCGATCGTGAGGTTAAGTGACTAAATTCACCAAGTTTGATGAATTCAAATGATTTTCCTTTCAGAAATTCAGATACAAATGGTATTGATTCCCTTTCTGAATATAATTCTGATACTCAGGTATTGACCAAGTCAGACGAATCTAGAAAGGATACGTTGAGTCAAGAGGCTTTGGTTGTAGATTTCCAACTAGGTTCTGTGACAAGTACAGTATTAGATGTTGATAACACCTGTTATACTTGTACGAAAGTCAAGGACTCAGTAAGTTGTGATGGTATTACAACGGACGTGTATGTCAGTAGGTCAGTTTCTGACAGTTGCCCACCTAGACCATGTGTTACAGGTCAGTGTACAGGTGTTCACATATTAGGCGGTACAAGAAATCCCTTGAACCCATGCGTGTTCTGGGACTTCTGTTACAAAGGTGAGAAAGTGGATTGTAACGCGGATTATATTTACAATGGTGTCCATGAAGGGTTCAAAATTGTAGACGACAGCTTTTCTGGTTGTTATGATGCTAATAATTATAACAGCATCTACAATGTCAATGTCAAACATGAGATGGACGAAGTTATTCGGCGTGAGTTAATTGAAGAAAAAATCTCAATTGTCTCGACACGCCCTAGATGTGTTCACGCTATAGGCGCAGTTGAAAAGAAGTCGGGAGGCTTGCGCCCTATTACCGATTGCAAACGCCCTTTATACCAAAGTATAAATAACAGTATGGTTCATACTTGTTCTAACTTCTCATATATCAAAATCGAGGATGTTACAAATACTATGACAGAAAATTGTTTCTTTTCGGTCATTGACGTAAAAGATGCATATAGGACTATTCCGGTATATCCTCCTGATCGAGAGTTACAAGGCTTTAGATGGAACATCGACGGTATTGATCACCTTTTCCAGTCAAACTGTTTAGTATTTGGTTTAAAGTGTGCACCATATATTTTCACTCAGGTTTCTGATTTTGTCGTGAGATGTATGGTCAACAAAGGTTTTAACTGCACTTTTGGATATTTAGATGATTTTGTTGTGTTAGGTGACTCCTTTGAGGAATGTAGAAATGCACAGTTGACTTTGATTTCAGTGTTAAGGGAATTAGGATTTGGTATCAGTTGGAAGAAAGTCATTGGTCCATCTAGACGTGTTGTATATTTAGGAATTGAATTGGACAGCGAAACAATGACCCTTCGACTCCCTCCAGATAAATTACAGAAATTGTCTAATGTTTTAGAACTTTTTGAATCAAAAGATTCAGTTACTCATAAGGAATTACAAATATTATGTGGCATATTATCACATTGTAGTACTGTAGTGCGAGGAGGCAGAACTTTTTCACGCCGCCTCATTAATTTCTGTACTTATGTTCGGGATTCTAATCGCTCACATGCGATTCCAGACTGGATCAGAGACGATTTGGAATGGTGGAGAAAATTTTCAAGACTTTTTAATGGAATTTCTCCAATTATTCCAGTTGAGGAAATTGTTATGTCCACTGACGCCTCTATGAGCGGTTTTGGCGCAGTGTGCACTACGGACTGGCTACTAGGAGTGTGGAATGTAAAGGATCTATCGATTCCCACAGAATGGATTGAATGTCACCACTGGACAAATGGTCCTTCAGAACGCTATGATGGCATGGACATAAACTTATATGAACTTTGGCCTATTATTGTAGGTGCCTATCGATGGGGACATATGTGGTATGGACGCAAAGTACGAGTGTACTCAGACAATACTCAAGTGGTTATAGGTGTCAATACCGGCCGTAGTAGATCGGTCCGAACCATGCGCTGGCTGAGAGAACTCTTTTGGATCTCATTTATTTACCGTTTCCATATTGTATGTTCGCATATACCCACTTTTGAAAATGTTGTTCCCGATTATCTATCTCGTTTCTTCTCTCCAAAGAGAAAAGGTATTATTCCATTATCTCATGTTGACAAATTATGTTGTTTTCAGTCGCTGACTTGAAGAAACGGGTCGGATTCTATGAGGATTCATGGTTATCCTCCAACACTGCAAAAACCAGACGGTGTCAATGGTCACACTATTTTCATTTTTGCCAGGAATTTGGATATAATCCCTTACCGTCAACAGAGGACATGATTTGTCAGTATATTTCTTATATGGCCGATAGGTTTAAGTATTCATCGGTAATCAATTATTTATCGGCTTTGAAAGTTTTACATGATGTAAATAACATGATATTTCAAGATGGACATCGAGTTAAAAGAGTATTAACTGGGATTAAACGAGTACTAGGTGACTCAGTCACACAAGCTCGCCCCTTGTCCATTAACGATATGACATTGATTTTTTCCACCCTAGATGTTTCTAAAAGTGAAGATTTGGCCTTTTGGGTGGCATCATTATTGGGTTTTAGAGGTTTGTTTCGCAAATCAAATTTAGTCGAGGAGGAATTTGCGATCAAAGTTTCCGACATTTGTTTTTTTCCGGAATTTGTCCTCGTTTCAGTGAAAAAATCTAAGACTATACAATTTGGTGACAGAAAATTGGAGATTCCATTCTCACCAATATTGGGTTCACCTTTTTGTTTGTTTTCCTTTATTAACAAATTGTTATTCATGGTGAATTATACTTCATCCTCATCTCAATTAATTTCTTATATGCAAGGTGACAAATGTGTTCGAGGTAATTATAATTGGTTCCAGAAAAAATTGCGCCAATGTAGCATTTTTGCCGGGATTTCCAGTGTCTCGTCACACTCTCTCAGACGTGGAGGGGCAACTTTCCTTTATGAAAAAGGTTTTTCCTTGTTAGACATTCAACAACAAGGTGACTGGAAGAGTTTATCGGTGTTGATGTATCTTGAAAGATCAATGGATTCTCGTCTGAAACTCGATAGAGAGATCGTATCTTTTCTTTTTTGATTTTTTTCCTACTGTATTTGGGCGTTTGGCAGGTTATTTTATATTAATAAAACATTATCGCCCAAACTCAGTCGTCTTCCTATGTATCATATATATATTATTAATAGTCTATATATACTTATTGTTATCATATCCATTCACTATCAGTATATCTCCACAATAAGAGCCAATAAGGATTTATGGAGTAAATACAAGACTGTGTATTTATATATAAATACTACGGCGCCACCTACTGCCATCTTCATGTACTACTTACCAGCACCTGCGCGTGCGGACAGGTAAAGACCAGTTCTCACCTGGAATTTTTTTTTTAACCAGGTTATTTTATATTAATAAAACATTATCGCCCAAACTCAGTCGTCTTCCTATGTATCATATATATATTATTAATAGTCTATATATACTTATTGTTATCATATCCATTCACTATCAGTATATCTCCACAATAAGAGCCAATAAGGATTTATATATATATTAAAGAGGTATCATATTTGTATCTGTGTGAGATATTTAATCGTTAATAGTGTAAGAATAATTAATATGATATATTAGATATACTATGTAGTATCAATGTAGTATAGATTATACTATAACTGCTGTATCGGTGTAGTATACTTACATATTTATTCAATATTGTAGTAGTAGTAGTAGTAATGTGATGATGATGAATAAATAATAGTAATAACAATGAATAAATAGAATGTTTGTTCACGTATAAAGATGGTATAAAGATGCTATTACATTATATTATGTTATATTATATCATATATTATTGCTGAAGTATATATATATATTAAAGAGGTATCATATTTGTATCTGTGTGAGGTATTTAATCGTTAATAGTGTAAGAATAATTAATATGATATATTAGATATACTATGTAGTATCAATGTAGTATAGATTATACCATATCTGTTGTATCGGTGTAGTATACCTACATATTTATTCAATATTGTAGTAGTAGTAGTAATGTGATGATGATGATGATGAATAAATAATAATAATAATAATGAATAAATAGAATGTTTGTTCACAGTTTATTGATATAATATCTGTATACAATTATTAAGTGATATTTCTAAGATATAAATATATAAAGTAATACATGATACAATTCAAGTCTTATAATCACAAATTATACAATATATACGGCTCTAGAGTGATCTACTTTTAGTATATGAGGAAATTTAGCATACAATATGATAGACACAGTTTCTGGTAATTTTTTATCGAAATTGATTTCAACCCTTAAATTCCCTCGTTTGAATGTAGGCCATGTCACACCATCATCTTCATTTTTCACTTCGGGTTCTAAATCATAAGTAAAGAGTGTATACCCTTGACAGAAATCTTTTCTAGAAATATAAATTCCACTATTCAATTCATTCATAATTCTCTCGCGCCCGTAAAGAGCTAGATAAGCATCTATATAGTTTGATTTAAATGGTGTGTTAGCATCGTCACCTTCATGAAATTTAAGTTGGTATGCAGATGATGGAATACTTTCATTATCAACTGAAACATTCACATAACGAACATTGTAATGCTTAAAATTAAACAGATTTTTCTTATAACATCCATTCACAGCTTCTTCTGATATCATTCCAATCACAAGTCTAGTAGGAACATTTCCTAGGTAAACATTATCAACCCTGAACTGAAGCATGCCTGAGGCTATGGAATATTTCTTAACATCTGTTCTCATGTACTGATAAGTAGCCATGAACTTTTTTTCTCCATAACGTCTTGATGACTTATAAGCATTTCTCTAGTAGGTGTTACTATACATACTGAGAGTGAAGCCTCTATAAGTTCTGTTTTAAAATTCGGAGAAGCTGATCCTGACATTAAATGAAATGCTGTGTTAGTGGGCCAAAATTTCAGTTTAACCTCTACACCATTTAGTATGTACTTATTCAGTGAGAAAACATCAATATATAATGGTCCCATAAGGTCTACTACCCTGCTTTCTTGGGTGTACATGATTCTTTCCACAAATCCTGTGTTAATACCATGAATATCAGTACCATCTAGAGGCATTATATCTTTTGAAAACAATTGAGATAGTAAATGTGTACGTTTTGCCTCCTCACCAAAATTTAACAGAGTATTCAAGTATGCTTCATAAGGGAAACAATCGTTTGAAGAAGATACAAGTTTGTTCTGAAAATAGACATCTATCTGTGAAAATAGACTATGCATGAAGTTGTTAACAGGTCCTACTTTAGCAGTTTCGGGAATACTAGTTACAGGTTCACTATCTGGTATTTCCTTTGTCACAGGTATAGGTGATGGTAGATTTTTACCGTCCCCCTGTGAAATCTTAACTTTCATTTTCAAATATGTCCTTCTTAAATCAATATACTGGTTTCCTAAATTAGTTATGACAAACTCCATACCGAAGTCTCTATACAGTTGGTATTTTGGTTGAAAGTCTACATATCGTACTTTCGCTACCCCTACATCAACATCAGGTAGTTGAAATAAGTTCATACTTTCCCCTATTCCTAACCTACTGCGTTCGTTCGTGGTTGATATCTGGTATGCCATTTTCTTTTAAAAATGTAGAAGGTCCTTATTACACTTTTTTCTTCTCCTTTTCTATTCCTTCTTCTCCTTCTCCTTCCCTTCTTCTTCTTCTTCTTCTTCTTCTTCTTCTTCTTCTTCTTCTTCTTTACCGTCTCTGTCTGGTATAGAATCGTAGCTACCACAATTCACATACAGGGAAAACCTATCGAGTGAACAATTACTATTCAAAGTACATTTATAACTCGCACACTTATCTAGACCTTTCACATACACTTTTCGAGGTAGATAGAGGGTTGTATATTCACTTTTCCCTTTTCCTCCTTCCTCTTCCTCTTCTTTCTTTTGTGTCTTTACAGTTGTTATTACCGGTAGATAATTGTTGGTGATAGATTTCCTAGAACAGTCTAGTACTTGGTCAATGTCTCCGCCTTCTTCTTCTTCTTCCTCCTCTTCTTCTTTTTCTCCTGTATCCGTTTTAACTGTCTGTGTTGGTAACGTTGGATGCAGTGTAGTCATTAACTTGCGATACACTGGTGTGGAGAAACTAGTTGTCGTTAGTGATGACCCCGAATGTATTTCAGGTAGTGAGGTCACCCTCTTCATTTCCGTATTTGTTGGTGTTGTGACTCGAGGAAGAGGAATGGGAATCAATCCTGAGTGTAAACTTTTTCGAGGATAATATTTACCTCTTTCTTCATTATTATAGTTATCATCAGTATCGTCATCATCACCAGTATTATCATCCTCTGGGTGTGATTCATACAAAACTTGATGTGGTTGTTGTTGCTGTTGATGATGATGATGATGATGCTGATGTTGACTGTTAAAGTTGTTATATCCTCCACTTCTGTTAGAGGTTTTGGTATTAATCAGCTCAGATATCTTTCTGCACAGTTTCAATAAAACCAGACAGAAATTGATTATAAATACCTTAACACCAGATAAAAATATACGTCTTAGATTTTCCCTGTATCCATCACGTTCCATACTTCACGAGAGTATATCCTTTAAGACGTACCGCTTCCTTACACCTTTCCTTCTCTTGAAAGGTTTACCTCCCGACTTAATATCAGGTGATCGTGTGTGTTTGCGTTTACCTGTAGGAGGACTTTGCATAAGTGGTGGGTGTGGGACAGTATGCTCATTCTTAAAGGGTATACCTTCCACTGACGTCACCGGTATACCCTTAAGTTCACTGTCAGGAGACCGCTCCTGTTTGTTTTCCACAGATAGTGATGACTTTGCTTGTTCTGTGACCTGTGTTATGTGTGACGAGAAATCACAGGTAGAGGTAGAACAAGGCTTTGGTTTGTTCTGATTACCGTAATTAACAATTAACAACCTGTCACGACCATTACCAAATTTACGTGATCTAACAAGATGATGTTTGTGATTACCTGTACATAATTTAATTGAATCAGTGTTAGATGTGTTCAATGTAAATATCCTAGTAAGGTCATCAGCCTTAAGCATTGCATACTTTTCCCTTTCCATTGTGTAACTGTTTAAAATGTAAAGTACAGTATAGTACAGGGTTCACCTTTTGTAACGGATCAGTATGTGTTATTTCACACAGTTTTAACTGGTTCAACTCATCACCTTTTAGTGTAATAGTAATATCTGTAAAATCTGATACTTTCACATACATATACCTCACGGGCCTGAAATTAACATTATAACCTTTATTTGTAACACTTCTGTTTGGCAGTCTAGTTAACACCTGAGCTTTTCCACAACCTGTTAATGTGTAATCAAGTATATCACATATCATGTAGAATGATCGTACCTCTGTTTCCTCTAAATTATATATACTCAAATCGTGAATACCACACATCCAATTTGCTCCTTGCAATGTCACTCTCTGAGGTAGCTTCACTGTGAATTTCACAATAGTGTTTCCAGGAAAATATGATAAACTGTCTGAACTTTTTAAGTATATAAACATTGTAGTATCAGTTGTTCATCTAGTATTCATCAGTACTATATCATATATCATTTCACTGTGATGCGCTTCCTCAATTTCCTATACAATTTATGATCAATTCATTCATTGAATTTTTCAGGATAATGAGCCCACTTAATAAAGTAATACCTCTTACCACGAATTGTTTTCCTTTCAAAACCTTTTCATACTGATAGAGTTCATCCTCCGTTATGCGAGCCTTCCGAATCTGATGTATGTAGAAAGCACCCTTAACTTCCTCACCTTGTAAGTCTCTAACAAAATACACTCTAATACCGTCACGCACTGTTGAACTGTACACTTGAAATATTTCACCAGTCCATTTTAAGTCGTAGTCTTTAGCAAAGGGTGGTTTTATCTTGGCTAAATGTACATATTCACCGATATCTATTTGTACTCTCCTACGTAACTCCGCTGATCTCAACGCAGCCTTCTTCATTTCCTTACGCGTCAAAGCTTCATACTGTCTCACAAAAATTTCCTTCTCATTCTTTAAGTTGACGTTAGATGGCTCCACATCTATACTTGAGTGCACAGTATTATTATAGGAGTGAGTAATCTTTGCTAACACGTCCACCCATCTATATGTGTTGTTAGCAATCATGTATTTCGTAATCTTACCTTTTATCGTTCTTATACATCTCTCAGCATATGAAGCCTTACCGTCATTATACGCTATAAAATGTTTCACTTTATATTTAGAGTATAGTTTTTTCATCTCAGCATTTATAAACTCCCCTCCTGCATCGGTTCTCATTTTTCTGCATCGTCGTTCTTTCAGAATCAGTTCCATAGCTGGTACAACGTGGGTATTATGTTTCGATTTCACCGCTTGTGTGAATGCATACCTACTGAAAATATCAATAACTAGTAAAACATATTTACACCCCTTATTATATCTAGCAAACGGATACAGGTTCATAAGATCTGCATCAAACATGTAATTTATACCGGCACTAGTCACACGTGATCTTATAAAATGTTCTTGAGGTTGTACATGTAAAGCATACGTTGGGTTGGCTAATAAAACTCTCTCGGTTCCCTTCTGTATAGCATTTTTCGAGTATAGTGGTAACTTCTTACCAGCACTAGCACTAGCCTTCTGTACACCTGAATAGCTCCCAGGTTCCGAAGGGTTCAAGTAGGATTCTTTTACAGCTTTTTCTACTTCAGGATTCACCTTTGTCGAAACACTGCTTAGCTCTTCAATTAATTTATGGAGACTATGTTCTTTACTTGCCATATTATATTTCAACCCAACCTTCAGGAAGTGATTTTGGTAATGGAGTTGATGGTGATGGTAATGGTGACAATGACCGTGAATGAGGATTCCTCTCCTTCTTTTTCTTCTTCTTCTCCTTATCCCTCGTAACCTCTCTTTTAAGAATACCTTTCAATTCTTCACCATATGCTCTTCTCTGTCGTTTCAACTTCTGAGGGGTGTGCTCTCTCTCATCTGTTCCACTGTCTGCTGAGTCCTCGTAGTGTACTCGTTTCGTCGGGATTGAACCACCAGTCATAGTTTTCTTACTCTTTATTTTCTTCCTGTAAGACTTCAAGTATTCTTTAGGAGGTACTGGGAGATGAGGATAACGGATACCAGTATCTGTGTCTGTACCTGTGTCTGAACCTGTACCTGTATCTGTATCTGAAACTGCATCAGTATCAGAATCTGTTCCGCTGTCTCTTTTCTGTTGCGAGTGTGGTTGGTGTGTGGAGGATTTTTCTTTTATCAACTCAGCCTCCTGTTTTTCCTTCATGCTTATTTCATATTCTCAAAGAATACTTTCGGTACAACAATCAATTTATCCGTATAACTCATAATATTCTATTTCCTCCAGATATAACTAAATTCTCTTAGAAGTAGAGCTATAGCTTTAGCAGCTTTCACTACAGCTACTCTACGTTTGATCCAGGCTAATTTGTTTCTCCTATTGTACCTACTATGCGTAGAGTTTTCTTGTATGCCTTCAATACTCTCAAAGTGTTTTGACTCACGTTCACGATTCCTTTCAATACATTGATAACTATCTCAGCTATAGCAAGAATCTGTTACCTTGACGCTGTTCGTAGCACACACTGTCGCTGCTTTATAGATGTAGTGGATGCAATAAACCTTAGGAAATATATGGTAGAATCTACCCTTCCCATGGTGAAACTACGTTCAATATTCACTAGTTCCTCACTTTATACACGATGCAGCACTCCTCAGGAAATATCCTCATTCTAATCCTGTACCCGTCTTCACACCCTTGAGTCATATCCAAAAATAGGTATCCATACGGTGTCTTCTGAGTAATATCATTATAAGCTTCAACTATAGCTGAAGAAAACTGTTTCCCCATTTGTCTAGCAATAGTTGATACCTGTCCTCCATCTCTAGGGTTTTTAAATATCACATTATACTCTGTATTGAGAGAGATTGTACACGCATGTCGCCCTGCCTAAAAAATGTTCTGTGATATAAAATATACGCTGATTCCCATATGATGTGACCCCACCGTAAACAGTTTCTGTATCTCTAAAGTGTTGACTACTTCTTTCATAAGATCGTCGAGTACAATCAGGCAATGCTCATTATTAACAAAAGAGTTTATAGTATGTAAATTAGGTAGTCCTTCGTGAAATTCTATATCGTCAATCTCACTTCTTATTTCCTCATACACTCTTTGATAAACCGAGTAACAGAACAGAACTTTTTTACGGTAATTACCATTTTGATACATCACACGTCTCCTCTTTAGTATATTCATAACAAAAAATGTTTTACCGCACTTAGACGGACCACTTATACATAAGGTAGATGCCGGTTTCAGTAAAAGTTCATTCCTCGTAATCTCCTTTACAATTTCAGCCATGTTCCTCTTGTTTCTTCTTCTTCTTCTTCTTCTTCTTCTTCTTCTTCTTCTCCTCTCTTCTTCTTCTTCTTCTTCTTCTTCTTCTTCTTCTTCTTCTTCTTCTTCTCCTTCTCCTCTCTCTTCTCTTCTTCTTCTTCTTCTTCTTCTTCTTTTACTCTTAGAGATGAATACTGTGTTTACCGATCGTAATTAGCTAGCGGCACGTGGGGGTGCGCACATAGCTGACACCGCTCTTCGAAACCCCTCAGTCCCGCGAGCGATCCGGTGTTTACCGTGTTTACCGATCGTAATTAGCTAGCGGCACGTGGTGCCCACATAGCTGACACCGCTCTTCGAAACCCCTCAGTCCCGCGAGCGATCCCGCTCACATCTAGTGGTGCAGCCCTGGCGGATCGTGTGGGAACTATCCTAATGTACTGTACTGTACCGCACTGCCGCTCTACCGGAGTATGGTCGAGCTCACTCGACTGTATTATTGAACAGGGTGATCAGGGCTAATGTCAATCAGTCAATACATACATACATACATACATACATACATGTATGGAGGTTTCTTCCACTCCACCTTCTAATTACGATCGGTCAACATTTTATATCAAAGGACGTGTTTACCACACACAGGTTTCCCTAAACTAATTACGAACGGCAAACACCGCACCCTCCGAGACGTGTTTACCCCGCAGCTCGAGGCACCACGAAATGTGTGCTCGGCCGTGTTTACCCCTGCGGAGCACCACGCTCCGCTGAACGCGAACAATACCCGAGATAATCCCTTCAGGTGACCCGGCGCAGACTTCCCGGCACGGTATGCTCATAATACAAACAACCTCGACCAAAAGACAATAGATTGGGCAATAAACAAACGAAAGAACAATCTGCGGAGCACCACGCATGACTGATTTTAAACAATTGATTCTGTGGTCTATACAGCTATGTATACTTCTTGGGTTTATTATATATATGTAATTAATGAAAAGATAATCAATAGAATCTTAGGACGATTTTACCATCAAAATTGATGATATCGGATTTTCCATATACCACAGACTTGATGCCTGATGGTAAATGAAATAAAAACAACAGTGGTGTATACGCCCTACAGAGTTACAGAGTTAATCTAATGGATGTGATCTTCTGTTACAACTATTGAGTTGTCTCTCATCTCATCTTAATTTGTTATCCACATTTAAAAAGTTCATCTCTGCCTGCATTCAACAACCTCTCAACACTGTTTACACATCAATGAGAAAATTGAGGTCATTTCACTTTCAGAGAAGTTCATATCATCTTTTATGTACGACTAATTCATTCCAGCTTAATGCACCTGACTGTGAAGCAGTTGATCGGCTCCTGGACTTCATAGAGAAGGGCCAGACATGGCAGTATCATGCACTCATGAGGGCAATTGGTCTCTCTGGTCAGAGACATCTTGTTCCAAGAGGGGGTCTTTTGCCCGATGTTTACGCACAGGATGCCCCACAAGTGGGCCAAGGACCAGCAGATATAAGCCAAGCATCATTGTCACCTGATCTTCTAAGAGGTAATGAAGCGGTGTGTCTAGAAATATAGTGTCATGAATACACATACAGTTCTTAATCCTATAAGACATCAACATCTATTTATTACCAATTTTCACTGACCTGATCACTGATTATAATTGGGAACAGTCAGGAACAATTGTGTGGCTGTATGCTCATGCTAGTAGTACCTGGTACCCATCAGGAAGACATACAGTGTACAGCATATCACCAATTCTGACTGACCTGTTGGATCTTTATTTCAGGTGTATATGTAGTTATTAGGTGTAATTTCAGTCTCTGTGCCATTGTCTTACATCCTTTACAGTATCTACTAGGCACAGATTAAAGATTCAGTTAGCAGTAACTATATTCTCATTCAGCTAGCCATACTAACTGTTTGGCAGTAAAAGGAGTAGTAGAAGTTAGAAGTGCCCCCTTAAATGACATCAAAGTAGTTTTCTATATGTACCTTTTCCTATCTTTATAACTTGATGTAAAGAATAATCTTATTCTACTAAATCCTTGAAAAAGATAAAGGAACTATAGGTCACAAGGAAATAAAGGCCACCTTCTTTCATTTATAGGAAACCTATGGTATGAGATTTTGAATACACTCAGAAGAGATGATGAATTTTTATTTTATTTTAGTAAATTGCAAATCATATGTTTATTGATACACATGTTTATTGATACACATTCTAAAATTCTCTATGATATAAAAAACTTAGCAACCTCACTTATAGTGATACTATTTTTCTCTTTTTTGTTTAGCTTTTCGTGAGCATTGTGAGGGTTGTGTTCGAAGATTGATGAGAATCAGTTTATTTTCCTTTGCTGATGATCACTTCATTCCTCCAATTGACATCTCAAAATGCTATATGACAGTACAGGCTAGTATAGAAAATGGTTATGGGTAAGTAGATATTATGATACTTTGTTTTGTGTATTAAGAAGGCAATATAAATGTAATCATTACAAATGTAGAAGCCAGTCTCTGTAAATCATTTATTAACAAGGGAGTGTGAGTTAGACTTACAATTCTAGTAAATATCAAGTATTTCAGAATCTATTGCCTTTCCCATGTGGACAATTATATCTTATATATTTTCTTTCAGACCTTATCTTGAGATAGGAGAAGATGTCTTTGGATCTTTTGGTGACTCTGGCCGTCCAAGAACAGTCCGGTTATATGGAGGTCCAGGTGCAGGCAAAACAAGTTTCGTAAGGCACCTTGTGCATTCTCACTGTAAGAATTACCTTGAGAAACTACAGAGTGATGATCACCTCCAAGCAAATAGTCCCCCATGTAGATTGATGGTCTACATACGAGCTCGGGATTATAGAGGCATCGACAAGACAATTCGGGACAACCTCTGGTGCAAAGAATCCAATGTTAACTTGTTGTTTGAGTATGCTCTAAAAGGAGAAGATGTGGCCTTTATCATAGATGGCATAGATGAAGTACCTGAGTACAATCTTACTGGACTGAAAGCATTGGTTCGATTTGCACATGGAAGACAGGGTCCAATCATATTGATAACTGCCAGAACTCATTTATGTCCTATCAACACCACAGACTTTGATAGGTTTCTTGTGCTAGAAGGGTTTACAGTTCAACAAGGCATAGATTATGTCAAGTTTTATTGTGACAAATATCAGCAGTCAGAAGGCCAGCAGCCAGTCCTTGATTATGTGAGGAAACACAGGGAAAGACTCACAGCGGTACTCACCAATCCACTAAGACTGCACATCTTCTGTGCACTAGCATTGAAAGGAGAATTGAAGCTGGAGGAAGGTGCTGACTTCAGCATATCCAAACTGTTTGGTCCACTGGAAAGATACCTCACCACAAGAGAAGGTGGAGAAGTGACTGCAGAACAATCACAAGCCTTTTACAAGTTGTGTATGTATGGACTACTGAGTGGCCTAAGAGAGTTTCCTGAAAGTCTCCTAATCAAAAATAATATTGTGCAAAACTATTACGTATTTTTGGAAAAGACAGAGAGGCTGGATGATAGTGGAGCACTAGTGTCATACTATTCCTTTGGTCATGATATGATCTATGAATATTTTGCCAGTTGTTACATCAGCATGCTTTCAGAAGAAAGCAAACTGTCAATAATTCTTTCAATATGCCGCAAAAAGTCCTTGAGAAACGTTCAGCTGATAATGTTTCAGTTACTATTACAAGAGGAGGGAACTGACATCCACCTTCTTCAAACGATGATCCGCAGTATTCTCATTTTGCAATTTTCTATATCACATAGAAAACAGACATCTATTCTCAGGGAACTGATTGATCTCCAGGAGAAGATCGAAACCAACACCGTTCTGGAAGACATATTACATTCCCATCAACAAAAACCTCAAATGATTCATGTTTCTTCCATGATTGACAAGATCAACAATGCCTTTCATGAGTATCCTCACATACTGAGAGACTCATGTTGGTTCTGGTATCTAGGATCCAGTGGCACTGTTGCTCATGTAGTGAACTGTCTCAGACTCTGCCCAATTCACCAGATGGAGGAGATCAGCAGAAACACTTACCTCCTTTTATTGCCTTTCGATTCATCAATCTCCAATTGGTAAGTGTGCTCCATAAAGATTTACAATAGAACTTCTTTAGCTTCATTTGTAAGAGGTTCAGGTCATGACTTCTAAGGTATGTGATAAGAAGGAACTGCATCAAGATCCATAGATACTGAAAATATGCCATGAGTTTGGGTTGCGGAGTAATCTCACAAAGAAAACCCAAATGACTTTATGTAGCAAACCAAACTATCCCTCTCTGAAGGGTGGTTGTGGCCCACTATATTCTAGGTCAACTCTCGACTGAAGAGCCATCCCAAGGCGCGAGAAAATATCATGTAAGAAGGTCAGGGTCAAGGTTGGGGTTCGCTGTAATGGGCTTTTTGCATAGGAACAGCTATTATAAGTCCTTTTCTTAAACCTGACTTTCTCGTCTGACCTGGTTCGTAGTTCTCTTTTGTCCGATAGCTCTCGGTTCTTGGACAGCCTATGAAGAATCACTTATAGTTGTTCAGTCCTTCTTTCTGCAAGCATTTCACGCCTATCGTGCAAAGCCAATATAGTCTGTCATTCTAGGATCTCTGTATAACTCCCAAGGCAAGATTTTGCAATCGCTGAAGCTTGGCAGTATCCCTTTGATTCGATGATTCAAAAAGATAGGCACAATTCTCCATTTTTAGCTGTAAGATTGAAAGATAAATTCTCTTCGCTACATTTCCCGTAACCAAGTGTCATATTTTACCTACATTTCTAGGGCGTAGTTAAGGAGTAGGTCCAGCTTTGCTGGAAGTTGGCTGGTCTTTCACATGCTCTAAGAGTCTGCACAAAAAACAAAGAGGTATTTAATGAGCATCTAGAGTTACTTAGCTAGTATGTTATTCTATCTAATAGTGATAGATGTCTTTGTTATCTCATATCTACTCACCACCTATAAACTTCATCAATGTATACAACCTGTTATTGTCAACTATGATTCCCATGGAAGAACTGTTTGTACCTAAACAGAATGGGAAAATAAACATCACTGAAAAAAACCCCAAATAGCTGGGCATCTTCTGACAGCATTTTCTGCAGTGTTGTTACAGCATCTTAAATGGTGCAACACCATATTGCCTGATTACATTTCTAAGGAAATTTTTTCAGAAAGAGGTTCCTGATCTGGCATCTTACAATATGCTTTTCTCCTTTTTATAAATCTGATATACGTTTGGATAGCATTCAGCAGTAAATATCTTTCTTTTTTCCCCCTTTTTTCCCCACTTTTATTCGGGTACTGATTTTACAATCTTCCTGGCTCGGCTGGGCCGTTCTTCTGCTTATGATTGGTGTGGGAGTGGAGGTTGTTGCTGGAGGTCCTCTGCCTTCACATATTACCTGAGTTTTGTCTCTGGGCGGGCGGGTGTCAAAGCGGCGGGGGTCAAAGCGGCGTCGGTAGCAGATGTGTGGTGGCACTTAGGGTGGTAGGTTGATATCTGACCACACCTTGTGTTATATATACAGTACCCAAAGTATTACCTCAGAAGAGTGGTGTTTTGAAAAGCTTTAAAAACATAATCAAAATTGATAATATAACATTGGATTTTTCATATACCAAGGACTTAATGACTAATGGTAAATGAAATATGCTACCAGTGGTGTCCCAAAGTGGCAGAGATCGGGAACTATTCGATAGAGGCGTAAATACGACAGAATCAGGCGTCTATATGACGTATATATGACCGCACAAAGGACGCTTATATATACGCCTACAGATGAGGCGTATGCACACGAGGAATAGGACGACCTTGTATACGCAAAAGCATACCTATATACGGATGGCGCATATATATGTAAAGTGGTTAGTTTCGTGCAGTGATACAAACTACAAGGAAGCTTTTTCTCATACACCACTCCCTTTAGTGGGATGGGGGGGGGGGGGGGGGGTAAGTAGTCTGAGCCCTTTGTGTCTTCTGGTTGGCAAGTTGCGATTGTCTACTAAACTTGGTTTGGTTACCAACGAAAAGGAGTAAAAAAAGAGTGAATATGCCGACGATTTTTTAGATATCTAGTTTTTAATAAATTATGTAATTCGTTGGTATTCAAGGCTTGATTTGGACCCAATCTGATTTTATGGCATATGCGAGGTGCTTTGTTTTGTAGCAATTGGAGTTTGTATGATACTTTGTTGTTCTGGTTGTCATAGATAATGTCGCAATAATCAATATAAGGTAATATTGTGGTTTTATATATGGTAACAGCCGTTTCAGTATCGATAAGGTATCTTATTTTTGATAATAGATAAATCTTGTTTGAAACTTTATTACAGACACTTCGCACATGATCTTGGAATTTAAGTTCTTCGTCGATTATATATAATTGATAGAGTTTACCAGAGTTTTATTGTTCACAGTGAAAATATTTTCCGGGGTTTGAAGGACAAGGTTTTGGATTCATTTATAGTAAGCAAATTATCTGTACACCAGGGACTGTTTCACTAGTCTCGTGACATGTCTGTGACACCATACAGACATTGGGTTTGTCTAGTTTCATAACAATACAAGTAGCTGCCCTTAGGAAAAGACAGACCCCAAACATAAGAATTAGACAAATCATGGACCTGCTTCACTAGTTTCATGACAAAAGTGTTAGACAGATATGAAAAGCGGCACCAACAGTGCAAGCAAGAACGGGAAAAACGAAGTCTAATGTCTAGTCCTTATGAAACCATACACACCATCTAGACGCCATCTAGACATGTCACTGACTAGTGAAACAGGTCCCAGGATTCCATTATTAATATTGCCTCCTGCACATGTTCATCCATATCAGTTGTGATCACCGTATCGTTGGCATAAAGCGTCGTTTCAAAACTATTTAAAGAATCAGATAAATTGTTAATGTATATAAGAAAAAGCGTGGGACCTAAAATGGAGCCCTGGGGGACACCATAAGTTACTCTGGCAGTATTTGATAGGCAGTTATTAAGGTTAACTCTTTGGGTATGTGATGAAAGATAATTATGGAACCATTTACATGTATTATTGTCTAAGCCTAGATTATTTAGTTATTTTATTAATAAAATGTGTGATACTGTGTCGAAGGCTTTACGGAAATCAAGAAATAGAGAATATTAGGGTAGGTTAATATTTATTCTTTGTAATAGGTGGCGAAGAAATTTCGAGATAGCAGAGGTAGTAGAGTAGTTGGATCTAAAGCAAAACTGATTTGGGGTTAGTAAAAGATTCTCTTCTAGGTAGTCTTTTAATCTTTTATGGATGATTCTTTCAAGGATTTTACCCGGTAAGGGCAATAGGCTAATAGGCCTCAAATTGTTTATTAGTTTTGAGCTGCCTTTTGGGGAATTGGAGTGATAAGTGCTGCTTTCCATTTCTGTGGAAATTGATTGTGCTTAATAGATGAGCTAAAAATGAGAGCTAATTAATCAGGGGATGCTGTTAAAGCAATTTTAAGTATTGATGATCTTATGTCTTGTAGTGCAGAGGCCTTTTTTGTATCTGTAGCATTCCCTCTAGTCTCTGGAAGTGTATTATCACTTCCCGTGATCGACAGCCAACAAGAGGTTCCGAGACTCAGTCGCTACCCTGTACTTACCATGCCAATACAGGTGGGTTCGGCTTTACCCGCTGGAAAGGGCAGGGAGATGCAGAATCTGCTACCTACCACTTAACTACGAAGACAAAACCAGACTCCGAACTGTTTCAATATACCGAGTTTTTATTACAGTACTTCCAGTTACAACCTGTTGGTGCTTCGGGGCACCAACTAGTGCGGGAAGAGATACTGGTCTCTTCAATGTTGAAAGGTGTTTCAACACAACCTTACCAACACGTGAAGCTCCAGGTGTTCACTCTGTAGAGAGGCACTGCGAGAAGTCCTGTCAACCCGCTGTGGACTCAGCCTTATATAGTGACTGAGTTACGTAATGCGGGCGACCCCGTAACATTTGCATACCGCAGGTCCGCCGGCTTGACCGCACAGCAGGGATCCGCACTCGCGCCATCTAGCGTGAAGTGAAACAACGCTGCTCAACTACCCTGACCCCTACATATCTATTTTCTTAATATATTTTAAACTTCATTAACCTAATTAGTTAGCAAGTTGGTATTGTTCTGGTTATGAACAAAAGGTAAATTATGTATTGGAGGCTGGGGGAAGTTTTCTGCGAGTTAATGTCCTATGTTTGCAAATTATTTATAAAGTCAGGTATTTTCTTTTCGGGGATAAACTTATTAGTATTATGGTCAATCAGGCTATTTATGGTTGGTGGTTATTCCTTTGGGATAAGTCACAGTCACAGTCTTCGTTGTTTATTTTTGTTGCTAAGTAGGCCAATTCTGTGGTTGGAGCTGGCTCTTCTTGTGGGCAAGTGAGAGGGCCTCTATAGTTGACACCCGGTTGCCCCACTTGTACCCCATCTTCGACTGTAGTTCACAGGAGCGGGTCTTCATATTGAGGATTAAAGAAGAAACCAACAAGTTTTGGTCAAAATCGTCATTGCCCATGAGTTTGATGCGGTGTGATTTGAACAAGGCAAAGCCGAGTGAATATCACATAGCTTTCAAACGAGTTGGAGAATGACTTCTTTGACCAAAACGAGTTGTTTGTACACACTAAAATACAACACACAGGATATAAACCATGGAAAATGGACTGTATTACTTGTAGGGGCAAGAAGAACGAGTTCCCAATGTGAAGCCTATGGGCATTTATTCCAGGGGGGAGATAATGGCTACCAAATACACTGAGAGGTCAACTCCAGTATGTACACAGTGTACGCCATGAAGTTCTCTATACTGTCCTTATGCAGGTCTCCATCTTCCGGCAGTCTGATGAGGAGTCATCCTTGTTCTCTACCCTCTTCATTGTCTCCCTGCTTTTCTTCAATATCCTTTACTTGACTACTTCATGGACAAAATCCACCACCTTCGATGCTCTCTTGCTGTGCGCCCAGATCATGAGGAAGGTGCACAGGTATTGGGGTGCTGGCACCAGTATAGCTTGCGGTAGTGGTTTTGTTTTGGAGAGAGTCAAATGGCAATGGGTGTTGTGCCTGTTCAATGATTTCCTCCCACCCGACTTTCTTGTTTTCCCTGCTATTGTCTTTGGTCCTGCTAAGGTCCCCATAGAATGGTTGCCTACTTTTCCTAAGATCTGTTCCAACGTCCACACTGGTCCTATCTGGAAGCTGAGAGCCTGCAGGTCCTTAAGATGCATGGGGCGCTGTCACGATAAATTTGCATTTTGAGGCCTTTTGAGGTGATGAGGGTCCAAGGGTCCGCTCTCAAGGAGAGACGCGCGAGGACAGCCTGTCGACCTACTGTGAATGCTGAGTATGTTTACCCAACATTACGTAATCCCAGTCTCCGCCGCGCCACTCTCGGTGTGCGGCGTTGCCCGGAACCACTACACAGTAAGGATTGACTCTCTACGCCATCTTCCGTAGAACGTCCGAACACTGCTGGATTCCCACCCCACTACACATATATAGGCATATGTCTGTCTCGATATATGCGCCCAATGTCAGCCTATTTGTAGGGAAGCTGATTCTTTCAAACCTCCCTGGACAACTCCCCTCCATACCAGCCAATAGATTATACCGTTATATCTTGTCCTGCTTGTCCTGTGGGATAGAAACTTCTCTTGGTCATTTTGAAATTAAAACATTTGTTCTTAAGTACTAGAGATATATTGTGTTACTGTAGTGGGTTAAATCTGTTTTCAGCTGTTCTGCAATTTATCAACATTTCAAAGAAATTTTGGTTTTAATTTGATATATTTAAAGATGATTTATGATTTATATGAGATTCATCTGTTCATTTCTGCAACTAATTCCTAGTATCTGGTATCTGATTATTGTAATTGGGTTATTGCAATTAATTATAGATACCATGTTGATTTAAAAATATATGTAATATTGGCCAATGTCAGAATGACACTACATACTTTATCTCATAGAATTCCGGTTTATATTTTCAGTCAGTTTGAAGGAGCGTTTGCTGTTGGAAAGATACGCTGGGCAAATATGTATAAAAATGGACCTACAGTCACTGTGATGGCATGGAACCCTTCGGACTGTGAAGAGGCAATAGACCAGGCTGTACTGGCTGAAATGAAACTCACTGAGCATGGCAGACACTCAGTGGTGCTGAAGACCCACCAGTTCATTCAGGAATGGGGAGGGCCTCCTATTGATGCTTGGTCACATGGGTCATGGTCTGCCTTGCTCAAAAGGGTTACCACTCTCTGGTCCAAACCCAAAGTGGATATATCTGTAAAAGCCTCAACCCCACTGGAAGGTCTCATGGAATGTCTTCCAGACCCAGGAACCTTTTTGCATTGTTGCAGCTTCATCAGAATCGATGGTGGGAAAGCAGGGTTAGAGAATCTGATCACATGCTGCTGCGAGTGTGTATCGGCAGAAGTGCCGGTGGTCCTTGAGTTCACTCACATAGTGGTACCTACAGGTGAGGCTGAGACTGCTTTGATGAAGAAGAGAGACAGTCTCTGTGAGATGGTTAGCTGCCAATCAAGAAGAATGCTTGATATAAGTCCAGGCTGGTTTACTGAAAGTGGCAGAATGTATGTCTGGCCTGATGGTAAAGGCAACTGAAATCCTGGTCAGAACTTCTCTTCTGCAAATAAAGATACAGGTTCAGGTCTAGATCCATTGATGTTGATAAGATTATCTCCAACAACTGACACCATCACAGATCTACACTGACCTGACACTCACAACTGACACCACCACAGATCTACACTGACCTAACTCTCACAACTGACACCATCACAGATCTACACAGACCTGACTCTCACAACTGACACCATCACAGATCTACACTGACCTGACTCTCACAACTGACACCATCACAGATCTACACTGACCTGACTCTCACAACTGACACCATCACAGAACTACACTGACCTGACTCTCACAACTGACACCATCACAGATCTACACTGACCTGACTCTCACAACTGACACCATCACAGATCTACACTGACCTGACTCTCACAACTGACACCATCACAGATCTACACAGACCTGACTCTCACAACTGACACCATCACAGATCTACACTGACCTGACTCTAACAACTGACACCACCACAGATCTATACAGACCTGACTCTAACAACTGACACCATCACAGATCTACACAGTCCTGACTCTCACAACTGACACCACCACAGATCTACACAGTCCTGACTCTAACAACTGACACCATCACAGATCTACACAGTCCTGACCTGACTCTCACAACTGACACCACCACAGATCTACACAAACCTGACTCTAACAACTTACACCATCACAGATCTACACAGTCCTGACTCTAACAACTGACACCACCACAGATCTACACAGACCTGACTCTAACAACTGACACCATCACAGATCTACACAGTCCTGACCTGACTCTCACAACTGACACCACCACAGATCTACACAAACCTGACTCTAACAACTTACACCATCACAGATCTACACAGTCCTGACTCTAACAACTGACACCACCACAGATCTACACAGACCTGACTCTAACAACTGACACCATCACAGATCTACACTGACCTGACTCTAACAACTGACACCACCACAGATCTACACAGTCCTGACTCTAACAACTGACACCACCACAGATCTATACAGACCTGACCTGACTCTAACAACTGACACCATCACAGATCTACACAGTCCTGACTCTAACAACTGACACCATCACAGATCTACACAGACCTGACTCTAACAACTGACACCATTACAGATCTACACAGACCTGACTAACAACTGACACCACCACAGATCCACACAGACCTGACTCTAACAACTGACACCATCACAGATCTACACTGACCTGACTCTAACAACTGACACCATCACAGATCTACACAGTCCTGACCTGGCTCTAACAACTGACACCACCACAGATCTACACAGTCCTGACCTGACTCTAACAACTGACACCACCACAGATCTACACAGTCCTGACCTGACTCTAACAACTGACACCATCACAGATCTACACAGTCCTGACTCTAACAACTGACACCATCACAGATCTACACAAACCTGACTCTAACAACTTACACCATCACAGATCTACACAGTCCTGACTCTAACAACTGACACCATCACAGATCTACACAGTCCTGACCTGACTCTAACAACTGACACCACCACAGATCTATACAGACCTGACCTGACTCTAACAACTGACACCATCACAGATCTACACAGTCCTGACTCTAACAACTGACACCATCACAGATCTACACAGACCTGACTCTATTGGGGTGGTGGTGCGCTGTACGAAAGTGACTATTACGATACTGACACCTTCTTGGGCCTATATCAAACAGGCTGTATACTGGAAAGAGTCCGCTCCACCCTAGTACGTAGTAGCAACACCGCACTTGGAAATCAGACTGAACCGACTAAAACCGAAAACACCGAAAATCAACCGTCCACCAGCTCCAGCACCACCACCACCGCTGATCATGATTAGACTCCTCATAGGAGACTCCAGAGTCCGTTATCTACAAAATGACCTCCGCATTCAGCAGAACTTTATCATTGAAAGCATCAGTGGTGCCACAATGGCCAGAATACGGATGTATTTAAGAACCCCTGGGCACCTGAGCGATGTGAGAGTTATATACGTATCAGCGGGGATATGTGATCTGACTGCAAAAGACGCAGACAAGTTGGTTAAGCTACGACCGGAAAATCGAGATGGTCAGTTAGGACGTATTATGAACGAATGTGAATCAATGATATCTGAGGTTAGAGCCATAAACCCGGATATTAAAGTTATTTTCACAACAGTGTACTCCATGAGCATTCATACATGGAACAAAGGAGACAGAAGATATAATGACGACCAAGATGAAATAAATAATCGTGTACTCGACCTATCGACTGAGCTGGCCCGCCTTAATGACTCGCAGGGGTATCACACTCCAAGAATACACCATATCATTCACCGATATAGAGTATCGACCAGACGCACATATCATCACTTAGCAGCCCTGAAAGACGGATGTCACCCCAGCGCGACGTCTGTCATAAACAAGATCGTGAAGATGATTATACGTACCATGTTGAACAACATCCAAGCTGGAATTCACCAATGACTTTATGTATTTTCTCAAAATACCCGAGGTGATTAGTCCTGGTTTTCCTAAGCCGACCAATCCCCGTTTGGTATATCATACTATTCACAAGTTGTGTTGTACATAGTTATAGGTTAGAAATTCACTGTTTTTTTAATTTATTTACTCTTACGATTTGTTATTTGTTGCCTAAAAAATTGTATCTAAATGTATCACTTTATTCCATCATAGATATCATGGATCTCTCTGAATATCTTATGTGTTCTACCCTATAATGTGCTCAGTCCTGGCTTTGCTAAGCCGATTGGTCTTCCTAACTAACTTATACCTCTGTATCTCAATATCAAACACATATATATATATTTTGTATTGTCAACAGCATATAAGACGCAGAACACCAACTTGTTATCTTTTTTGGCATAACGTGCTATTATTATTATTAGCTAACTTAGTTATTAAAATATTTCAACTTAACTTTAAATTAGTTCCAAACATATAAGAATATTGACAGTTCCGACTTCACTAAGTCAGCTGGAGTAACAATGTCTTTATGTAAACTATAATATTGTATACCATCAATGGTTTAAACACCCATGAACACTTATAACCAAGGAAGTAGTAGCAGCAACAGCATAATCATAAATATAGTAATCATCATATCACCCATCACAAAGGACAAGCTTTGTAGCTGTATGCCCCGAGTCATGGTGTATGTGGACACGCTGGCGATATCTGCCCGTATGTCCCGAATCATCACTTTCATCCATCGTAATCATTTCAAATACTGTATGAGAAATATCATGGTATTGGAAAATTATTCTATTCTGAAAAATGTCTAGATCAAGTTTACAAATAGGATACCTAAATGTGCGAAGCCTATTTAAACACATTGATGAGGTTGAGTATCTATTTAGTAACATTGACTATATGTGCTTTGGTGAATCCTGGTTAACCGAAATGCATACAATGGGTATGATTACTAAAGAAGGGTTCAAAATTTTTAGAGCTGACAGGGTGTCTAAGATTGGTGGTGGTCTCTGTTGCTACGTTAAAAATAAGCACTGTAATTATTGTACATTGGAAACTGAATGGTCTGTATCAAATGAAAATTGTGAAATCATGGTACTAAAAGTTACAAAACCCAATAACAAAAGAATGCTGATTATTTACTACTATCGACCGCCCAACGGCAACCTAACGTTATTCCTATCAATTTTAGAAAAAATCAAAAATGACATTAAATATGTAAATTTTGAGTTCAATCTTTTAGGTGATGACAATGTAGACATAAAACAAAGAAATAGTACAGACAGCAGAAAACTTTTTGTTTTTTTGAGGGAAAATGGCCTAAAAAACTATATCACAGAAACTACCCGACCAGAAAGTGGTACTTGTATTGACCATATACTTAGTAATGGACAATGTATCAAAGAGGCAGTAATAGAAAAGCATCTAATTAGTGATCATTTGCCCATTATCCTACACCGACAATTTACCCCCCCTAAAATCACGCCTTGTGAATTCCTGGGCAGAAGCTATAAGAAGTATAATGTTCTTGACTTCCAAAGTTATCTTTACCAGAAAAACTGGGAAGCTTTTTATAAAAGTACTGACCCTGAAGAACAATGGAATCATATATACACTGTTATCGATAACTATTTAGACATTTATTGTCCCCAAAAACTATTTAAGTTCAAACAGACAAAGGCAACTTGGATAACAGAAGACATTATTGATCTGATGATTGATCGAGAAGAGCTCTTAGCTAGAATAAAACATAATAATAGGAAAACCATGCTAGATAGACTAAAATACCTTAAGAAACACATAAATATTCTAATAAAGAGAGCGAGGAGTGATTACTGGAAAAATAAACTGGAAAACGTATCTAAGAATCCGCAAAAATTTTGGAAATACACCAAGGACCTTTATAATCCTGCGGAAAATTCTACAATGACCAAACTATTTGATAATGAAAAAGGAGAATATCTAGAAGGACAAAAAATGGCTAATCATGTAAATACGTTTTTTGCGACAGTTGGCGGAACAGAGAAAACTACGTACAAAGATGAATTATGGGATAACTATCAGTATAATCAAAACTCGCTAGGGAAGTTAACGATCACCCTAGACCAAGTATATAAGGTAATCACAGATATTGACATAAATAAACCAAGTGGACTCCACGGTATAAACTCCAGAGTTTTAAAGGACGCATTTTTTGTCCTTATTGACCAACTGAGAACACTTTTTCAAAACATTTTTGACTTTTCTTCATTCCCTTCATCTTGGGCGCAAGCAACCATAGTTCCGATACCCAAAGTACCAAACGCTAATGTAGTTGGAGATTGGAGACCAATCTCGCTACTGCCTTTACCCGGTAAGCTATTTGAGAGAATTATACATACCTACGTATCAAATTATGTCGAGCACAATAAAATTCTGGATGATAACCAATATGTCTTTCGTCAAGGGAGAGGGACTACAGATGCTGTGATGCACTTAGTCAACGACCTTTACACCCATAGAGATAACAGGCGCCTTACACCATGTCTTTTTATTGATTTTAGCAAGGCTTTTGATCGTGTTAATCGTAAACTTATAATAGATAAACTTTTAAATAATTTCTCCATTGGGGTATTCATATCTAAATGTATTGCAAGTTATTTAGAAAATAGGACTCAACGTACTAGAGCTGGCGGCTCTCTGTCCTCTAGTGTTGAAAACTTTACAGGCGTACCCCAAGGTAGTATCCTTGGACCTCTTCTTTTTAATTGTTTTATTAATGACATTAAAGATCTACACTTTCAATGCTCCTATATTTTCTATGCAGACGACCTTGTATTTTATACCAATGATTCTAATTTTAGTAGTAGTATACACCGTTTACAAAATGACATGAATCTTTTAGCAGGTTGGTGCATGGATAATGACATGTTAATAAATGAGAAGAAGACCAAATTATGTATATTTGGATCAGAAACACAACTACGTGATAATAAGGATCAAATATATAATCTAGATGTAATAATCAACAATACTAAAATTCCGAAATGTGATAACTTTAAATATCTTGGTGTGACCTTAGACGGTACTCTTTCTTGGAGAAACATGATAAACTGTACTAGTCAGGGGGCCAGTTCCCTGAAATCCTGTTATTTAAGGAGTTTCGTTCCATGGAAGTATAGCAGCAATTTTATTGTATCAAATGAAAGCTGAGACTTTGGCCATTCCAGATATGGTAGCCATTTTTCTGTAAATGTGTCCATTTGACCTTTTATTAGAGGTCAAAGGTCAAAGGTCATCAAATTTCGGAGGGCTTTGAAATTGAGACATATTTTGTGATTTTTCCAAAAATATTAAGTTGATTTCTTAGATATTTGGGAAATATATTAAGACACCATAGACTCATAAGCCATTGTCACCATCTTGATTTTTACCAAGGTCAAGGTCACTAAATAGAATGTTTCCACCCAGAATTTCACCAAATTTCCTATAAGGACTTACAATAGTTTTCATAACTTGTTGCAATATGCCTGTATTTCAACTTGAATTATATATTTAGATACCTGACACCATACTCTAGCGAAGCCCAAAAGATAGAATTCCCATCATGCACCATTAAGCCACAGCAAGGTCAAAGGTCAAGGTATTTGTTCATACAAATGACCAACATAGGCCACTGAAATTGGGACATATTTCTTCATTTCATCAAAAGTATTTGGTGGATTTCTTAGATATTTGGCAAAACTATTGGGACACCACAGACCTATCAGCCTGTGTCACCATCTTGATTTTTCTCAAGGTCAAGGTCACCAATGTTTCCTTCTGAAATTTCACAATATTTCCTCTAAAGGACTTATAATAGTTTCTATAACTTGTTCTAATATACCTATATTTCAACTTCAATGATATATTGGGATCCAAGACACCATACCCTAGCAATGTTCTAAAGTTAGTCTTCCCATCATGCACCAATAAGCCACAGTGAGGTAAAAGGTCAAGGTATCTGTTCATAGAACTGACCAACATAGGCCAATGATATTGAAACATATTTTGTCATATCTTTAGAAATATTTCACCGATCCCTTAGATATTGGACTCGGAGATTAATATCCCATGGTACTCTAAGATTCTATGGCAATCAAACCTTTTTCCAAGGTCAAGGTCACTTAATGGAATGTTTTTCATAAAATTTGACAAAATATCCAATTAGAAGTTGTGATTGTTTCTATGGATTGCCTCAGAATACCTGTAATTTAACTTGCATCACATATTTCTGAAAGTTATATCAAGACCTCACAGTGTTGTGAAATTATATTCCCATCATACATCAGTAAGTGATAATGAGGTCAAAGGTCAAGGTGAGATTCCATAGAAAATCACTAATACACCAAATTTGATAGGAATTTGAAAGTGAGAATGTCTTAAGATATCTTCAATGATATATATGTTGTTGAACCCTTCCATAATTGACCAAAGGATTAACATTTTACAGCACTATTGACCTTTATCAAGGTCAAGGCTACTAAATGGAATGTTTTTGCCTGAAATTACCCCATTAATCAAATGCTTTAGAAGAGATCAGACCTCTTTTTTAAAGTATTCCTAAAAGATTTGGTATATAACCTCATTTACCCAGTATTTTAAAGAAAACAGTATATTACTATGGTTTCATAAGGTCTATATCATGGATTAGCCCTTTTTGCTTTTATTCAGACTTGTATGTTTCTTGCTTATTGACCTCTATATTTGTACTGAAGAAGCTACAACTGTGTTAAGGTCAAGAATGAACCATTGGCACATAATTTACTGTCAATAGAGATATTGGCAACCACATTTTACTAATGTTCAAGAATAGATAATATGGAGACTGGCTCAATAACACTATATGCATCACTAGATCTGATGACATTATTAACTGATGCCACTAAATGTAAATCGATACTCAACATGTCCTATTATCATGTTGTGAAAGCACCAGTTTAGCCCCTTAACTCATTCACGCCGGGTGATGCCTTCAGGCATCAACCATGGTTGCTCGGGTGATGCCTCAAGGCATCAACCGGGGCTGGCCAGGTGATGCCTTGAGGCATCATTTACAAAATATTCGTTTTTTAAGATAAAATTGGAAATTGTCATTCAATAAACATGAAACTTTCAGAGAATGTAGATATAACATCATATTTGATATTCCGGGTGAAATAGAAAATAGTATTAAATATCACGTGTCATGTCACATGATACAGAGATCAAAATGTTCACAATATACCCTATATGCCCGGTCTCTAGCGGTAGTCACTGGCACTAGTACCCGGCTCCATGACTGTACCCCTGCCGTGGGTACCCGGTGCGATAGGGTTAAGGACGGCCACCTATGGCAGACCTACACACTTGGGGACGGCTACTTAATATTATGTACAGTTACAGGGGATGGGGGCATTGTCCTCTGAACTAAAAATTTGAAGGTTTATCACTTGATATAATTTATTATCCTTAATATTTTTATTTCTATTATTTGGAATTCAAAAATATGATGTTACACCTACATTCTGTGAAAATTTCAAGTTTATTGTTAAAATATTTCCTTTTCAATAACAATTTAATAAATATCCAGCAAATGTTGCCTTGAGGCATCATCCACCCCCTGCCGGGTGATGCCTTAAGGCATCATCTGCCCTTAAAGGGTTAAATGATACTGACTATATTAGATTTCAGGCCTACCCTACTTATATATGATGCTCGATGCCAGCCAGTAGGGAAGAAATCGAACCCATCCATTTTTCATGCATATCTAATTTCGTGCCTATTGGCATTCCCAAACGCTTTGATCTTTATGAACCATAACAATTTAACTCATTGTATCATCAAATCCAATACCAACAAGTATTTGAAAAACTCAGTTTACTGAGAGACGCTTTTTCCTTCTGACCAAAGTTGATAACAAAGATATCTAAGTTTTCTTACTTCGTACATACCTTGAGAACTGTTATTAAATCTGGACAGTGAAAAGTGAAACACTCATTAACACAAATCATCATACATTATTTGTGTTAATGAGTGTTTCACATTCATGAAGTAATTTGAGTTTTGCAGAGAAGGCCTTTGGGAATGGGTCCATAGGGTATGGTGGAACATATGCCCTCAGGCTTGACCTTGACCCCCAGCTACCATGCCTACATATGGCTTTTGTGGAGACCTGTTGACATTCCATAACATCTTTAGCTGCCCCTCTTCCAATACTGTGCATAATATAGTGGTCAGGTGTCAGGATACCAGCATTGGGAGGCTCAATCAGGGTATCTTAACCTTAGATGGATAATCCAGTATAAATAAAAGATTTTTAAAAAATCCATATGAATGCTTGCACACGGACAGCAGTGCTCCTGTAAGATACAGGAAGATACTAGCTGAGTGAGTAGTAGGGCACGGGTCCACACCTGCATGTCATGCCTGGGTACCTGTGAGTGCCAGAAGGAAAGTGCTTTTGTTAGCTATATCAGCTGCTAGGGTCACCTGCTTTATGTGTGCATTCTCAAAGAAAGTGGCATCTCCACAAAGGGCTGGTATCAAGGACCTCCTCCAAAGAAATAGTTCGACATCAAGATCAGGGCTGCAAAGGAGTTGCTCAGGAACTACATGTTGAGTACAGCCTAGTAGTGGGGTGAAAGCTAGACTATATTGTAACAGACAGCAAATTGGATGTAAATGGAGGATTACGGTATCCTCTGGTGAGGTCAAGGTACCTGCACTCTATGAGGCCATCATCTATGTGTGGAGTGAAAATGGATCTGGAATTACCAAGCCATTGAACATAAGTGTGAAGATACAATAGGGCACATTTGAGTAATGCCCAATTTGGAGGCCAGCTCCTGGCGAGTTCAGGTTTCTGAAATATAATTAGAGGTTAAGGTCAGCCTGTCTTGCCTGAATGAGGTTGAGGTCAATGTCAAGGCCTGCCAGAAACAGTCAGATTTCTTTATTAATTATTGCCATCACTGGCTTCTTTGTTAGGCCAATAAAGATTTCTTCTAGAGTGGGTTGAAGCTTGAGGTCAACAGTTAAGTATGCCCCTGGGTTACAGATGGGTCAATGGTATTGCAGACGATTAGGAGTTATTGCCTAAAGAGGGTAGTCCTTTTTGACAAGGCTTTTGACGTTGGGGTTGCTTTTGAATATAAGAAATGCCAAATATTCATGGGTTACCATGCCCCCTTTCTGTTTGGTGGTGGAGACCTACTAATTTTCCTAGATGGGGCAATCGGTGTAAGGCTGTTGCAGCTCACAGATAGAGTTTACCAAGTGAGATCTGTTTTTGCATCCTAAGAGAAGACTATCAGGCTATTGTCCCTGACTGCCCTGAGGACTTGGACAAGCCAGATAACAAATTTTCCTTCTGTCCCAAACCATTCACTTACTTATATGTATGATTTTTTTCAAGAGCCATTCTGCAGCTGGTCCTTTGGAATTGCCATAGTTAATGTGTTTTGGCCAGTTTGCACATGGGAATTGTGACCACCCCTTTTCAGCATCAATGTTATATCTGATCCATTTGATTGACCCCTCCTGAAGAGCTGACATAAAGAGGTATGACTAAGGCTTGATTCCAAATAGCTGATTTCACTCCAAATGTGATCAAGATCTACTCTCGTTTTGGTGCTGATGCACATAATAGTAACCTATTCAATCACGCAGAGGCCTCCAGACAGAGACCAGACATAGGCCATTTTGGTGGCAGGACTGAAACTGGAGTACATCTTGACTACATAGGAGTGATATCAGCTATATATGGAATCAAGCCTTTAAGTTGCTAGAACAAGAAAAACAACTTTTCACCAAATAAGTTACCCAGATATGCCAGGATGTGTTATCTGAGGCCTGCTATTATGTAGACTTCTTTCCCCTCTCCCTATCCCCAAAGGGGGACAGAGCTTGATGTATATCCTGTGAGTATCTGCAATGGTGAAGACCCAATAGCTGAGGGAGTATTAACAGAGCTGACAACATGCTCTGGTGAGGTCAGCCTTTAACATGTGGGATTTGGTTTCATGGGACATCCCTGATAGCGAGGAGGGTATATTTGAAGGGGATGCCCTTGATTTTTCTGAGGCCTGACTTCAGGGAGGAAACTTGCCAAGTGGGGAGTGAGGGAGTGATACTAGCAATATCTGTATGCAGTGGACATCTGCCCAAGCAACATACGCTGACATTGCAATAAGGCTGTGAGCCTCCTCAGAAAAGAAATTCAATCTATTCAAAGTTGTACTCCTGAGCATCCTTGGGGACTTCCTTAATATAATGTACCATGAGAGGTATCCAGTCCCAGGGGAAGGAGAGTGCTCCAACACTCACCACAAACCCCAAAGAAACCCAGTTTCTGATTTTAAAGCTTAAGCTGCGCCCAGAATACAGAGTTGTGTGGAAATGACCTCAGGGTCTAACTTATAGCAAATTGGTATGATTCATAGTTACTAGCATTGTCCTGACTAGGCCTTTGATATCACCATTGTGGTCAGCTGCCTCTACACTGGTGATAGGCAGCAGGCCAATTGTTCTTTGGGAAGTACCTGAGCAATGGCAGGACGGCAGTTGATCCAAGCTTTAGAGGCTGAAGAGGCTACTTTCTCCTTCAGGCATTGTAATTTAGTCACCCTGATAGTCTAAGTAGTGGGAGGACTGAGGCCCGTTTAGAACTAGATGATTAGGTCATTTATGCATATGAATGTGGCTGCCAACATGGACCAAGTAGGCATTACATCTGCATTAGCTATACATGATGGGCCAGATAAACAAGGGCATTTACTGTCTCTTTACAGGCAGTGCTCTGTGACAGAGCCATATTGGTCAGGATGATATATCACATGTCACCCTCAATTCTACTATTTCTTTAGACTAACAGTGTTTAAAGAGGTTTTAGAAGTACAACCTCTTCAGTTTTCATGTTTTTTAATCTATCATTTCTTGATAAGAATGATGCCATTGTAAATATCCATGAATTTTAACTATAGACTATAATCCTTAGGACTCTACAAGTGAATGAGTAATGTATTCTCTTACAAAGTGACCAGTAGAACAGTAGAATAAGACACTATTGTTTAGTGTACTCAACCATTAAACAACAACATTCTAACAACAAGTCCTGCTGTCAGTGTATACTTTTAATAGATGGGCACATAGTTGTCTAAACTCTTAATTCAAAGCTCTATAACATGATACATTTTCCTTAACCCATTCCAGCAGGTGATGCCTTAGGCATCAACTGTGCTGGTGATGGGATGCCTGAACTGATGCCTTTAGAGAACATCTACTATATACTATATATGTTTTTTTAATAGCATAAGATATATATGATTGATAAATATGAAATGCAAATAATTGTAAGTCTCAAGCGCAATTCATTAAGATTTCAGGCAAAAACATTCCATTTAGTAACCTTGACCTTGATAAAGGTCAATAGTGCTGTAAAATGTTAATGTTAATGTTAATATAATTTCACAACATTGTGAGGTCTTGATATCACTTTCAGAAATATGTGATGCAAGTTAAATTACAGGTATTCTGAGGCAATCCATAGAAACAATCACAACTTCTAATTGGATATTTTGTCAAATTTTATGAAAAACATTCCATTAAGTGACCTTGACCTTGGAAAAAGGTTTGATTGCCATAGAATCTTAGAGTACCATGGGATATCAATCTCTGAGTCCAATATCTAAGGGATCGGTGAAATATTTCTAAAGATATGACAAAATATGTTTCAATATCATTGGCCTATGTTGGTCAGTTCTATGAACAGATACCTTGACCTTTGACCTCACTGTGGCTTATTGTTGCATGATGGGAAGACTAACTTTAGAACATTGCTAGGGTATGGTGTCTTGGATCCCCATATATCATTGAAGTTGAAATATAGGTATATTAGAACAAGTTATAGAAACTATTATAAGTCCTTAAGAGGAAATATTGTGAAATTTCAGAAGGAAACATTCCATTTGGTGACCTTGACCTTGAGAAAAATCAAGATGGTGACACAGGCTGATAGGTCTGTGGTGTCCCAATAGTTTTGCCAAATATCTAAGAAATCCACCAAATACTTTTGATGAAATGAAGAAATATGTCCCAATTTCAGTGGCCTATGTTGGTCATTTGTATGAACAAATACCTTGACCTTTGACCTTGCTGTGGCTTAATGGTGCATGATGGGAATTCTATCTTTTGGGCTTCGCTAGAGTATGGTGTCAGGTATCTAAATATATAATTCAAGTTGAAATACAGGCATATTGCAACAAGTTATGAAAACTATTGTAAGTCCTTATAGGAAATTTGGTGAAATTCTGGGTGGAAACATTCTATATAGTGACCTTGACCTTGGTAAAAATCAAGATGGTGACAAAGGCTTATGAGTCTATGGTGTCTTAATATATTTCCCAAATATCTAAGAAATCAACTTAATATTTTTGGAGAAATCACAAAATATGTCTCAATTTCAAAGCCCTCCGGAATTTGATGACCTTTGACCTTTGACCTCTTATAAAAGGTCAAATGGACACATTTACAGAAAAATGGCTACCATATCTGGAATGGCCTAAGTCTCAGCTTTCATTTGATACAATAAAATTGCTGCTATACTTCCATGGAACGAAAAGCTACTTTTGCAGGGGCTGGCCCCCTGACTATACGATTAAAAAGGCTAACCAGAAATCTTTCAATTACAAAAGATAAGGAAATTTATAACCCAGGAAACTAGTGTTAAAATATATAAGACGATGATATCCCCGATTTTCGACTATAGTGGCTATTATATAAATGGTGCTAATAAAATGCTGTTACAAAGTCTTCAACGACTCCAGAATAGGGGTTTGAGAATTTGTCTACAAAGTAAAGTCAGGGATTTAAGTATAGATGACCTTCATAAAAAATGTAATATTACCTACCTAGATCATAGGCGATTATATCTGTTATTGGTATTCATGAAGCGTTACGCTAAAAACATACCGGTGACTTCCAACCGAAAAACTAGGTCTCAAAATAGAAGGTTATTAAAGTTAAAGAGACCACGAACTTCCTTTTATAAAAAAAACCCAATTTATAATGGTATGATTTACTGGAATGCATTGTCAGCTGAGACCCAAAACTGTTCGGAACAAAATTTCAAGAAATTCGCAAAAATGAAAGCCACCGCCATACTTAGCTGAAACCAAATATTGTTAATTGTAAATTGTCAATTGTAAGATTGTTTCATCTCATCAGCCCATCACATCCCTCATTACCATTGTAATATAGGCTCCTTATGATGCCACTGATGGAATTGTCCAATGTCTAATTATAATGTAAAGAGATAACAGAGGACACAAAAAACCTGCATGTAGCAGAATGTCCTAAATGTATTCCATATCGTGAAATAAAAAAAAACCAAAATAAAAAAACCAAAAAAAAACTCACTGACATCACCACAGATCTATACAGACCTGACCTGACTCTAACAACTGACACCATTACAGATCTACACTGACCTGACTCTAACAACTGACACCATCACAGATCTACACAGACCTGACTCTAACAACTGACATCACCACAGATCTATACAGACCTGACCTGACTCTAACAACTGACACCATCACAGATCTACACTGACCTGACTCTAACAACTGACACCACCACAGATCCACACAGACCTGACTCTAACAACTGACACCATCACAGATCTACACAGTCCTGACTCTAACAACTGACACCACCACAGATCTATACAGTCCTGACCTGACTCTCACAACTGACACCACCACAGATCTACACAGTCCTGACTCTAACAACTGACACCACCACAGATCTATACAGTCCTGACCTGACTCTCAAAACTGACACCACCACAGATCTACACAGACCTGACTCTCAAAACTGACACCACCACAGATCTACACAGTCTTGACCTGACTCTAACAACTGACACCATCACAGATCTACACAGTCCTGACTCTAACAACTGACACCATCACAGATCTACACAGACCTGACTCTAACAACTGACACCATCACAGATCTACACAGACCTGACTCTAACAACTGACACCACCACAGATCTATACAGACCTGACCTGACTCTAACAACTGACACCATCACAGATCCACACAGTCCTGACCTGACTCTAACAACTGACACCATCACAGATCTACACAGTCCTGACTATAACAACTGACACCATCACACATCTACACAGACCTAACCTGGCTCTAACAACTGACACCATCACAGATCCACACAGTCCTAACTCTAACAACTGACACCATTACAGATCCACACAGTCCTGACCTGACTCTCACAACTGACACCACCACAGATCTACACAGACCTGACCTGACTCTAACAACTGACACCACCACAGATCTACACAGACCTGACCTGACTCTAACAACTGACACCACCACAGATCTACACAGACCTGACTCTAACAACTGACACCACCACAGATCTATACAGTCCTGACTTGACTCTAACAACTGACACCACCACAGATCTACACAGTCCTGACTCTAACAACTGACACCATCACAGATCTACACAGACCTGACTCTAACAACTGACACCATCACAGATCCACACAGTCCTAACTCTAACAACTGACACAATTACAGATCCACACAGTCCTGACCTGACTCTAACAACTGACACCATCACAGATCCAGACAGTCCTAACTCTAACAACTGACACCACCACAGATCTATACAGTCCTGACTTGACTCTAACAACTGACACCACCACAGATCTACACAGTCCTGACTCTAACATCTGACACCATCACAGATCTACACAGACCTGAATCTCACAACTGACACCATAACAGATCTATACAGTCCTGAATCTAACAACTGACACAATCACAGATCTATACAGTCCTGACTCTAACAACTGACACCACCACAGATCTACACAGACCTGACTCTAACAAATGACACCACCACAGATCTACACAGACCCGACTCTAACAACTGACACCACCACAGATCTACACAGACCTGACCTGACTCTTACAACTGACACCACCACAGATCTACACAGTCCTGACCTGACTCTAACAACTGACACCACCACAGATCTACACAGTCCTGACCTGACTCTAACAACTGACACCATCACAGATCTACACAGACCTGACTCTAACAACTGACATCACCACAGATCTATACAGACCTGACCTGACTCTAACAACTGACACCATCCCAGATCTACACTGACCTAACTCTAACAACTGACACCACCACAGATCCACACAGACCTGACTCTAACAACTGACACCATCACAGATCTACACAGTCCTGACTCTAACAACTGACACCACCACAGATCTATACAGTCCTGACCTGACTCTCACAACTGACACCACCACAGATCTACACAGTCCTGACTCTAACAACTGACACCACCACAGATCTATACAGTCCTGACCTAACTCTCACAACTGACACCACCACAGATCTACAAAGACCTGACTCTAGCAACTGACACCACCACAGATCTACACAGTCTTGACCTGACTCTAACAACTGACACCATCACAGATCTACACAGTCCTGACTCTAACAACTGACACAATCACAGATCTACACAGACCTGACTCTAACAACTGACACCATCACAGATCTACAGAGTTCTGACTCTAACAACTGACACCATAACAGATCTACACAGTCCTGACCTGACTCTAACAACTGACACCATCACAGATCTACACAGTCCTGATTCTAACAACTGACACCATCACAGATCTACACAGACCTGACTCTAACAACTGACACAATCACAGATCTACACAGTCCTGACTCTAACAACTGACACCATCACAGATCTACACAGTCCTGACTCTAACAACTGACACCATCACAGTTCCACACAGGCCTGACCTGACTCTAACAACTGACACCACCACAGATCTACATAGTCCTGACTCTAACAACTGACACCACCACAGATCTACACAGACCTGACTCTAACAACTGACACCATCACAGATCTACACAGACCTGACTCTAACAACTGACACCATCACAGATCTACACAGACCTGACTCTAACAACTGACACCATCACAGATCTACACAGACCTGACTCTAACAACTGACACCATCACAGATCTACACAGTCCTGACTCTAACAACTGACACCATCACAGATCTATACAGTCCTGACTCTAACAACTGACACCATCACAGATCTACACAGACCTGACTCCAACAACTGACACCATCACAGATCTACACAGACCTGACTCTAACAACTGACACAATCACAGATCTACACAGACCTGACTCTAACAACTGACACCATCACAGATCCACACAGTCCTGACCTGACTCTCACAACTGACACCATCACAGATCTACACAGTCCTGACTCTACCAACTGACACCATCACAGATCCACACAGGCCTGACCTGACTCTAACAACTGACACCATCACAGATCCACACAGTCCTGACCTGACTCTCACAACTGACACCATCACAGATCTACACAGTCCTGACTCTAACAACTGACACCATCACACATCTACACAGACCTGACCTGGCTCTAACAACTGAGACCATCACAGATCCACACAGTCCTAACTCTAGCAACTGACACCATTACAGATCCACACAGTCCTGACCTGACTCTCACAACTGACACCACCACAGATCTACACAGACCTGACCTGACTCTAACAACTGACACCACCACAGATCTACACAGACCTGACCTGACTCTAACAACTGACACCACCACAGATCTACACAGACCTGACTCTAACAACTGACACCACCACAGATCTATACAATCCTGACTTGACTCTAACAACTGACACCATCACAGATCCACACAGTCCTGACCTGACTCTAACAACTGACACCATCACAGATCCAGACAGTCCTAACTCTAACAACTGACACCACCACAGATTTATACAGTCCTGACTTGACTCTAACAACTGACACCACCACAGATCTACACAGTCCTGACTTGACTCTAACAACTGACACCATCACAGATCTACACAGACCTGAATCTAACAACTGACACCATCACAGATCTACACAGACCTGAATCTCACAACTGACACCATCACAGATCTATACAGTCCTGAATCTAACAACTGACACAATCACAGATCTATACAGTCCTGACTCTAACAACTGACACCACCACAGATCTACACAGACCTGACTCTAACAACTGACACCACCACAGATCTACACAGACCCGACTCTAACAACTGACACCACCAAAGATCTACACAGTCCTGACTCTAACAACTGACACCACCACAGATCTACACAGACCTGACCTGACTCTTACAACTGACACCACCACAGATCTACACAGTCCTGACCTGACTCTAACAACTGACACCACCACAGATCTACACAGTCCTGACTCTAACAACTGACACCATCACACATCTACACAGACCTGACCTGGCTCTAACAACTGAGACCATCACAGATCCACAAAGTCCTAACTCTAACAACTGACACCATTACAGATCCACACAGTCCTGACCTGACTCTCACAACTGACACCACCACAGATCTACACAGACCTGACCTGACTCTAACAACTGACACCACCACAGATCTACACAGACCTGACCTGACTCTAACAACTGACACCACCACAGATCTACACAGACCTGACTCTAACAACTGACACCACCACAGATCTATACAGTCCTGACTTGACTCTAACAACTGACACCATCACAGATCCACACAGTCCTGACCTGACTCTAACAACTGACACCATCACAGATCCAGACAGTCCTAACTCTAACAACTGACACCACCACAGATCTATACAGTCCTGACTTGACTCTAACAACTGACACCACCACAGATCTACACAGTCCTGACTCGAACAACTGACACCATCACAGATCTACACAGACCTGAATCTCACAACTGACACCATCACAGATCTATACAGTCCTGAATCTAACAACTGACACAATCACAGATCTATACAGTCCTGACTCTAACAACTGACACCATCATAGATCTATACAGTCCTGACTCTAACAACTGACACCACCACAGATCTACACAGACCTGACTCTAACAACTGACACCACCACAGATCTACACAGACCCGACTCTAACAACTGACACCACCAAAGATCTACACAGTCCTGACTCTAACAACTGACACCACCACAGATCTACACAGACCTGACCTGACTCTTACAACTGACACCACCACAGATCTACACAGTCCTGACCTGACTCTAACAACTGACACCACCACAGATCTACACAGTCCTGACCTGACTCTAACAACTGACACCACCACAGATCTATACAGACCTGACCTGACTCTAACAACTGACACCATCACAGATCTACACTGACCTGACTCTAACAACTGACACCACCACAGATCCACACAGACCTGACTCTAACAACTGACACCATCACAGATCTACACAGTCCTGACTCTAACAACTGACACCATCACAGATCTACACAGTCCTGACCTGACTCTAACAACTGACACCATCACAGATCTACACAGTCCTGACTCTAACAACTGACACCATCACAGATCTACACAGTCCTGACTCTAACAACTGACACCATTACAGATCTACACAGACTTGACTCACTGAACTGACACCACCACAGATCTACACAGACCTGACTCTAACAACTGACACCATCACAGATCCACACAGACCTGACCTGACTCTAACAACTGACACCACCACAGATCTACACAGACCTGACTCTAACAACTGACACCATCACAGATCTACACAGACCTGACTCTAACAACTGACACCATCACAGATCTATACAGACCTGACTCTAACAACTGACACAATCACAGATCTACACAGACCTGACTCTAACAACTGACACCATCATAGATCCACACAGGCCTGACCTTACTCTAACAACTGACACCATCACAGATCCACACAGTCCTGACCTTACTCTAACAACTGACACCATCACAGATCCACACAGTCCTGACCTGACTCTCACAACTGACACCATCACAGATCTACACAGTCCTGACTCTAACAACTGACACCATCACAGATCCACACAGGCCTGACCTGACTCTAACAACTGACACCATAACAGATCCACAGAGTCCTGACCTGACTCTCACAACTGACACCATCACACATCTACACAGACCTGACCTGGCTCTAACAACTGACACCATCACAGATCCACACAGTCCTAACTCTAACAACAGACACCATTACAGATCCACACAGTCCTGACCTGACTCTCACAACTGACACCACCACAGATCTACACAGACCTGACCTGACTCTAACAACTGACACCATCACAGATCTACACAGACCTGACCTGACTCTAACAACTGACACCACCACAGATCTACACAGACCTGACTCTAACAACTGACACCACCACAGATCTATACAGTTCTGACTTGACTCTTACAACTGACACCACCACAGATCTACACAGTCCTGACTCTAACAATTGACATCATCACAGATCTACACAGACCTGACTCTAACAACTGACACCATCACAGATCCACACAGTCCTAACTCTAACAACTGACACCATTACAGATCCACACAGTCCTGACCTGACTCTAACAACTGACACCATCACAGATCCAGACAGTCCTAACTCTAACAACTGACACCATTACAGATCCACACAGTCCTGACCTGACTCTAACAACTGACACCATCACAGATCTACACGGACCTGAATCTCACAACTGACACCATCACAGATCTATACACTCCTGAATCTAACAACTGACACAATTACAGATCTATACAGTCCTGACTCTAACAACTGACACCATCACAGATCTATACAGTCCTGACTCTAACAACTGACACCACCACAGATCTACACAGACCTGACTCTAACAACTGACACCACCACAGATCTACACAGACCTGACTCTAACAACTGATACCATCACAGATCTACACAGTCCTGACTCTAACAACTGACACAATCACAGATCTACACAGGCCTGACCTGACTCTAACAACTGACACCATCACAGATCCACACAGTCCTGACCTGACTCTAACAACTGACACCACCACAGATCTACACAGACCTGACTCTAACAACTGACACCATCACAGATCCACACAGACCTGACTCTAACAACTGACACCATCACAGATCTACACTGACCTGACTCTAACAACTGACACCATCACAGATCTACACAGTCCTGACCTGACTCTCACAACTGACACCACCACAGATCTACACAGACCTGACTCTAACAACTGACACCATCACAGATCTACACAGACCTGACTCTAACAACTGACACCATCACAGATCTACACAGACCCGACCTGACTCTAACAACTTACACCATCACAGATCTACACTGACCTGACTCTAACAACTGACACCACCACAGATCTACACTGTCCTGACTCTAACAACTTACACCATCACAGAACTATACAGTCCTGACTCTAACCACTGACACCATCACAGATCTACACTGACCTGACTCTAACAACTGACACCACCACAGATCTACACAGACCTGACCTGACTCTAACAACTGACACCACCACAGATCTACACAGACCTGACTCTAACAACTGACACCATTACAGATCTACACAGACCTGACTCTAACAACTGACACCATCACAGATCTACACAGACCTGACTCTAACAACTGACACCATCACAGATCTACACAGACCTGACCTGACTCTAACAACTGACACCACCACTGATCTACACAGTCCTGACTCTAACAACTGACACCATCACAGATCTATACAGACCCGACCTGACTCTAACAACTGACACCATCACAGATCTACACAGACCTGACTCTAACAACTGACACCATCACAGATCTACACAGTACTGACCTGACTCTCACAACTGACACCACCACAGATCTACACAGTCCTGACCTGACTCTAACAACTGACACCATCACAGATCTACACAGACCTGACTCTAACAACTGACACCATCACAGATCTACACAGTCCTGACTCTAACAACTGACACCATCGCAGATCTACACAGTCTTGACCTGACTCTCACAACTGACACCACCACAGATCTACACAGTCCTGACCTGACTCTAACAACTGACACCATCACAGATCTACACAGACCTGACTCTAACAACTGACACCATCACAGATCTACACAGTCCTGACTCTAAGAACTGACACCATCACAGATCTACACAGTCTTTACCTGACTCTCACAACTGACACCATCACAGATCTACACAGTCCTGACTCTAACAACTGACACCATCACAGATCTACACAGACCTGACTCTAACAACTGACACCATCACAGATCTACACAGTCCTGACTCTAACAACTGACACCACCACAGATCTACACAGTCCTGACCTGACTCTAACACCTGACACCATCACAGATCTACACAGACCTGACTCTAACAACTGACACCACCACAGATCTACACAGACCTGACCTGACTCTAACAACTGACACCAACACAGATCTACACAGTCCTGACTCTAACAACTGACATTACCACAGATCTACACAGACCTGACTCTAACAACTGACACCACCACAGATCTACACAGACCTGACCTGACTCTAACAACTGACACCATCACAGATCTACATAGTCCTGACTCTCACAACTGACATCACCACAGATCTACACAGTCCTGACCTGACTCTAACAACTGACACCATCACAGATCTACACTGACCTGACTCTAACAACTGACACCATCACAGATCTACACTGACCTGACTCTAACAACTGACACCACCACAGATCTACACAGACCTGACTCTCACAACTGACACCACCACAGATCTACACAGACCTGACCTGACTCTAACAACTGACACCATCACAGATCTACACTGACCTGTCTCTAACAACTGACACCATCACAGATCCACACAGTCCTAACTCTAACAACTGACACCATTACAGATCTACACAGTCCTGACCTGACTCCCACAACTGACACCATCACAGATCTACACAGACCTGAATCTCACAACTGACACCATCACAGATCCACACAGACGTGACCTGACTCTAACAACTGACACCAAAAAAAATCCAGGGCCCTGTTTTTCAGTCACGATATCCTCTTTGTAAGATATCTTACAGCTGTCAGTGTACTATAGATAAGACATCTTTGGGGATCGGCCAACGATTGTCCGTCAAGAGCACTTAGGCTGCAGTCAGGTGTACTATAGATAAGACATCTTTAGGGTCACGTGGTTCCAAATGTCTTCCAAATTGTCTTAGACCTAAGACATCTATGGACATGTCGTACAGAATGCGCAACTTCACTTCCCGTTGGAATTAAGCAATGAAATTTTAACACGAGTAAGGTATACATATAACCTATAATCGTTCCAAATATGAAGAAAATCGGCAGCACCGTTCCGAAGATATCGGCGTTTGAAGTTCGTCATAGCAATCTCTGCTCTGGTGGCCAGTGTACCCCTACGCTCACTGACTCTAATTTATGCAGTGACCTCGAGTTCACTGGAGGTGGGAGGGTGCAATGGCCAGAGCAGACGTTTGCTATGACCAACTTCAAACGCCGATATCTTCGAAACGGTGTGGCCCATCTTCTTTATATTTGGTACGATTATAAGTTATATGTCTCCCTTACTCGTAAAATTTCATTCCTAGATTCGTATGGGAAGCACGGGAAATCCTCTATATACACCGTGAGCTTTGATAGAGCCTGAGACAGTTCTAGACTTGAGACACTTTTAGCGGCGATCGAGCGCGCCGCACTGAGACCGTGTCTATAGCACACCCGCCATTTTGTGTCTTGCAAATTGTCTTCCAATCGTGGAGACATCTTAGGGTATCGTTGGGCGATTATGTCTTGACTGAAAAACAGGGCCCAGGAGGATGTTTTTCAGTAGTGAGGATTGTCATTAGCGACTGTTTGAAGGGCAAAGTGTTATTCAGATGTGATTATCTTTAGTGATCTCAGCGGTGTTTTTCAGTTGTGACAATTAATAATGATCGCTAGTGATTGCTGATGAAACGATTGTCCAGTCATAACATCAGATTATTTGATGCTTGTCACAGCCGACATCTGCACGAGAAATACTACCATACCCCATTTTGATATTAAGATATTAATATTTATACTTGAACAAACCTCAGAGTGTTGGGTTTGCTCCTAATTAGTTCATATATTTATATTATATATTCTCCATAAATATAAAAGATACAAGATTCTCAGAGAGCCATGATGAAACATGTATATTGTCTGTATCTATGCTCTAACCTAGGTGGGTAAAAGGTTCCACAACTATATATAATATATACTATAAATATATATATGTGGATCATAAAGTCTTTATGGACATATAAAATAGTAGTCCAGTAAAATCTCACCAGGGGACCCCGGCGCTCATGGACCAGGGACCAACAACTCAGAAACCTGACACCAGAGGGCATTGATACCAGACCATAAAAGGACGGGCAGGACCAGGGATCGACCTCACTCTACAGGGATCCGTCACCGCCTACCCACCACGCTTCAGATTTTTTTCTCGACTTTGGTCGACTTTTCAGTGACTTTTGTCCGTTTTTGGTATACCTTTTGGTTACCATGCGCAAGTGTGACACTTGTGGCTTGGACTACGATGGTCGGTCACATAGAGAAGGCTGTCCTACCTGTAAATTCAAAGAGTTACAGCAGACTTCAGTACAGAGCACAGAGGAGGAATTGGGAGCGGTTGGAGACAGGGCAGAAAGCGGTGGCGGATCCCCGTGGCAAAAGCCCCCTTGGGTGAGTAACCTTTTGTTAGAACATAACAAACTAAAGAAGGAGGTCTCCTCTATTAAGTCTGATATACAGGTATAATGTTCCAGTTTTCGAGACTTTGAGTTGAGAAATAGTACCGAGGAAGGTGCCGGCCAGTCTGAAAGGGTGCCACGTGGTAGCGATAGTGCAATGCCAAGCGCATTCACCCATGAAATTGTCGGTCATGCTTCATTACCTCGGGGGTTACAAACCAACCCTAATTTAAGACCTGTTTATCCTAATGCAAGAATATTTCTTCCACCGCACGTGCAAGGAAATGCACCAAATTGCACAGGCACTCATGCCTGTACAGAGAAAGTAAAACGTAAGTCAAAATTCTTTTCACTTACTCCTTTTCTACCTCCCAGTTGCGATAATCCAACTTTCGACCAAATCCTCAGCGCAAATATGGGGCTATTGAGAACTTTGTCTTCACAGGGTTTAAATACGGAAGGTTTAGCGGATCATATTTCGTATCTAATTGACCGCAAGCCAACACATACGGGTAAATCCCTCGTTGAGTATGCTTTGGCAATGCGAGAAAAAGCAGACAGTTTGGGCATGGAGGGTTTCGGATATGGTGATTCCTTTTTAACAGAAAAGTTCCTTAATTATGAGACAACTTTCGCTTTCGTTAATCTTTCGAAAAAGTAAAAAGAATTCCAAGACAAGGTTGAAAAGAAATCAACCAATAAGAGTCAAGAAGGTAAGAACGAGGGGATTTGCTGGAAGTTCAATACTTCCAAGGGTTGTATTTTCCCTAACTGTCTTTATCGACATGAATGTTCTTATTGTGGCCAGGGTCATCCGGTCCAGTCGTGCAAAAAAGGCTCAAAGGATAAATCAAATGACAAAATAGATCCTAAATAGGATAAGGTTTTTTCCCCTGAACGAATTGCAAATAAGGGGAAATATAATTATCTCGATGTGTACGGAAATAACGTTAGCACGGCCTGTATCGACTCTAATTCGATGGTGGGCGATGATTTATCATCGCGTGGACTGCCGCTTGTTTCCTGCGCAGAGGTTGTTCCTGCTGCCGTACAGGATCAGATAGATTTTTCTTCTAATGAAAAATTAGTTAATTTGTCTAATGGTACTGGTTTAGTTGCCGGCACGAGTGGATTGGATGAAACAACGACACATGTTGATTCTTCATTGGAAACTACAGCTTTGGATGGAGAGAATGATCCTGAAGTAGATGCGTCTAGACCCTTCGTTCGCCCTTGTAGTGAGAGATGCGATAATAATCATTTCATTGCAGGAAAAAGGAACCAACTGAATATTTGTCGTTTTTATGATGAATGTTATTCAAAAACTTTTGATATTAATGCAGACTATATATTTCTGGGAGCCAGAGATGGTTTTTCCATTGTAGATTCAACTTTCGAAGGTTCCTATTTTTCTTATAATTACAATAGTATTTATTCTAGTGAATTCCGTAATCAAATGAACGATACCATTGCTCAAGAATTAATTGAAGATAAAATTACTATTGTTTCAGATCCCCCCCAGTGTATTCACTCGCTGGGAGCAGTGAAAAAATCGTCTGGTAAACTTAGACCTATTACAGACTGTAAAAGGCTGCTGGACGATAGTATTAATAATTTTATGGACGAAGTTTGTTCAAAATTCAAATATCTTCATATGGATACTGTTATGAATAATATTTCTGAAGGTTGTTATTTTGCAGTTCTCGACATTCAAGACGCATATCGTAGTATTCCAGTTAATCCTGACCATCGACGTTTTCAGGGTTTTCAATGGGAATCAGATGATGGTAAAACTTTGTATTTTGAGTCAAACCGATTGGTATTCGGTCTCAAATGTGCTCCTTATATTTTTACCCAATTGACCGAGTTCATTGTGAGATCAATGGAACGTCGAGGGGTAGATAGAGTTTTTGGTTATCTTGATGATTTTTTGATAATCGGTAACACGTTTGCAGAGTGTCAAGAAAAACTCAGGATTTTGATCAATTTCCTGAGGTCGTTGGGATTCGGTATAGCATGGCCCAAGGTGGTAAGTCCTACACAAGAAATCACATTTTTAGGAATTGAATTATCTAGTGTAGATATGCAGGTACGTTTACCTATGGAAAAGTTAATTAAGTTGAAGAATTTAATTGATGTATACCTGTTTAAAGACACAGCGTCTTATCATGAAATGGCTGTGTTAGCAGGCTATTTAGCTCATGCTAGCACAGTAGTAAAAGGTGGTAGAACTTTTTCTAGACGGGTGATTAATTTCGTCACTTTTATGAAAGACAGACTGATTCATTGCAAGATTCCAGATTGGCTAAGATTGGACTTGCAATGGTGGAAAGGTTTTTTAAAAATTTTTAATGGTAGCAAACACTTGTTAATTCCTAAACATCATGGTTTGGTAAAAGTACAAACAGATTCGTCCTTTTCAGGTTTTGGTGCAACCTTTGCTAATGATTTTCTAATTGGTGTATGGACTGACGTATTACCTAGAGTCCCATATGACCATACTCACTCCCACCATTGGTTCCATTGTCCCTTAGAATCGATAGACAGGAATATAAATGAGTTGGAACTTTGGCCTGTGATGGCAGCTGTCCAAAAATGGGGTCATTTATGGGGAAATTATCATGTTCAATTAATTTCAGATAATACTCAAGTTATTACTGCTATTAATACTGGAAGGAGTAGAAATTTGCAAGTTATGAATTGGCTGCGTGAGCTTTTCTGGCTTAGCGTTTTGTTTAACTTTGAAATAACGGCTAGTTATATTAAATCGGAGGATAATATCTTACCCGATTTTTTGTCACGTCGTTATGATGTAAGGAATAAATCTATTATTCCACCGTTCATGTTTAATCAATTTTGTTGTTATAGGTCTTGAAGGCGAGATGTACAAGTACCAACAGAGTTGGATGTCTACGAATACGTCTATTACACGAAAATGCCAATGGACACACTATCTTCGTTTTTGTCAAGAATTTAAATTTCTCCCATTACCTGCGACAATTTATGTCGTTTGCATGTATGTTTCATACATGGCGAAGTCTTTTAAGTATAATAGTATCATAAATTACCTTTCAGCCCTATATATATATATATATATATACACATATCATGTTGTGAATATGGGAGCATCTGAACACTGGCGGAGATTCCTGAGCCCTTCTGGGGTACTTGTAGAGCTTCCCAAGAGTCTGTGGCAGGATGACATCCTAACTGCTGGGTTGGGAGTTGTATAAAAGGCTCCTGGGACCTGTTTCAGTAGTTTCGTGACATGTCTGTTTGGTGTCTGTGACACCATACAGACAGACCAACACAAGTCACGGCACTTAGGGCAAGGCAGGACCCAAACACGGTGTGTCCGGTTTAAAAAATATTAGACAATTTCAAGCGTTGACACTTTAACACGAGTAAGGGATACATATAACCTATAATCATTCCAAATATGAAGAAAATTGGCTGCTCTGATCCACTGATATTTGACATCAAACCAGACAGAAATATTTCCCTGATATTTCCGATCACTGAGCTCCGCACTCTCTCTAACCTCTGTGATGTAGGTCCCGACTATTGACTGCTGATGGATATCAACATCAACATGTATATTAAACTTCTGTACATGAGGAAATACGCTGCAACAGTTGCAGAGGACAATGCACCGATAACAAGGGCGCAGCACAAACGTACCATTAAATTAAAAAGACCCAAAACCTCCTTTTTCAAAAAGTCCCGTTTACAGGGGGATGAGTAAATGGAATGACCTACCTTTAGGAGTACTGGAGGGATCACTCTACAGCTATAAGAAATATTTGAAGTCTAAATTTTTCTCGTGAAAAAAAGATGATCCAATTTAAAACTGGTCTGACTAAATCGGGAAAACTAGATCAACTCAATGGTCTCGTCGTTCTTGTATTCCTCATCTACTTTCATTGCATTCCCATCTTATTTCGCACATCACCATGTATATATATTACTATGTGGAGGACTAAATTTTTGACTACCGATATTAAATTGTCAAAGGAAGCTAGTCTGAAAATCTGCTAGTCTAATGTACCTCTTTACAGTGCAATAAAAAAAAAAAAAAAAAAATTATATGTTAGAACATGACCTGTTGAACATGACACTTTGATTCATATTGTTCTTGTCATTTACAAGATGATTTATATCTAACAACATAAACTGTTAAATGCTTGGGCACTTTAATTCATATAATTCTTGTCCTCCCCTACAGGATGATTTATATATTCCAATATGACCTGCTGAAAGCTTGTGTGCTTTAATTTATATCATTCTTGTCATTTACAAGAGATTGTCACACTATATGTAGATAGTGATTGAAATAAGTACTTATCGTTATAATGCCTCTGTATGTACTAAGGGAGAAAAGGTTCACCCAGGGAGAAGGTCTACAATGGCGCTCGGCTGGATCAGGAAGGAACAGGAAGGCGGAAGTCAGGCCGAGTATGACCGATCTACCACGCCCCCTGGTGTTTCGTATCTTACAAATATTTAACTCCGAGTGGTCTTACGATTATCATAATGTTAACATTAGGGTATTATATTCCATCAAAGATGCCAGAGGGAAACACGGGTGGGGTTTTCTCTACCGCTAGGTGGCACCGCCGGTGTTACTGCGCCTCCCAAGTAGCACGTTAAGGCCACTAAAAAAAACAACCTTGTTTCTCATCACCGCGCGCATCTGCAAAAACGATTTTAGAAGATTTTTGTTGTTGTTAAAATAAGATGAACCTCGATAGAAATTATGAAAAGTATGTGTATTTGGTATCAAATTAAAGCTCCTCATGTCAGGGATGCTTTCAATGTATAAGCAATATAAATCTGAAAACCCTGCGTACGCAGACACCCTGCATAAGCGGACATTTTGGCCCGGAACGGAGGGTGACGCTTACGCAGGGTTTTACTGTATGTCTAAAGCCCATTTTATGACACTTTTAAGCCATTTTTGATCCAGCAAAAAAAAAAAAAAGCGCCCTCATCATATTTTTCATGGCTTGGTGATAAGAAACAAGTTTTTTCTTTTGAGTGGCCTAAAGGTCTGCTGTTGGACTCTGTGAAATTGTTGTTTATCATAGTTTTATTGTTATGTAAATAAAGTCTGTGGTTTCACCTCATCAGCCACGAGTATTTGGGCAAGCTACTTCATTGCTGTGTCCTTTGTACTTGTAATATATTGCACACCAAGTAAACGTTATTTGAGAACTTATTCTGTTCTAATAAAGCCAACCATCAAACGCTTTATGTAGCTGTTGAGTTGTCTTTGGTATTCCTACCTTTGTTATATATAGAGAAATAACTGACAACTGGATACCTAGTAAATAAATCATGGTTTGAAGCCCCAAAATGTTATGGTAAAAATGATTCTTTAAAATGTTCCAAGAGAAATTGAATTTACAAAATATATTGATATATCGTTCTGGAGCAAAACTTGATGTTACAAATGAAAGCACAAATAAACAATAAAGTGTGCATGGGTAAACATGGCTCTTATTTCTACCCATAGTAAAAAGTCATGAACTATCATTTTCGTCATTCCCAAAAGTGTAATTGAGAAGCAGGCATGGGAAATCATTTCATTGAACTAACAATCAGAGATGCCAGTTGGGGTCAGAAAAAAACATTGAAATATGTTTCTTTGCAATACAGGGTTTAAACAGGAAATCAAGGGATCAAAGGAATACTTGAGTTTATACATGGGTCAGTGGGGAGGTTCATTTGGGATCATGGGCTGTGATTGAATTGGGTTATTTAGCAGTTTATAGTTGGTCTTTCAATATTACATAAGGAAAACAATTTTTTATTCTGAAAATGAAAACCTAAATTTCAATGGACACAGTGAAAACTGGCATCCCTGATTACAATATCTAAATGAAGACTATGATGGGTATGGTGGATTTGTTTTCGTAATTTAAAGATAAATATTATACAATTTTTACAAGAAGAACAAAATCAAAAACTGCAGGTAGTAGAAGGTGTTGTGAAGACATGCCCAGACTGCAGCAGAGTGGAGAGTGACTGGCATGACTGGTCTGTGGTCTGCTGTCAGCTACACCTGGGACCTGTTTTATTTTCAGCTCTCCTCGGCGAGGAGAGTCCCCACGAGGGAGAGCTCCACGGAGGATATTTTTGAGGAGATCTCCTCAATCTCGTTCGATTCACCCTGTCCTCGGGAGGGAGAGAAATCTTTGCCGATGTCTCATCTGAGAGAGCCCCAGGAGAAAATAAACCTGTAGGAGACTTTTGAGGAGACTTGAAAGAGAGGCTGTGTATACTGCAGGTGGTGGCACATAGTGGCATTTTGGGGAACTAATTTCATCATTTATGAATGTATGTAAATCTAAGTAAATAGCACAGTAATTCTCCATCTGAGACCTCCAGTTTTAATTAAAATCATAATAAATATATTTCCGATAGTTCAAATGAATTAAATAGGTTTTATTTGTTATTTTGAATCACCCACGATACCCCTAGACGTGTCCCCGGCCAGGAGAGCTGCAGGACACTTTTCAGGAGCTCTTCCGGCCCGAGGATTGAAAATAAAACGAAATTTGAGGAGATCTCCTAGATCGTGGCCCACAACTCTCCTTCCTCGAGAGACATTGAAATATCGAACCCAAACTCTCCTAGGACCTCTCCCCGGGCGTTTCAAGACTCCTCGGGCAGAAAATAAAACAGGGCCCTGGTGGGTAAATACCTACCTACAATGTTGGCACCACCCTGCCATCTAGCAATTAAAACCCGAAACAATGTTCTTCTTGTTTCGCACCACACGTTCATATAAATTGATATTATTTTGCTAAATTCTGTATTGGAAATGAAATGAAAAAGAACCCGAAAGCTAGGTAAATATGTGTTTTGAGTGGGTTGGAAGTGTATGTGGTAGGTGGCGACAATGAACTTGCCTACACTCCTATAGGAAGATAGGAAACCTATAATATGTGTTGTGATACAGACACACTAATAACGATAATAAGATGCCAGTAGATTTGACAGACTGAAATATATTACATGTAATGGTGGAAACACAAACATGCTAGTAATTTTGATATTTGAACAATAAACAATTATGAAAAGGCTCATGATACTAAGATAAAGGATAAAGTTGTGGATGATAAAATAATTTATTCTACATCATGACCAAGGAGCTATTTCACCAGACTGGTTCCCTGCCCAAATGAAATAAGGGACTGGTAATGGGTTCCTACGTAACATTTACGCACAACTTTAAACTGTCGGTCACACCAGCTCTCACGCCAATAGACCACATTAGGCCTGACGTCATTATCAGGATTTCCCTGGTATCACGTGACATTTTGTTGCGAAACCTTGCAGTTCAGTCTCACTGACTGTATCAAGTTATTCTCCAAATATCTAAAAATGTGACAACATTAATGGTTCAGTCGGAAGGAAATTATTCCCAATACCAGCACTTCTGAAGGGATTTCCCAATGTTTGGCACCAGAGAGTAGGGAAAGCCCGCTCTGGAAGGGTAGAATGACGTCACACTAATGCGGTCTCAGTGGCGCGATCCCACAATGCAACAGAAAAATGGAGGCGTTACCCATAGTGCACCAACAAAATTGAACCCGTTAGCTGGCCTATAATATGACTAGGCCAGGCATCCAGGCTACTGTTTCACTAGTTTCGTGACAACACAGTTCACGGCGCTAAGGACAAAACAGGGACCTGTTTCAGTAGGCTCGTGACATTAGGCCTAGACAGACATCAACAGCGGCACCAACAGTGCAAGCAACAGCGGAAAAAGTCTAGCAAATATCAGAAAATTGGAGTGCCCAATCTTCTTCATATTTCGAACGATTATAGGTTATATGTACCTCATACTCATGTTAAAGTATCATTGCTTAACTCCTACGAGAAGTGAGTGAAACTCTGCGTGTCATCGATTGCAATCTTGTGATCTGTCCGTATGGTGTCACAGACGCCATCTAGACATGTCACGAAACTACTGAAACAGGTCCCAGGTGTCAACAGTGGTATGTCACGTTTCAGAAGCCCAAGACCTCTCGCTGCTGGTACCGATCTTGTGACACTGTTCACAAGAGGGTATACCCTCTTGCATTGTGGTCACAATCACAGTCGAATAGGTTGACAGGCCATACCAGAATGAGGATTCTCACTCCATTTCCATAAAAATTAAGTCACGAAGCTTTTACACCAGTTTATGAAACATATAACCTATAATCGTCCCAATTATGAAGAAGATTGGCTGCTCCGATCCGCCGATATTCACGTTTGAATTAAGAAACATTGGGCTATCCGGGCACCTTTCCCTGGCCACCCCTGAGGTCCCTGTCATGTCCACTGGCTGACAGCTCGTGACAAAATTATCCATGCAGCTAATCACGTTTATAGACGTTCTACAACATAGGAAACGCTATTTACATTCGCCGACCAATCCTGGCAGGAAAAGCTTCCTAAACCAAATAAAAGTACTTAGAATTTATCATTTAGATACTTTTCCTGTATCTTCGATATTAGGTCCTCATGGTTTTATGAATAGAAAGTCATGTATTGTTATAGGTGTGCTTGCACATTAATCTAAAACACTTCTTCTACACTGTGGGCCAATGAATTCGGTGCGCGAATTTGACTGGAGTTGGTTTGACCCTTTGCCACTCTCACAGCAGATCTTTCACTGTGCTAGAGCATTAGAACTATTCCTGATGAAGTTAATATTGACCAGTGATCGTCGCTACCATAAAACCAGTACTCTCCTTCACTCTCCACACATTCCACACCACACTCATATAACTATAAAGGAAACTGATGAAAGTATAAGGTCAGAGCTTGTATCCCAACAAGTTTGAATTGCGTATTATTATATACCGGTGCACGAATGTCTCACTTTTACGCGATAGCAGAAAAGATTCCATTCGGCCACACCGTGGCGTAAAATATTTTTACGCCACACCGTACCACGTGACTTGTTGACAAGCAGAGAGACTAACATTCGGAGGTTGAAATAGGTTGATAATGTAAGTACAAAAATTACATTTAAATCGAATATCGGTATATAATAATAAAAAGACATAGTGAGTGTGTCTGAATTCCATCTGTTCCTCGATATTTTGGTCAGAAATATTCACCTCAGTCTTCGACTTCGGTGAATATTTCTGACCAAAATAACTCTGAACAGATTCCATTCGGCCACACTAACCATGTCTTTCTATAGTAATTCACTAGGAAAACCCACTTTTTTTTTTTATTTTTTTTTTTATTCAATTAGAAGCAAAAATACATTCGCCTATATGGGCGTTCTTCCATGTATCAGCATAACAAGTGAGGCACAGTACAGAGACAAAAACACATTGGACAAATAAGTGCAGTACAACATATAAATAACAAGAATATATATAATGGGTGAGTAGTACGACCTGGTCATGTGACACAGGAGGTTAAAGATATGCTCAAATATGAATACTTGATATCTCAACCATGATTGCATATTTGCAACAACAATATATCATACAATTATGCGATTCTAAAGAGAGGGATAGGGATCATTACAACTGATAGTAACCAACTATAAACAATGAGACTACTGGTCATGTGACTCAGTGACGTTTTTTTTGGATGCAATACTAAACCATTAGTTTTTGGTAAATGTCTGGTATCAGGAGTAACCGCTTCACCGAAAAGCGGAATGTATCAATTTTGATAGATCTTTGTATTTCAGCGTTGAGGTAGGTCCACAGTATCATGCCCTGATATATTGGGCTGGTTTTGAAATGTTCAGTACGTGGTCGTTTAACTTTTAGTCTTATTTTATCTACACTTCTTGTGCTTCTGATACTATGAGTAGTTTGGTGGTCTTCATCGCTTGCCCACCAATGCATGAGACACAGTAAGTGAACCGCACGTCTGTAATGTAAAGGTCTTATTCTGCATCTTTCAAATAATAGTTCTGTTGGTAAATCTTCACATCTTTGTACTTTTAGTGCACACCTCAAACAGTCGTTTAGTAATATCTGTATTTTCTTTCTGTTATGTTTTGTTGCCAAAAATAATTGGAAGTCGGCATATTCCAATTTTGGCAGAATCATTTGTTTAACAATTGAGATCGATGCTTCGTCTGACAGCAGATATCGTAGCTTACGTAATTTAAAAAGCTTCTGACGCACGTCATTAAGCATTTTATTGACTTGTAGTTTTTGACTTAATTTAGATTCCAAAATTACACCCAGATAGTTGAAACTACTGACTATTTTCAATTTGTTCTTACCTAACTTACAGGTTTCTTGCGGAATTCTTCCGTTTTTACTAACAAACCACATTACTTTGGTTTTTTCTGTATTTACCGTCAATGTATGTCCATTAAACCAGGCATACATAGTATTTAGGTCTTCTTGCATTCTATTACAGATTGAGACAACTGTTTTACCTTTTACGGCCAATACCAGGTCGTCGGCATACATTATCGCATTTGCATGTTTCAATACTGTAAAAACATTATTTACGAAAAGGTTAAAGAGGACAGGGCCCAAAACCGAGCCCTGCGGGACACCGTAGGTAACGGGTAGATACTTAGTGTATGTTCCATTTACTTTCGTACGCTGTAATCTGTTTTTCAGGTATGATTGAAAAAGTGTTAATGTCCTTTCACTTAAGTCAATTTGGTATAAACATTTATACATCAATGAGTGACTAACAGAATCAAATGCCTTAGATAAATCCACAAAGGCGCATAAAACAATGTTTTTTTGATCTAAACCATCTGTAATAAAGTGTACTAGTTGGAATACTGCTTGTGCAGTCGATCTGTTGGGCATAAACCCAAATTGACATTTATTTATGATACTATTCTCTTCGATATGCTGCATAAGCCGACTATGTATTAATTTTTCTAATATTTTCGAGATGGTAGGCAGGACACAAACAGGCCTCCAGTTCTTGTATAAACCTAGATCACCACATTTTGGCAATGGTGTGATCGTACCTGCTTTAAGACTATCGGGGAAAGTAGCACTATCCACCATCCGATTGAACATGTTTATTATGAGCTCAGGTTTATTTAACAATATTCTTTTCAATAACGTTATTTTTAGGTGATCTACTCCCGTTGACTTATCATTTTCCAGATTTTTCACTGTCTTAATTACATCAGCCACTGTACAGTCCCGCAATGTTAACTTATTCTCGAGGTTTGTGTTATTAAGTTGATTCCCGAGATCTGGTCGGTCATGTTTTCCGGCCAAATTTGCTCCGATTTCTGCGAAATAGGTATTTAGATTTTCGGGATTATCTATACTTCCAGTCCCCAATGTACTATCTTTCTGGCTACTCAGTGGACTCCAGACCTTTTGAATTTCACGCCAAAACCTCTTTGGGTTTTTTGCATTATTTCGTAATTTACTTTTTATTATATTAGCTTTATGTTCGTTTATTTCCTTTGTTATGGTACGTCTAAGGTGTCTAAGATCTTGATAGTCCTTACTCGAAATAAAACCTTTTTTCTTAAGATCTCTCAGTATTTTAGCTCTCTTTTTAATTTTTTCCTTGATGATTTTGGGTAGTTCTATGTTATCTTTCATGTCGATATTAAACGTCCTTATTGGGCATACCATGTCCAAATATTTTACAATGTGTTTTATCAGTTGTTCATTGTCGTCTTCAGAAATGCCGTCATTATATGTGAAGAGTCCCATATGTGTATACAGGTTATCAAAATTTATCTTGTTAGTGTTACGACCTCGAATATCTTTTTTGATTATTTTACTTGTTATAGCCTTCCTAATGGCAAAAATTGGGATGTGATCCGAAAAGATTACATTAATGTTACCACCTGTTTTAATATGCAGAGAATTAGTGTAGATGTGGTCAATTTGACTACTTCCCTTTGAATGCAGGTATGTGTCAGTTGTTTTTATTTGATTCAGATTATTTTTATTTAGAAACGATTTTGATACAGAATATTTACTACTAGTTTTTATTTTGCTATTCACGTTCATATCCCCCATTATCCATATTTCCATATTCCTATAATTATAGTCTTCAAGGATATCGGATAATATTTTGTAACAAGCTGCAGTATCATCATGAGGGGGTCTGTATACTGATATTATGAGCAATTGTCTATGATTGGGTTGTCTAACCAAAATTTCATATTTAGTGGTGGAGAAACAGTGTTTCTCTATTTTCTCAGTGAAGCTAAATTTCGTTTGTTTTACATAAATCCCAACGCCGCCTCCTGTTTTTTTCTCTGGATAATTCCTATCATTTCTGATTAAACACATTTCGGGGATGTAAAGCATATCAGCGTCATATCGTTCCCTCAGCCATGTTTCCGTTACAGTAGCAAATGCACATTGACTAAAAATATCCTTGGCTTCATTTAATTTTCTAAAGATACTACGAACATTACATGTCATGAATACGTCACCTTTTTGTTTAAATACATCATCAACAGCAAACAAAGTCATCAATATTTAGTAAGAAGACACAAATGACCAGACATTCATTGATAATGTCCCCAATTCCCATCGCAGTCCCGGTTTCAAAAGATACATAAACACAAGTGGACATGACAAACATACATATATTGACAAAGACATTGTGCAAAAAACACGTCTGTATATATAGTATCAAATAACAGACGAGCTCCCCACCAAATTTGGTTAGGAGCATAGTTACCAGTGCAAAGTACATAAAAATTGAATTAACTTTACAAATTACTATCACAAATCTATTCATTATGTATAATGGATTCGTATCTTAGCATTGTTCTGACAATCCGTACATAATAAGTACATTCCGGTGCAAGTCCAGCCCCGATCACGCAGATCATCAAAAAGTTTATCAATGTTAATTGACTTTTCAGTGTCATGTAGAGCAAATAACTGTCCAGAGTTGCGGTTATGTAACTCGCATTACGGTTTGTTCACATTACTTAAGGGCGTGTACGGGGATTCATATTCGAGAATGCGGTTATTTAACTCGCAAAATGGGTTTACAGCTTGTGCTAAAATAAAAGTTGACATGGTCATGTGACTCACTGTTCATTTGTTTTCATTTATGCTATGTTGGTGGTTATGTAACTCACCAAAGTTATAGTGACATACTGCTTATCACTATTTCGGGCACAGTTTTTCAATACGTTTGATGGGAACTTATGCATGGTAACCGCCGACAACATTTTTGTTAATGCAATCAGAAATTAGTCTTGCTATTTTGTCTTGTGTGGAGTCGTCAGCATGTACACCGTCATACAGTCGCGAATACAGGTGCACGGTATCCCTGTGTGGGCGGCTTCTATGTAGTTCGCGCCCGACATAGGGGGTGAACACATTTTCAGTACCATTTAACACACAGATCTGTTCATTCAATAGTTTTATGTGTCATTCAACTGTTGTTGATCCCCGTAGATCAGGTTGTTGTGATTGGCTTGACATAGGGAAACTCCGTACAGAGTGCAGATGATTACCGATACACCCGGGTATATCGCGTGCACTGCAGCCTTAGCATCGAGATAAAGATCAGTAATCTTACTTACAGTTCTTTCGGTGGCACCAAACCTGAGTCCAATATCTCCGGTATCATGATCCTTATATGTCACGTTGTTGATCCCACACAGGTAGTAGACAGCTCTATATTGGGTGCCAAGTTTCCTTTGGTGCGCCATTGTCCTAATCACCTCACGTGTCACCCGATCAACTCGGGCGCCCGAATAACTATACACATGATAGTCGTGTTGCCTGTAACTTCCAAGGTGGTATGCTAGTCCTGCAGTTCTAGAGTCTCCCGCAATTAGATATTTCACTATTGGTGATTGCATTTTAGATATCTCCAGTTTTTCTCGTGCCCTGTGCTCTACTTGATCAGTGGATTGTATTGGTATTGATTTGCCGCCCTGTGTGTAGTTCTACATACATTATACATGAATTACGTAGTGATTCAAACGAGATGTGATCGAGCTCTGACCCTAAACTTGAATGGGTTTCTGAGTTTATCTCACCCTTCACATTGACTAATGGGCTAACATTTGTGATATAATCCCCCATTGGATAATTATCCTAAATATCTCATTGGTGTTGGATATGAGTTCCTAATGTTAAGTCTATGGAGAAAAAATACCAGGGGTATATCATAAAACTGGATGAGTTTTAATCTTGGCCACTGTATGCCACACCTGGAGTTTGGCATAGTGACTTCATGAGGCGAAGCCGAGTGAAGTCCGGAGCCAAAACTCCAGGTGTGGCATGCGGTGGCCAAGGTTGAAACGAATCAGGTTTTGATTTTATCCTATCCGGTCTCCTCGATTTTGGAATATTACGTGATGACAATTCTGTATGACACTAGTGGCATATAAAACTCAATATGCCAGTCAGCGTGGCATACAGAAACTCAATGTTAAGCCTATGGGATTTCATATTAGGGGTAGGATAAAAATAAAGACCCAACACCTCTCCATACTAGCTTTGGTTTCTCCTCAGGATGTCTTTTATCAGAATGGATATAAAAGGGTTAAGAAAAGGTTAACCATTTGATTATTCCATTACCTGTTACTTAGTAATACAAGAGCGATAGCAATTTTGTTCGGCAATTATAAATAACTTAAACTCACAATTAGCTAGCTAGTAATCTACATTCAATATCCTATTGATATAGAACTCACACAATTCTTTTATTGTTGGTAGGACTTGGATTGGGACAGCTCTATGTTTCAGAGTATCAGAGTTTATATGAGTTTAGGTATTAGGTAAGTACATATCAGCCTTTGGCCTTCAAGTTTTGCTGAGTAAGGTTTGTAAAGATTTTGTATAAAGCAGCTTGTTTTCTGTCAAGGGTTAGTTCGTTCCATGCAGTCAGGGTTTTGTAAAGTAAACTTCTGTAAAATGCCTCTAGTTTGAAGGGCGGGGTGTACAGTAGGAGGGCTGCACCAGGAACCTGGGCCCTGTTTTTTAGTCACGACCATTGTGAGGCCAGGAAGGCCCAAGACCAACCAGCGATTTCACGACCGTTTTGACGACAAAAGATGGCCGTTGTGCTATAGACGGTGTCGTAGTGCGCCACGGACGATCGCCGCTAAAACTGTCGGCCGTCACGACAGGTATAGAACTGTCTTAGGTTCTATATTTCCCATTCTTTCCGTAAGAATTAAGCAATGAAATTTTAACACGAGTAAGGGATACATATAACCTATAATCATACCAAATATTAAGAAGAATGGCTATACTGTTCCAAAGTCATCAGCGTTTGAATTTTTCAATCCCTCCGTGCGCTTGAGTTGGTCGCTGTTCTTTTTCACTCCCTCCGTAGTGCGGCAGGGTTTCAGCTGTTCTTTTTGTCTCCCCCCGGAGGCCGGCGGAAAGTGCTCGACACTGGCCACCAGAGCAGAGATTGCTATGACGAAATTCAAACGCCGATATCTTCGGAACGTTGGGGTCGATTTTCTTCATATTCGGTACGATTATAGGTTATATGTATACCTTACCTTGTTAAAATTTCATCGCTTAATTCCTACGGGAAGTGAAGTTGCGCATTCTGTACGACATGTCCATAGATGTCTTCGGTCTAAGACAGTTTGGGACACTGCACGAAAACCACTATTTTACAGATATATACGCCATCGCGGTAAAGCACGTATTGGCTGAATATAGACTTGTTTTCATTTGTATACACCTCTTATTCACGCCTGCGTTTCGGGCGTGTATGAGGTAGTTTCCATATGTAGACGCGCACGACTTGGCTGTATTTCATGCCTGGCGTATCCAAGATAAAACATGCTCTGTGCGATATATATACGCAAGGCGTATATGATACCAACAAAAAAAAATTGCGACCCGCGGCCCGCCCCGTCCTGTGGGTGTTGGTAGAGGATGCACCAACACTGACCCGCCACCCGCGACCTCCCAACCCCACCCCCTACCACCCCCCCGACACCCCACCACCCCACCACTCTACACTCACTCTACCCACAGTGAAGCCCCCTGCTGCCCGCCGCCCACCGCCCACCGCCCGCCGCCAGCCGCGTTTGTACAGGTTGACTCTCCCCCACCCCCCACTGCCCGCCCGTGCCCGCCGCTGCCCGCTGCGAGGTGTTGGGTGGGGGCAGGGTACACATGTGCAGCCGCATTCACACGTGTGCGGCCGCTTTCACACCTGTGCGGCCGCATTCACACGGGGGTAAGATGATTTCAGTGGTCAGCTATAGGTAACCTTGAAGAGGGTCTTATATGCTAGCCCAAGACTGTCCACACATTGAAATGGTGTTTTAAAGTAAGATCTATTAGAAAAATAATTAAAAAAACAACATAATGCAAGGTTTACTGTGTGTAATTAATTAATTTATACTTAATTAGGTTTATATAAAATAAATTGGTAATATAAGATTGCAATTTTCATATAATACAGACCTGGATGGTTAATGGCAAATGAAATATGCTACCAGTAGTGTCCCCAAGTTGCAAAAATCGGAACCATTGGATGGTGGTGTATATACAACAGAATCAGGCGTATATATGACGTATATAAGACCGCACCATGGACATGTATATACGCCATGAGATAAGGCGTCTACGAGAAGGATAACAGGTCAAACTTCTAGACGCAAAATCCTACTGTTAGACACGTTTCGGATACATATGTAAAGCGGTACTTTTCGTGCAGTGGGAGACATGTCTCGTGACTATAGCACACCTCAGACCACCCTAAGTCTCTTAGAGCAGTGATAGTTACCCAACTCCCTAAACTATCACGACTATAGTACACTGACAGCAAAAACATGTTGCCTGTAACGATGGTCGTCACTAAAAAACAGGGCCCAATTTCACTAGTTTCGTGACATGTCTAGATGGCGTCTGTGACACCATACAGACATTGGGGTTGTCTAGTTTCGTGACAACACAAGTAGCTGCCCTTAGGAAAAGACAGACCCCAAAATGAGAATTGGACAAATCAACACATCATGAGAATTAGACAAATCTACATAGGGGATTAACACATTATTTCGGGTTAATGATATTGTCACATTAGGTCTGCAGTTTTTTTAAAGGAATTGAGATTAACTTTCACTTAACGTTTATGCGGATTGACCAATACTCTTCTTATGAAACGTGACTTCTTTTTGTCTGTTCTCGCTTGCACTGTTGGTGCCGCTTTTCATTTCTGTCTAACACTTTTGTCACGAAACTAGTGAAAAAGGTCCCAGTTCTAGTTGGTCTTAGGCTGGTGTCTACATATCTAGGATCGCTTATATGCAAACTTCTCAATGTGTGCTTTCCTCCTTTCCTCTAGAAGGTTAATTTTACATTTCTGATGTACTTAAAGTGTGTTGGTGCGGTGGGGAAGTTTCAGACAGGTTTTTTTTTTGTTTTTTTTGTTTTGTCTATTTATTGTTACTCTCATATTCATGAGTTTTTCGGTAACAATCCAAGCATTTACATTTAGTATGGTTCACATATATACGTCCGGTAATACAATGGAGGAAAGGTACAGGTTATACAGTATCTGTTAGTTACGATGAGGTAATGATGAGAGATCTTGGTAGTGTTTCAAATGTTTTGTTATGCTTTAACCGTCAGTCCTTTTCACTTAGCAATCTTTTAAATGTTCTCATTGTATCACAATCTTGTATCTCCTTATCCAATTGATTCCACCCCTTGGCTCCTCTATAATAGGGACTATTGATCACTGTAGCAGTTCTAGTTAAAGGTGTTTTAAAGATTGTTTTTTCTCCTCTTCTGGTTGCTCTAGTTTTCTTTTGTTCGATCCAGTCCATGGTGGTACGATGTTTGAACATTAAACATAGTAACAGTTTCTTCCTTCGTGTTTCTAAGTTTTCCAATTTACATCGTTTTAGCATTTCGTTACTTGAACATGTTCGTGACATTTTCCCAAATATTATACACAGCCCTCTTCTGTTTAATTTTTCTAACACTTCGTTATCCTTTTTCTTCATACTACCTATGATATATGAGCAGTATTCAAAATGGGGCAATATACTTCCGACATAAATTTGCTTCGCAGCAACCCAAGTCAAACAATTTCTCAATTTGGCAAATTTATACAGTTTTGAATAGTTTGCAGCTTGTTACATAGAGCTACTGGTCCATTGTGAGTAAAGATATCCCCATATTTAAAATAGGGCAGCACTTTGGTTTTGTGCAAGAGTGTGGACTGTTTGGTTGTTAGACACCTACGTAGCTGTGTAAGGACCTTTTACAATTGTCAGATTTTGATCAAGTATGATCCCTCGGTAGTTAAATGTGTCAACCTCTGCAAGGACTGCCTTAATAATGTTTTATTACATTAAATAAACATTATTGAAATACAATTGAGAGTTATAAACGAGCTCACAATGTATAAGTAGTGAAATACATATTAAAAGTATTGTATGAACAATACTGTAAGATAAAACAATTATTGATATTATACAAGTAATTGGTATGATAAAGGAAATTAATAACCATTGAGGTTAACAGACATGTTGATGCTAAAGATAAGGTGAGATAAGTAATAAATTACTAAAGAGAGTGATTCACCAATCAGTCCAGTCTACAATGAGTTCTTTGTAGACAGTTTTGTTATTTAGTAGCCAAAGATTTTGTGAGAGCTGATGCTGTGGGGTGTGAGATTACTTTTGGGGCATACGTTCGTATGCCAGATGTGGATGCCCAGGCACCGTGAGCCCTTACATGAGACTCGTGTACTCCCCGTGTAGTAGCCTCACGAGCTCCCGTTCTCCTTGGAGCGTGAAGTTCGATGCTTGGGGGAAACCTGCCACCGCGAGGGCCGGGCGGCAAAGTCGCAGTATCGATTCAGCGCGTATCGGTCGGTGATCCATGTCGATGAAGGCAAGAGATGACGAGGATCCTGGGCCCTGTTTTTTAGTCACGACATCCTCTTTGTAAGACATCTTACAGCTGTCAGTGTACTATAGATAAGACATCTTAGGGGATCGGCCAACGATTGTCCTCCTAGGACACTTAGGCTGCAGCCAGGTGTACTATAGATAAGACATCTTTAGGGTCACGTGGTTCCAAATGTCTTCCAAAGTGTCTTAGACCTAAGACATCTATGGACATGTCGTACAGAATGCGCAACTTCACTTCCCGTAAGAATTAAGCAATGAAATTTTAACACCAGTAAGGTATACATATAACCTATAATCATACCAAATATGAGGAAAATCGGTCCCACCGTTCCGAAGTTATCGGCGTTTTAATTTCGTCATAGCAATCATCTGGTCTGGTGGCCAGTGTATTTTTTCCGACACCTCCGCTAATTTATGCAGCCACCTTGACATTGACTGCATATCCGGAGGTGGGAGGGTGACTGGTACCAGAGCAGACGATTGCTATTACCTCCATCTGCTGGCTGCGTATACCTTCTGTGCTCTTACACTGAGACAATCGGCGCCGGTGATGTGCATAATGGGCGGGCAATGACCACACAGGTGTTGACCGTGGCTAGGGCTGGCTTGGTGGAACAGCCGTTTTAAGCAGCTTATATCTCATGATTCATGTCGGGTAAAACAGCAATGTAGAAAACACAGGAAATTTAGAACAATGAGAAAATACAAGAGGAATGCTCATCTTCAGCCCTTCGTGATGTGAGAATAAATGATAAGGCAGCATTGGTGTTAAAAGAGATTTTTTTTATTTCATAAAACATTATAAGTAAAAGTTAATTTCATTATGCAATTCTAGAATATCCATTATGTCTAGGAAAGACAAGCTGAGAAACTCTGCAATTAAGATACCATGAAAATAAACAGAATATGAGTAAATATTGCATTTCCTGCTCTTATGAAAAAACTAAAACTGTCCAAAAGTTATTTAAAAAAATCAGTATATCAGCTGAGGTCCATTAATATAACCTCAGTTAGATTGTATTCTGTAAATGATTGCATCTAAAAATATTAACTTTTGCATACATTAACCTAGAAAAGGGGCACAAGTGAGGATATATGATAAGGCAGCATGAGTGGTAAAAGGAATCTTTTATTTCTTACATTAAGATTAACAGTCAATGCCAGAAAACGGTAACTACCCATTTTGTCTAGGAAAGAGAACATGATAGCAAGCTCAGAAGCTCTACAATTCTGATACAATAAAACTAAAGGGAAAATGAGTAATACACCATTTCTTGTTCTGCTAAATAAACAGAAATTGCCCAAAGGTTATTTCAAATGATTTAGTATATAGCTGAGGGCCATTGATATTAACCTGAGATAGATTGTGTCTATCAAAAGTTACTTAAAAGATAAAATATTTTATATCCCATGGTAATGCAATGACACATATATTAGTATATTAGTAATACATAATTTCTAATTGATATGGATAATACATAACATTGAAAGATATTAGCCATTTGCAATTGTTAAATTTTCTCAATTATGTTTTCCTGCTTCTTATACATCTGATTTATCTAAACACTCAATTTTCCTTGAGCTCACGCTAGACAGGTTTCCGTCATTTAACCGTGCATTACAGTCACTGTTAAGCCTATAAGACAGCGACACACTGATTATTCCAGATCATATCAATGCTACCTATCCCCCAGTCCGATTTGTGACTTATATGTAAGGGGGGGGGGGGGGGGGCAGAGGTAATGATAAATCTGTAAACCCTTTCCCGATATCTTGATTGGATCCAAAGTTATTATTTTCTATGAATCCACACCAGCAGCCCGTGGCTCACCCTGGCTCGGCTCCCAGTGGCTCTCTTTGATCTCACTCAGTTCGCTGTACAAGGCCATAAAGTGGAGAGATGTGATCAGCAAGCATGTTTGAGGGTATAAGACATCAACATTATTTTTCCCAATTATAACCGTTGATCAGATCGGTGATAATATGTGGCCTATGTCGCTGTCTTATGGGCTTTAGACACAAGGCAAAGCAATATCATGTATGTTATAACATGATTGTCGAAACCATGAGTAGTAGAAATCAACATGTAAACCATCTATACACACAATATATGTAGCTAGTGCTCTTTTTATTTAGTTTTTGAAGATTCTTATTCGGATAAAGATGTCTGCATATAGTCTGCGGGCTCAGCTGAGGCCCAGCTGCTGTCCGGTCCAACATTGATCAAATCAAATACATTCATATTGAGTAGTGTGTTAGATAACAATAGGTTGGCAAGTTAGTTGATATGTGAGCATCATAAACTGTTTGCTAGTGGGCTGTTTAATATTCAAACATTGATAATGTGACATCAAGAGAGGATACATTACCAGTGAAATATTATTGTTATTATTCAGAAAGCATTAGAATTTCTCAAGATTTTCGCATTGGTTCCAAATAGGAAACCATAACAAATACAGGCAGCACAAGGCATTCCATAAAGCATATTTTTGCCTCATATAGAAACTGAAATCTGCCATATTCAGAATTCAGTAAGAGTGTTCTGTAATAGACAAAGATGCCATGTGTAGTAATAGTCTTCTTGTGCTCAGTCCGTGTCCATAGCCAGATGTTGTTCAATGAGAAAGACATTGTATTTCTTTATCATCCATATATAAATCTACCATTAGCATAGCTGGAAAGAAATATAAATTATGATGAATTCATCTATGTATCATACAGTGACATATTCCAGTTTAGTTAGAATAAAATATATTTAGACATGAAATATTTGATACAACCTGTATTTGTATGAATGTAGATAAAAAAGAAGCTTTTGAATGATTTTAGGTGTATTTAAACATTGGTACTTATATGCTTGAAAACCTTCACAATTGATAAATTAGAACTATTGTTATACATTTTATGCTAAAAACATTTATGCTTAACATTATCTTTTGTTTGATGTCTTGTCCAACCCTAATGATGTACTAGTAAAAGTCTATAAACTGAAGACCATCAGAAGGTGTAAATGGAATTAATGGGACAAGAAAGCTTGTGCAAAGGCCATTTGTTGCATTGATTACTAGTCTTACTGTCAATAAGGTGATTATCTCAGTTACAAATGAAAGGATTTACCCAACAATCAACCATTTTTCATATTTTGCATAGGTGGAATGTAACCTGTATAAAATAATGAACAATCTATTGAATGAAAACATCTAGTATTAAAACAAGCCCCACCGTGGTTGGACGGCTGCAGGGTGATATGCAGGATGATAGGCAAGACGATATGCTGGCCAACGTGCAAAGCCATATCTAGGCTGGTGAAGGGCCAATGGATGGATTAGGCCCGCTCTTCTTGGTGGTACTGAAGCTCCAAAAAGTGGTGCAGGACCCAGGAACATTTGTGATTTCTCACTCCCAGCAATTACTAATGCAACAATGATGACCGTTACTGCGATGACAGTGACCGTAACCAAACTGACAATTAGCAGGAACGGAGGTGCCTCTGTAGGTGTTGATGTGGTATTTGCCTGGTAACGAGGTATTGTGATAATCGAGCTTCCAGGGATAACTGTTTAAAGAAGAAATACATTACACATTGGCAGTGTGATACCAAATTGTTTAATACAAGCGATTCATGAAACCTATATTTCAGAGCAAGCTATTCCATGGAATGTTTGGAATAGTTATAAGAGTGTTCTGGTTACAATTCTTCTATCATTGACTAGTTAATTACGGGCCAGCCATACTTCTCAAGGCACCAGATAAGAGCTTAATTTCTGATTATGACACCTTTCATCTTCTCAAAAGATTCGAAGTGAACCCAGAAATAAATCTCCTATGAAACAAAAAAAACTAGTTTTACAGACCATACCATCCCCAAGAAGTAAAAAAAATTGACAGAAAGTACTGTCATGCCATCTAGTGAATTCATTCACATAAGCAGGAATTCATGCACATAAATGTAAATTTACGTGAATAAATGCAATATCAATTATGTGAATTTACGTAAAATTACCTAAAATTGCCATACATGCTACAGACGTAAGTAAACCTTAACATTTGTAGGTTTTTTTACATAGGGAATCTAACCGTGAGCTAAGTAGATTTACGTCGTCTGAACTGGGTGGTGATTCAGAAAATTAAAATATCCTTACTAGTATTGCTAGGTGCTGTTGGTGTTACAACATCTGGAACAAACAATTGTTTTACCTTAGTCAAAGTCAAATTAAAGGGAAGAGAATTGATTTAATTGACTATCAAAATGTGAGTGTCCTAGCACAAACTGTGATACATTCTAACAACCTATCGACTCCACTCAAAAGCCCTGCAGGAGTATTGTCAATGGATAATCACACAAAGTGTGGTGGGGTATGGATAGGATAAGTCATAGTGAGAGTTTTAGAGGAGGTGCAACTACTTGTAACAGTCCAGTAGAATCCTTTCGGGTTTGTGTTCATGGTATTTATGCCTTTAGGTCTGTATTATTTTTATATACTTTTTACACCATGTTGTGAACACAGACATTGCAGAACCTAAAATACCACAAATACATCGCTGATGACAGCAGACAATATGAATGGCCTTAATAGGTATTTCTGCTGTCATGAAAACATACAAATCTTTTATCAAAAGAAATGGAGGCATGTATTGAGAAATGGGTAGGACTGGTAACAAAATTGTATCTTGTACTACCTGTAAATATTACCCTGTACCTGTATCAAATAAGTTACCCTGTCTCTGTATCACTCTGTTACTTACTTGCTGCCACAAGACTACTTATTATGCTACCCAAGCAATCTTCCACCAACAGCCATTCGCCCTCCTATGAACCGCCATTAATGTTCAAACCTCTGAACTGAATAGATGTCAATTTCCTCAGATTCCTTTTTCCACCCACCCACAGAAAAATCATATATCAATCTCCAATGGTCAAGGACTAATTTTACTCAACTCGCTGTGATTCTTACAGATGGAGATGAATACTTTTAGGGGTAAAGAAGGGCTGGCTTCTCAAATTGAATAGTTCTCCTGAAATCTGTTCTCAAAACATGACTGAAACAAGTAACAGCGGAGTGGTTTTACCGCGAGTAAACCACTGCAGGTACCTGTCGAGAACCACATCTGTGTTGGCCCCAGACTGATAGGTAACAAAAAGTAGATCTTTGAATAAAGTGTATTTTATGGCAGATGCAGTCTTCTCAATAAGATGATATGGATATTTATTGGGAATAACTCATAAAGTTTAATCAAATTAGAAGATTGAAAACTTAACAAATCATACATGTATGCCAATTTAAAAAAAATACTATCTTGAAAGAATATCAATTTACACTCTGATAACTGTAACAACGGTGAGTAAATCACCAATGTATAAACTCTTATAATAGTTGCCTAGCAACCTATTCTAATGATTCCCAACCGACTCAAAAATCAATATAACCAGATGTAATACTGATGTAATCACTAAACCTGATAAATCTTTTATGAATTCGAAACGTTGTTATCTAATATAAGCAAATAAATACCATCCTGAACTTTTACTTCAATTCACTGTCTTGAGTTGTGTCTTCCCTACAAACCAATTATTTATTGTGATCTTCAACTATGTTTAGCTCTTAAGTATGTTCTACATTTCATGTGCATTTGAAAAAGAAAATTGCTTACCAATATCCCCTGATGTTGTTGGTGCAATTGTAGCTGAAAAAAGAAAGACACTATTTTATAACAAAAAAAGACAATAGGATGCATATGAAATGAAATAAATCCATGAAAACTGCCCAGTTGTGAAGAAATCAATGAAACATCAAACACAGATTGATTTCCAAATCATAAGAAGCAGAAGCATGTTTGAAGAAAATCTTACTGGCGAAAACTTTGTATTCAATGTGTTTTAAAAGAGGGAAATTGCCCACCTGTATCACTGGATGTTGCTGATGGTGCTACTTTATCTGGAATTACAATTCATTGTTTTACATCAATCGAAGTTAATTGACCAGTGACAAGAAGTAGTTGTTAATTTTTTCGTTCCAATGGATTCGCTGAGGATTCCGTGGTTGGAATTTTAATTTTTTTTTATAGATTTATTACATCTCAAATTGAGGTCGTGGCAACTTCCGCCGACCCGCTTCCCATTTCTCTCTATTCGTGGTCGCATGGCGGTGGTTACAGATGCACACACAGATAAGCATCGTTTACCCTTACAGTGACAAGAAGTAGACCTTGTAATAAAGTGTATTTTATGACAGATGCAATCTTCTCAATAGATTGACTTAGATATGGATCTTTTATTGGGATCTATGTTTTACTCTTCAGTGAGTTCTACAGAAAAAGAAAATTGCTTACTAATATCCCTCGATGTTGATGGTGCAATTGTAGCTTGAAAAAGAAAGTCACTGTTTTATGATAAGCAAATACATTAGGATGCATATGAAAATTCAATATGAAAACTACCTAGTTGTGAAGAAATCAATAAAACATCACACAAAGTTTGATTTTGAAATCATAAGAAGTAGAGGCTTACTTGTAAGACCTACTATTGTTGTTAACAAAACAATACATGGACGCTATTTGCATATACTATTCAATATACTATACATTGTTAATTATTGAGTAGAACTGCATTCAAATAAAAATTGATTGCATATTATTGGTGTATATTTATCTTGAAATCTATTCTGCGCCCTTTCATATTTTTTGGAAGGGGAAAATTGCTTACCTGTATCGCTGGATGTTGTTGATGGTGCTACTGTATCTGGAACTAGAATTCATTGTTTTATGTCAACAGTGACTCAACCTTCTTTGAACTGCAATTACTGTTTAAAGCTTTGAACTGAATAAATGTCAATTTCCTCAGATTTATTTTCCCACCCACAATAATACTACTTAACATACTTTGATTCTTACAGATGGAGATTAATGCTTTAGGGGTGGTAAAGAACTTGGTTCTCAAATTGAATAGTCCTCCTGAAATCTGTTCTCAAAACATGACTGAAACCAGAAACTGCCAAGTGGTTTCACTGCAAGTAAGCTACAGCTGGTACCTGCCAAGAGCTTGATCTCCGTTGGCTCCTGACTGACCAGTACAAAAAGGAGACCTTCTAATTAAATGTTTTTCATGGCAGATGCAGTCTTGTCAACAACTTAAAGGGAGTGGACTTAGATATGTGTCCTTTCTTAGAATCTTTAACTATTTGGGGCTTTTTAGCAAGTTCTACATTTCGTGTGCTTTAGAGAAAGAAAATTCCTTACTAATATCCCCCGATGTTGTTGGTACAATTTTAGCAGGAAACAGAAAGTCACTGTTTTATACTAAGTAAAGACATAAGGATGCATATGATAATGCAATCAATCTATAAAAACTGCCCAGTTGTGAAGAAATCAATGAAACATCATACACAGATTAATTTTGAAATCATGAGAAGTAGAGGCATGTTTGAAAAAAATCTAGCAGACTTGCTTGTAAGACCCAGTATTGTTGCTCGCAAAACAATATATGGATGCTTTATGCATATACCATGCAATATACTATATACATTGTTGATTGTTGAGCAGAACTGCATTCAAATAGAAATTGATTGCATATCATTGTTGTATACTTATATTTAGATCTATTCTGCTCCTTTGAAAAATTTACATTTCATATATTTTGGAAGGGGGAAATTGCTTACCTGTATCACTGGATGTTGTTGATGGTGCTACTGTATCTGAAACAACAATTCATTGTTATACATCAATCAAAGTTATTTTGATGAAAATGTTCACTTCGATAATGCATCAACATCTGAGTGTCTTTTATAAGGCAGAAAGGATTTGTTATTAAAAATTCAATTCATCTCATCAAACTATAAGGATATAGAACCATTAAATATCCATTTACATCAAGGAATGAAAGATAAATACAAGAGAATCACCATATAAAATTTCCATTGAATTTGACATCCATTCATCAAATCAATCTTTGAACTTCAGAAGACCGAGTTCAAACACTTTTTTCATCTAATCTTAGAACCAGTATTCTCCTTAATACATGGGTTCTATCAATCAGTGTGGAATTTCATGTGAAAAAAAACACATGTACACTGTCCAATAGAGAAGAACATAGGTTCCCTAAGCATTCCACCATAAATGATTATGAAGTAATATCTCAACATCAAAGCACGGTTCTGACCCAAATCCAGACCTAGCGGCATTAGGCCACGTCAACAAACATACTATAAATTGTTGATTATTGAGCAGAACTGCATTCAAATAAAAACTGATTGTATATTATTGGAGTATACTTATCTTGAAATCTATTCTGCCCCTTTGAAAATTTTACATTTAATATATTTTAGAAGGGGAAAATTGCTTACCTGTATCACTGGATGTTGTTGATGGTGCTACTGTATCTGGAACTAAAATTCATTGTTTTACATCAACAGTGACTCCACCTTCTTCAATATGCAATTACTATTTAATGCTCCGAACTGAATAAATGTCAATTGCCTCAGATTCATTTTCCCACCCACATAAATGCTTATCTATTGAAACTCGTATAAAGATTCAAGGACTTATTTTACTTAACATACTTTGATTTGTACAAATGGAGATTAATGCTTCTAGGGGTAGTAAAGAACTTGGTTCTCAAATTGAATAGTCCTCCTGAAATCTGTTCTAAAAACAGGACTGAAACGAGTAACTGCCAGGTGGTTTTACAGCGAGTAAGTTACTGCTGATACCTGCTGAGAGCTACATCTCTGTTGCCTCCAGACTGATCAGTGAAAAAAAGTAGATCTTCTAATCCAATATTTTTCATGGCAGATGCAGTCTTGTGAACAACTTTAAGGGAGTTGACTTGGATATTAGTATTTTCTTAGGATCTTTAACTAGGTTGGGCTCTCTAGTAAGTTCTACAGTTTATGTGCTTTACAATAAGAAAATTGCTTGATAATATTCCCTGATGTTGTTAGTGCAATTGTAGCTGGAAAAAGAAAGTCACTGTTTTATACTAAGCAAAGACATTACGATGCATATGAAACTTATATTTGAATCTATTCTGCTCCTTTGAAAAATTTACATTTCATATATTTTGGAAGGGGGAAATTGCTAACCTGTATCACTGGATGTTGTTGATGGTGCTACTGTATTTGAAACAACAATTCATTGTTATACATCAATCAAAGTTATTTTGATGAAAATGTTCAATTCGATAGTGCATCAACATCTGAGTGTCTTTTATAAGGTAGAAAGGATTTGTTATTAAAAATTCAATTCATCTCATTAAACTATAAGGATATAGAACCATTAAATATCCATTTACATCAAGGAATGAAAGATAAATACAAGAGAATCACCATATAAAATTTCCATTGAATTTGACATCCATTCATCAAATCAATCTTTGAACTTCAGAAGACCGAGTTCAAACACTTTTTTCATCTAATCTTAGAACCAGTATTCTCCTTAATACATGGGTTCTATCAATCAATGTGGAATTTCATGTGAAAAAAACACATGTACACTGTCCAATAGAGAAGAATGTAGGTTCCCTAAGCATTCCACCATAAATGATCATGAAGTAATATCTCAACATCAAAGCACGGTTCTGACCCAAATCCAGACCTAGTTCATCTAATAAACAACATCCTAATTTAATGTAAACAAGCACAGATTACACAGAATTCTTTTCATTAGTATTCATTCTTGCACTGATCATTGAATCAGGAGAGTCCTTACTGTATTTTACTTTTTCATGCATTTTGCATTTCACAAAGAATTTAAATCAAGGACTAATTACCTTTATGGTCTATAGGAATATACTTCTATATTTTTACCTAGCATACACTCACAACAGAGCATTACATACACAATAATGACTGGTTTTGATTACAAGTGGCCGTAATCTCAGAGTAGTTGACGTGTAGGAATATCCAAGTGATTAGCGAGGATATTACGTCATCAACTAAGAGGAGATTGCAGACACTCTTAATTAAACCAGTCGTTATTGTATTTATTATCCACCTTCCAAGTTTTATTGCAATCAAAAGTACATTTAATTCTATATTACACCATAATGCCACAGCACTTTCAAGCATGGGGCTAATTCGGTGTATACTCATGCCAATTGTATAGTTCGCTATATTTCTGTGTTTTAGTATCCAAAACACTTTATGACAGTGATTTCTGATAGTAAATGAGATTATTGTGACTGATTATAAATAATCAATATTCAATGAACATTAAATAAACCTATTTTGAAGGACATTATCATCAGATCTAATTTTGGATGGGCCTTTTTTCCTGGAATCTCGTGCAGGAGATTCTGACATGCCAGAATCTCTGGGTAGCGATTTCCAGTCCCTCTATACAATTTCTATGGAGACTCCGTAATGGGTGGATAATAGAATTTCATAAAGTTTTCATATATTTAATTCCCAAGGTTCTATATCTCCTTGGGCTTAAAAATGGTTATCCTATTTGGCTTGATATATAAGTCTTATATTTGTATGAATCCTGCACTGGGCCAGTTATAATACGCAGATTTATGTCAATGTCCAATCATTCCGTTCTCTAAACCTAGGGGCAAGACCCTTTAATATTTTTAGCATTAATCACCCAACTCCTTGTTATATAGACGATCCAAACATATTTTACCACTTTTTATCATAAGACATATCTAAAATGTGATTCAATATTATTTGGATATTTATGTATCATAAACCTTATCAACATTCTTTTACTTTTATAAACAGTTTTGCCTTTAAAACATCCTTGTCCTGTATACTTAAATCCTTTATAAAGCACAAACTGCGCATGGATTGTAAATGAGTAGGCAGATAAGGTGGGTGGAAGGGGGTGGATGGCGGATGTGGCCAGACAGTCGTGAACAGGTGAAGGGTGAACAGATGATTGGTGGCCGTGGCAGCAGGGGAAAGACTCTAGGATTTTTTCATTTGTTATCTCTATGTATATATCTGAATATATGATAAATATATGTAAATATGCCAAATATAAGGAAAATATATACACTGTCATATACATATAACACTCACACTCAAAGGATCATTTGTCATTAAATGGTTCATTGGTTTTTCTTATTTACCATTTTCACATACACCCGCGGTGTATCCAGCCTGACAAACACATGAAACTGTGAGGCTTGTTGATGTACATGTCCCACTCCTAGTGCATCGTGCTACCTGACAGCAAATCTCTGAAACATAAGATAAAATACTGCAATATATTTGACACTAGATTGCTAACAAGCACCCTCTGTCACAACATACTAAGATAATTTTCTATCCAGTTCAATAGATTCTTCGTAATTTCCACATTTTATTTAGCTTAGCTGATCAGTATTAGCTATATGGGAATTGCATCAAAGGCATTCTATTAGTCTACAAAATAAATGGTGGTGGATTTGCTATTGTCCCTGGATTCATAAAGGCCTTTTGTGAATTCATTGATTGAGTCTCTTGTAGCTATTCTTCATTGAACCTGAGCCTTTACAAGATTACAGTCAGCATCTAATTTGCCCTGTTTAGTTATCACTAACATAGATGCAGGAATTTGTCCATCATGATTCACATGGCATCTTTAATCACAATACTGGACTTACTAGTCAATTATGCGTTATAAGTTTAAGTTCATTCTCCATTAATAACAAAATGAGGAGTTGTGTGGATAATCCCCTGAGGAAATAAGGGAGAGGGCAGAGTGTGGGGCTGTGTGATGACTTCTGGGTGAAGATGTGCTGTGAGTCGTGTCAGTTAGTCATCAGCAGTAAGAAGTCCAGCCACAAAGGGCTTTTGACCACAGTTTGCATTCATTCCATGAAGAATCATTCAGATCAGGTAACAGAAAATAAATCTGATTCCGTGAGCAAGATGAATAAGTGATGAATCTGCTTACCAGTGCTATTTACAAGATTCTCTGTCACTGGTCCAGTATCTACTTTGTACAAACACCGCCCAGCTTGGTTTGTGTTGCAAATATCTGTGTCAATGTTAGCGAGACCAGCATTTCCAGATAGACTGTGTCGGAATACTTGAGCCCCAGCATCAAAGCCAACCTTTGCAAGAAGGAAATTGATATCAGTCAACAGTCCTAAAGAAATGCTGAATTAATGATGAATTTGATGTTAGGATACTCAATTTTTGGGTTGTTTTATTTTAGCAGTATTTAGAATCATAACTAGGAATGGTAAATAAATCATCAGTCAAAGTTTCCTTTATTACACACTGCCTTACCCTGCAGTGTCTTCTATGCTTAAACTACCACAAATTAGCAATAAGGATGAAAGATTCCATGATATTTTGAGATGGGGAAAAGTGTGACCTACTCTAAGGAGCTGTTCCACCTAGAACTTTGAAAGTTTCAATTATGCCAAACCAGTGAACAATTACGATTGGTTTTCACCCAGTCTAGCCAGATGACTATACATATCCTAATCACACAAAACCAGATTTAAATAAAACAAGGATTTATTTTTCAGTTCTTAACCCTATTGTGCCGGGTGCCAACGGCAATAGCACGGGCATGGAGCCGGGTATTAGTGCCAGTGAATACCGCTAGAGCCCGGGTATAAAGGCCTATTAGTCATAGTTTTATCTTTGCATCACGTGAATATGACACGTGATCCTTAAAGCTATTCTTTATTTTGCATAGATATATTGAATATAATGCTATACCTACATTCTGTGAAAATTTCATGTTTATTGAGCTAATATTTCCGATTTTATTCACAAAAACGAATATTCTGTAAATGATGCCTCAAGGCATCATCCGGCCAGCCCCGGATGATGCCTCAAAGCATCACCCAGCCAGCCCTGGTTGATGCCTAAAGGCATCACCCAGCTTGAATGGGTTAACCATCCAGGAAGCTGTGCTTCCACATGCAAATTGTCATCCTACACAGTACTATGACACCGGGATGGCAAGTATAGCCGGGGGATCAAGTCTATAAGCCGAAACAAATAAACTGACTGGCCACTCGTTATATGTTGACTTGTGGCAGTGCTTTATGGCAGTATACATTAACATAACTTGTTCCTGGTGTGTGCAGTGTGTAGAGTTTGGGGCTAGACCTTCTCTGAATAAGATATTTAATCAATATTTACTTCTGCTATTAAAGAAAAAGAGAAAGTCGTCCAGGTAATGCTGCCATAGTTGAATAAGACATAACTTTTATCTCCATCCACTGCTATTACTGCTTGGAAAGTATTCACCTGTGAAGAGAAAAAAGTGAAAAAGCAGATATAATCAGAATTATTTGAAGTATCATGTTAGATTTATTTCTGTAAAAGTTTCTCAAATGGTTTGTAGGATGATCAAGGCATCTAAGTTTATAAAAAAATTGGTGGTTAGATAGTGATATCACTAAATTTATATGATTACTCAAGACATTTTAACCCCAAACCAATTTGGTTTCTCTAAAGGTTTTTCCACACTTAACGCTGTTACCAGGATCACTGATGACATTTAAATTGCCGTGAACCATAGCATCCTACTGGTGGGAGGGAAGGGTTTCTCACTGAGGCTACCTATATCTCTACCAACTCAAGGCGATGGGGGCAAACTTCATCCAGGATTGCCTACAAATCCAGGTTTTTTCCACTTCGCTGCCATGCTCGCCAGATGTGGAAACAGAGCTTCACACTCTCCAGGGTCTGTCGCTCTCCAAGCAGTGCTGTCCACACAATGAGAAACACTGGCATGCTCAACGCCAATACTCTCAACCCCGACATGCTCAACGCTGGCATAGCTATTCAAGCCCAGACACCGAGACACAACCCTTCAGCACTTTGAGGGCACCCCAGCATGTGAGAATCTTATATAAAGGATGTGCTTCATGCTCGATGGATATCAAGCCTCCTCCAAAGGTGTCTTCCTTCAGATCCTTTCATTGGATGTCCTGGGGGGAGGAGCTTTCTCTTCGATGCCAGAGGCCTGCACTGCTCTCAGCCTCAGGCCCTCTCTCTCATGCATCTCCTCAACACAGCCACCCCAGCCTTCAATGCTGTGACTTCATTCATGCCTCAATGCTGGCATGCTCAATACTGGCACTCTCAAAGCTGGCATGCTCAATACTGGCATGATTAATGCAGGCATGCTCAATACCAACACAATCAATGCTGGCATGCTCAATGCTGGCATGCTTGAGCAATGCAGACACACTTAGTAAAACACACTGAATGCTGGCATGCTCAATGCCAGCATGCTCAATGACAGCATGCTCGATGCCAGCATGCTCAATGCCAGCATGTGTATTATTATATTCCTATGCACAAACTCACTACGAATACGGACTGCTGCTTCGGGTATAATATTTGTAGCATATGTCCGAGGTACTCCATAATTTCTTGTACAGCTCGCCTTTGAATGGGTCATACGGAGTGCTTTCAACGTGAAATGATGCAATCTGATTGGACGAGAGTTTGACAGAAATGGGTCAGCGGGAAATTTAAAAATGGCAGACGGATGACATCGCTTTGATTACGGGAATATTTAGTGGCCAGTTATCGTGAACTATGGCATGTAGGACATTCAAATACAGAATACAAACATGAATTATGGAATTACTCCCAAATACAAAAGGAATCATTATAAAAACCATCATAACTGATCTTATAGACACTTAGAGTCAGTGTGTTGACTACCCTATGGGCCCATAACTGGCATAAGCACGGCAGTGGAAGCGAGCATGCAAAATGTAAACAAAATATAAACAAACAGCGAAGAACACATTGTTTACACATAAAACTAATGTAATTCAGTATAAATTTTAAATTTGTTGAAATATTGTGTACAGAATCTCTCTATACTGGTGCATTTCTTTTTTATTTACAAAGAAAAACAGAAAAAGCTAAACCCCAGATCGAACCCCAGACCTTTGGCTTTAAAAGAGAACGTCTTACACCACCCACTCCGGATGTGTTGGCACACAGCAACTGCAGCTAGTTATAGTAGACATTCACTCTCCAAGGACATTTTCCCATAGGCTTAGCATTGTTAAAAATATGCTGGGAGATTGACACTTATCAATCGCCAAGCGGAGGTTAGAAATAAACATCCGGTTGATAATTTCTTGTACAGGGCACCTTTCGCCATATACTTGACAGAGTGGGAGTGTGAATAACGGCCATTTAGGGTATAATTTCAATATTTATGGACAGTTTGAGGTATATAATAATAGGAGAACAACGTGATTATACCTGTATTCCATGATTACCTCTTTTAGATGGGTGTAAATACACACCTCCGTCTCCGACGTCGGTGTGTATTTACACCCATCTAAAAGTCGGTAATCATTCCATACAGGTATAATAACATAGTTCTCCCATATTATTACATACCTATAGCCGAACGTCAGTAAAATACTACCCGCTGCAGGGGGTGTAGTATATCGCGACTACAGCCCACTATGGTGCACTTCGTCGTACTGCAAGATTATAACGTGTATGTAGCCTAGTCTGTGCTATTCGATTGGCGTGCGTAATCGACGTCATCATGACCAAAAATAACATGACAAATGACGTCGAATCGCGACTTTAAACTCTCGATACATGGATCCCTTAACAACTACAAGTGTGTATTGACCAAATATCGAGGTAGCCAACGAGTGGCTTGCACGTACAACAGCTTAAATTGATCAAATATGCAAAATCCATCGATAGTAACGACAAGCCATTTGACTTGGTCCGCACCCGGCGACGCACAGACACGCACTCTCCTAGCAGATCTTTCGCGGCGCTAGCCCTTACTAATCTCTGCCTCAAGCAGCCGCAGGAAGTAGAGTGCTGGATTTCTGCTTGGAGAGTGACAGACACGCTGGGCCACACTCCTACCGCTCTCCAGTCGTTTCTTCTGTTAACCGCACGCTTACCGAATAGCGGCAAAACATCTGCTAGGCGAGTGACGGATGGACGAACAGAAAGTATCACAACTGGGGGGGGGAAGTCGGCGACTTGGAAGGTAAACACAATGGCATTTTAATGCGCAACATTATGGCGCCAACCCATAGTAACCATCACAACAACGTCAACAAATCGGACTATATATAGAGCTGCCAGACAATAACATGTCACTCTGCGCGAGACACGGCAGGGTTCAAACAAAAACCATCGAAAAATCAGACCTAAATAGTACCAAATGACCTAAAAAAACACCAAAAATCGGAACACAATGGACAGTGTTATTAGATGTACTGAATGCCAGGAGTGGATATCCAGTGCAAAGAAAAGCGTCCTGAATCATATGAAAAAGAAACACAGCAGCCCGCAAATTAAATGTAAGTACTATTGCTACATATGTGATTCATCATTCACTCGATGTAACAATTTACGCAGACACCAAATAAAACAACACGGTATTAGCATAGCTGATAAAAAGAAATCGTTAATAATAACCAAATCCATAAACACAGAAAGAGACAATTTAAAATCACAAAGAAAAGATTTGAGGAAATTGAAATTAGAAAAGATTTACAATACGGAAATTACTCCTAACAATGTAAAATTTAAACTAATCTTAGACAAACATCCTGCATTCCAGCAAAATTTGTACCACAGAATGGTGGAATACAGAAGAAAACAACAATCCCAACGAAAATCACCTCGTATAAATGCTAAAATCCAGAAAAACTGGAAGAAATCATGAAAAAAATACGAACAAACCTACCAAAGCCTCCGAAATCTATTATAGACATCACAGACGAGAATCTGCCTGACCCAACCCAACGTAAACGTACCAAGCCAACATTGCCTTCGAACAAAACCCCGAAAAACGGTCAAGAAAAAGAAGAAAACAAATTAGAAGAAAAGAAATAACAAAAACAACGGACGAAAAGAAAAAAAGCCCAAGATCCGAAAAAGAAAAAGCTCCAGAAATATCCAGAGACAAACCATCGATGCCCACCTATGACGAAATCTTGGATGTAGACCTACTGGTCTCAGATGATGATTTCTCTGAAGAAGAAAAAGAAACACACAAAGAAAAAGAAATAAAAACAACGGAAAACAGCAACGACAGAGAAGAAGAAGTCCAATCTGAAGATGAAAAAATGGAAATAGATTCCATCACATCAGAATATGCCGAAAGCACCAGACACGCTGAAAACAAAAGCCTCGAACCAAAAAAACCGTCACTGAAAATAACTATAAAAAATCCGCTGAGAAAAAAACAACATGGAGAAGAGAAAAAAGAAAAACATGAGAGAAAAGAAAGCACCCAAAGAAATGAGTCAGAAGACCGACAAGAGAGGAAGAGAAAACGAATCGAAGAAAGTGACCCCCCTCCTAGACGAAGCCAGCTCTACAGAGGCCCATCCCACTTATCTGCAGTACCTTTATTAATAGACCTATACAAAATCATCAAAAAAAATCAACCAACCAATGGGGTGGATTATGGAAGAAGAATTCTACCGACAAGGAATCTTCAAGTAAAAATCAAATTCGAAATCAGAAATGAAAGCTAAGAAACTTATCAATCTAATTCCCGAGAGTACACTTCGGGTAAAGTGATACATGTATATAAAAAAAAAATTTCACTTTCAAAATGTTACCATTATTATTAATATTAATAGAATAACACTGAAATATCCATTTATATAATCCAATAATTGAATGTATATGTAGTGGGGTGGGAATCCAGCAGTGTTCGTTTGTTTTACGGAAGGTGGCGTGACGTGCCGATCCTTACTGTGTAGTGATTCCGGACAACGCCGCATACGAGAGTGGCGCGGCGGAGACTGGGATTACGTAATGCTGGGTATATATACTCAGCGTTCACAGTAGGTCGACAGAAGGACCAAGTTCGACTAGCAGAGACAGAATCATCCCGAAGGATGCCTATGTCACAAGCTGGCTGGAGTAATGTAGGAGATCATCTATATTCCCCTCCAGGGAAAGTAGAAGATCTTGAGAAGACCCCTAACAGATTCATATCTGGAACAAAGGGTGTGAAGACTCCTTTGGTTAGCTTCCGGCTAACCTCCGAACTTCATGCAGGTGTTGCGAATAGTAGATGCCTATGAACAACGGTGTTTACTATTTGGAAAATATGCTAATCCAGGAAAAACTTCCCGGGTTAACATAGTGGGTTCTACTTGGTCACAAGTAGAAGAAGATACCTACGAGTGTCAGGAAGCAGAAATAGAGGATATACTCTCTAATGTCCGCTCAATGGTACTTGGAAGAGGAGGTTTCAATAGACGAGGACGTGGGAGATGTCGAACCCCTAGCTTTGGAAGGAACAGTGATGTACCTTCTGTGGCAGAGGCAAAACCAAAAACCACTGATCCGGAAGGAAATCCCTCTGAGGTAATGAAGTTGTTGACCAAAATCAAGGAAAGACTGAATCAGGTGGAGAAAAACCAGCTGGATGTCCGACGTTGTTGGCGGTGTAACAAAATGGGACATATCTCTCCAGATTGTCCTGAAGCCCGGAACGTTACTACAGTGGAAACACCTCGTAGTCTGCCTGCATTGACGGTTGCCTCTCAGAGTGAACCGGAAAACAAAGAAGGACTGTAGCGAGTGGCAACACTGCGGTCCGGGAAGGAAAGTGCCAGGAAATCCAAACCTGTGAGATAAAAAAGAAGGAATATATTTCCCAATTACCAGAAAAGGGAAAGATACAAAATACGGTCGCAACGATCTGTAGTAAGTATCTTTAACCCGGGCACCCCTGTCTGCAATGGCTTTGTCAACGCTGATGGGATCTTGGAACCTTGGATGGGATCTCACGGTTTATACGACAACCGTCTCCCTTAGGTGGGCGACGTTGGTATGTGCCGGCTAGAATTCAAGGAAGAAAGATAGATCTGTTATTAGATACTGGCGCTAGTCGCTCTGTGTTGAACAATTGACTCTATCAGTCTCTTGGATTCGCACAGGAATGTCATGTTCCTGGAGCTTCGGCAAAAGCTGCTAATGGCACTCACATGAGATGCTATGGTAGTGTGATTATTCCAGTCTCAATAGGTAACACTGAATTTGTATGGGGTCCCATACTCAGTGATATTGAAGAGAGTGGAATATTAGGCGTAGATTTTCTCACCCTCTATGGAGGTTCTGTGGATCTACAAGATGGCACTGTCCGACTCAAATTTCCTGAGTTAATGGAAGTGGAATGTAGTTGACGACGGATTTCTTCTTTGATTTCTGTTCGACAAGATGTGGGCATCCCACCTCAGCAGATGGTTAATGTCCTGATAGCTGGGGAAGGAGACTTACCACGTGGAGATGCACTCTTCGAGCCAAACCCGGAACTGTTTTCTCACAAAGGAATACAGGCCTGGGATACTTTAATCAGAAGTGCTAGAGAAGGATCAATTCCTATAAGTAATCACACCTCCGGGTTGATTAAACTGAAGAAGGGTGATACATTGGGCTGGGCAACCGTAGCTCATGTAGATGGCCTAGTAGACTCCGGTCCGCAGGGAATCACACCTGTTCCAGTCTCCGAAATAACCGGGGAAGATGAACAATCCGAACCGGGAAAATTGGACTTTAAAGGAAATGATTATGAAGAAGTACGAGTTAGTGCTATCGATACAGGAACAGGATACTTTCCAGTTCCGAGTCCGTTGCACGAAACTCTGGAAACCTTAGTTCAGACGAGAGACACACTAAACAGTGGGGAACGACATGAACTAAGAATTCTTCTGAAGAAAATGGAGTCAATCTTTGCTCGACCAGGAGATCTTTTGGGAAGAACGGATCGAGTAGAACACACAATTGATACAGAGGGACATCAACCTTTCCGCCTTCCTTATCGACGGCTACCTCCGGTAAAACGGGAAGCTTTAGAAGAGGAAGTAGAGAAAATGATGGACCAGAAAGTAATCATCCCCAGTGCAAGTCCTTGGGCTAGCCCTGTGGTAATGGTTACTAAAAAGGATGGTACTTGCCGTTTCTGTATTGACTACAGAAAATTGAATAGTATCACCCGGAAAAATGCCTATCCAATACCTCGGATCGATGAGAGCCTCGACTCTCTAGGAGGGAACCAGTGGTTTTGTACTCTGGATCTCCAGTCTGGATATTGGCAGGTAAAGATGAACAGTGGCGATCAACCGAAAACGGCGTTCACCACTCATCAAGGGCTTTACGAGTTTACCGTAATGCCATTTGGCCTCTGTAACGCTCCTGCGACTTTCGAATCCATGATGGATCAGATGTTGCGGGGTCTACAGTGGAAAAAGTGTTTGGTTTATCTGGATGACATAATCATCTTCGGAAAGAATTATGTCGAATGTCTAGAAAACCTGAGAGAGGTATTTGAGCGGATTCAATCTTATTGGTTGAGGCTCAAACCTCAGAAATGCAAACTGTTTCGCAGATCTGTGGAATACTTGGGACGGATAGTTTCCGGAAATGGAATCCGGGCAGATCCTTCCAAGTTGGAGGTAGTAGCTAATTGGCCACGCCCCCAGAATATAAAAGACATAAGGTCTTTCCTAGGATTTTGTTCGTATTACCGCGACTTTATTCCGGGTTTTTCTGAAATTGCACACCCCATGCAACAGTATGTGGTACTAGATAAGCCAGGGAAGCCAAAAGAGATCCAATGGACTCCGGAAGCTGAACATGCTTTTCTGGGACTAAAAAGAAAATTTACGGAGACCCCCGTGTTGAAGTACCCTCTACCCCAGGGTCAGTTCATTCTTGACACTGACGCTAGTAACGAGAGTATTGGAGCGGCGTTGTCTCAGATTCAGAATGGTGTGGAGGTTCCAATAGCTTTTGCTAGCAACAGCTTAAGTAAAAGCCAGCGGAACTACTGTACCACTAAGAGGGAACTCTTAGCGGTTGTGGTGTATGTAAGAAAATATCGACACTTCCTAGCAGGTGGAGATTTCATCTTACGTACCGACCATTCTTCTCTCAAATGGCTCTTTAACTTTAAAGATGCTGAGGGAATGATTGGAAGATGGCTGGCAGCTCTCTCCGAATTCGGGTTAACGAACTGTCAGATCGAGCACCGGGCTGGAAAGTCTCACATTAATGCGGATTGTCTCTCAAGGAGACCAGTGCGGAAATGTGGACAACCAGATTGCCGGGACTGTGGTGAGCATAGAGCAGTAATAGCTACCCTATGCTCCCAGAAAGTAAAACCGCCCCAGAACTATCAGTGGACACTAGAACAGATTAAGGAAAGTCAACAGGCTGACCCAGATCTGTTCCGGTTAACTAAACTGGTAGCTAATGGGCTCCATAGACCTACAGGACCCGAGATCTCGCCTGAAAACCGAGAATTTCGGAACCTATGTGGTCAATGGAAAGAACTAGAGGTCCGAGATGGAGTATTATATCGATGGAGAACTACGCTGCAACCACTTAAACGTGCTCTACAATTAGTAGTCCCTCGAGAATTACGTTCCGGACTAATGACTCTATGTCACGAACATAGGAGTGCAGCTCATCTAGGACGGAAAAGGACAGTAGCCAGAATAAGGCGTCGTTACTACTGGCCTGGAATGGGTGCAGATATTTGAAGGTGGATATCTGGATGTTCCATCTGTAGCAAAGTCAAACCCGGGGTAGAACTCAGAAAGATGCCGCTACAACAGGAGCTATTTGGTGTCAGGTTTGCCAGAATCGCTCTAGATATCATTTCTGGTATCGACAAGAAGGAAATACCTGTATGATGGTGGTGATGGATTATTACACAAAATATGTGCAGATCTATCCCATGAAGAATCCCATGAAGAATCACAAAGCTGCATTACAATTGTAATACCGCCACTCAAAATGCTCTCAAAATGTACATCAGTACTAGTTCAAGTACATGATTCACACCTGATGAAGGCTGTCTAATAGCCGAAACGTTGTGTGAAAACCATCATGAATAATCTAACAATAATATTTGAATAAAAACTCAGTATATTTGGAATCTGGTGTTTGTTGGTTATGTGAGAAATTTCCTAGAATAATTTTATAATATAATTAAGGTATGTAATAATAAGAAAACAACCTGACTGTAGGCGAACCATTGGGTTAGTTGTCGGTCACCTGTGTTGTACATTCGGCCCTCCACCTATGGCGTCGGGCCGAATGTACAACACAGGTGACCTCGAACTAACCCATGGTTCGCCCACAGTGAGGTTGTTTTCTCCTAATGCCAGAATGCGTAATGCTGGCATGCTGGCATGCTCAATGCTCAATGTCATTCATTCCTTCCCTTCATAGTACAAGAACATTTTCAAGTTTGGCAAGTATTTATGACTCAAAATTACTTACTTTGTTTGATGAGAGTCAGAGAACTCAAACCTGTAGAACACATCCTGTAGAACACATCCACAGGCTAGTGGTTTTCAAAATGGGATCCTTTTACAAAACTACCATCAAGAGAACCTTTAGCCATATAAAACCCAAGTTGTGTCAAAGAAATCCAATTTTCCATAGCCCAACTCGGGATCGCTTACCTTTCTGCCCATCTCTCTACCAGCAATACCCCTCCCAGCATCCCACGGGGGCCACGGGAGAGTCTGCAGTAGGCAGTGCCGTGCTGACGGGGCTTGCTGCTGAGGCACCGTGAGGCACTCACTGCTGAGGAGCAACACCATCAGTGCCCGGGCCATGCTCACGATGAGTCCTGCCAAAGTCACCAGCGGATTTCTCTCCCTGAGAGGTTTTGAACCTCCAGCTGCTGTGGGAGCTGATGCTGTAGGCACCACAGTCTTGGCTTTGACGTAGTCACCCAAAATCGGACTGCCTTCCAACCAGAGTGCTTTAGATCCCCTCCTTGTCACTAGATTTGGATGGTTCTTTAGCCTTCTTAGGAGCCGAGGTCCTTTTCCCAGAGCTCGCTTGCCATGAGCCTGATGATGTAGACAGGTTAAGTGCCCAATGCTACCACTGCACGAACATCATTATTTTACATATGGATGCGCCCAGCATATATAAGTAGGTATTTTGCGTATACGAGGTCATCCGATTCCCCGTGTGCATACACCTCATCTGTAGGCATATATAAGCACCCAGTGAAGAGGGCTTCACTGAGAGCGGGCGGGGGGAGGTGGAGGAGGGGGGCGGGGGGAGGGCTTCCTACTGAGAACACCTGAGAACACAAACGGGCGGGAGGCGGTGGGGGGAGAGGATATTTCCTCTCATATATGGCGGGTGTGAAATACAGCCAAGACGCGTCCGTATATAAGGCCTGGGCGTATATATATATACATATATATGAAAACAAGTCAATATTCAGCCAATACATGCACTACCGCGATGGCGTATATATGAATAAAATAGTGGTTTTCGTGCAGTGTACATACCTACCAGTAATGACCATACAATAAAAAGATACAGATACCCAATAAAGACAATTCTTATATTTTTTATCATTCCTTTATTTGCCATTTGAGTACAGGTTATCATCACACAGAGGTAAGTTCCACATTTAAGTTTCAATGACAGATAAAGTGGCTTAGATCTCAGTCAGTCACAATTTTTTTTTTTTTTTTTTTTTTTTTTGATTTAAAGGCTTTTATTGCTTTCGATCACATTCTGGATCGCTCTTCCAGCAACAGCAATGGGAAGGTGAATGAACAAATACAACAAACAGTATGATATGTACAATGCAGTTCTCCTCGTTCTTGAATTTGAGTATGTAAGCACATATAGGATATGAGTTCGTAACAATACTTCATAGTTATTAACTATGTATGTCCTTGCATGTTCCTGTCGATTAACTGTTCATAGGTTTTCCAATACATTATCCATGGAGCTTACTTGGTCCATGATCAGGTTTAACTAAGTGCCAGCTTCCTTACAGTAATAATCAACCGACATCCAAATTTTTGAACTAACATATATACAATGTACCACTTCGTGTGTAATCCAAGAATTCGTGGAGATTCACATTCACTCTTTTATCCTAAGGCATAGTAAATATAATCGAGTAGACATCGTCTTAGAGGGCAATTTGTTCCAACAACAGTTCCAATACACCCTTTTTAAATTTAGCTTTTGAACAATCATAATGAAGATTTACTGGTAGGCTGTTCCAAAAATTAATCCCCGAATATACCGCAGATTTTCTGAATTTCTCCTTCTTAGGACGTGGTAAAGCAAGCAGACACTTTGCTTGTTGTCGTGTTGGTATTCGGCCTTCTACATGGGCGACTTGCTCGATTAGGGATAGATCCCTTAAGTTTTTAATCACACCTTCTAGCAATAACATGCGTCTTGTACTGGGCATGCGAACCTTACACATACCTAACAACTCTTCCGTTGATATGAACCTCCCATCCCTATAAGCCTCTTTACCTATCGCTATCCTTAACGCTCTGAAAACTCCCCGGTCAATTTTGTTTCTAACATCTTTACTGCTCCCTTCTACCAAGAAAGAGCAATGGTCTACCATAGGCAGCAAGCACGTGGTTACTACTTTTAAGGCTGTTTCCTTGTTCATAAGTCTTCTCACCCTACGAAACACAGCACACTTATCATTCAACATTCCCAATAACTTCATTCCGTGCTTATTAAAATTTAGTTCCGTGTCGATAAGGGCTCCTAAATAGTTTATTTCATCTACCGCGTCTATGATTATATTGCCTAAAATAATACTACCCCTATTTTCTTTTCGTGTTTTAGTCTTGCTACCATGGTACATGATCTTTGTTTTTTTTACATTAATCGTCAACTTGTTAGCGTTATACCACTCATACAGCTTATTCACCGCATTTTGGATCTTTACTTCTGCTCCTAAGAGGGTTGGGTCCCTTACCGCAACCACCAGGTCATCGGCGTACATACTTACAAAACAGTCATCGGGTAGGCAAGCGGGCAAGTCGTTCACAAAAATAAGGAATAACAAAGGGCCCAGTATGGAACCCTGTGGAACCCCGAATTTTACATCTTGTTGTACAGACTGACCGTCGCCATATCTAGTGAAACATGACCTATCATTCAAATAATTCTCAAACCAGCAAATAGTCTTTGGGCCTAAACCCGCTTCGGATAACTTAAAAATTAACAATCCATGATCGACACAATCAAACGCCTTTTTAACGTCTATATATATGGCTATTGAGATATCTTTCGCATTGTCAGATTCCGCTAGGAACTGAACAAGCTTAAAGACGGCACCCCCAGTACTTCGTTTCTTTCTAAACCCGAATTGATTTATAAAAAAATAATTTTGGTTCTCCAGATAAGTGTACAACTGGGTGTGTACTGCCTGCTCCAGGAGCTTCCCTGGGACGGGCAGTACACACACCGGTCGCCAATTTCCCACGTCCGACAAATCCCCGGATTTTGGCAGTGGCGAGAGTCTTCCTTTCTTCCAACTAGAGGGAGAGTCCCCCTGATCCACTAACAATTGAAGGACTTGAGTAAATATATCTGAACAGGATAGCAGTGAATTTCTGAGGAGGCTACATTTTATGCCATTCATCCCATCTGTCTTAATTTTCTGGACTAGTTTTACCACTTCCTTGTTGTTAATATTTCTGTTATTAACCTCCCACCCTTCTTGATTCTCTCTATTAATATAACTCAGTTGACATGTCTTGTCAAGCTTCTCGCTTAGGACCCTGCCTATAGAACAAAAAAAGTCATTGGCGTGATCCGCACATCCATTCAAAGGAATTTCTCCCCCCGAGCTATCTTTGAAACATATTTCTGTTTTTCCGGCATTAGGTTTAAGTAGTGTATTTAACACTTTCCAATATTTTTTTGGATCGGTTGAATAATCCCTGAGCTTACGTTTAATGTAGAGTTTTCTACTGTTTGTTATACCTTTTCTAATCTTCTTACTAAGCTCCTTCATATCGAGAATCCAGGCCTCTCTTTCTTGCAGTGGGTAATGGCCTTTTCTCTTACAAATTTTCCTGCAAAGCCTACGCTTAAGTTTTATATCCCTTTTTATAGTGCCAGTCATCCAGGGGTCTTCCACAAACGAATCAGTTCGGTCGTTATAAAGTGCGTTCCGATCTAGGTACCTATTTAATTCATTTTCCCAAGTTTCCCATAGGGCCATACCGCCCATGTTATTCGGCGTTTCCGAACATTTGGCTTTTAGGTATTATTTAGATCGTCTTGCCTAACTCTACCATAATTTCTTATTTTCAGTTTCTTTTTTAAGTGCGCAATTCTATCTTGCTTTTTCCTCGCAAAAACTATCAAATGGTCGCTAAAGTATAAATCTAGAGTACCCCATTCCTTCACATTTTCGGCGTTCGTCATTATGGTGTCTATACTCGATGAGTTGCCGATGCCAATTCTCGTAATGGTATTTATTAACCTTTTAAGGCCGAAACTCCGCAATGTGTCTATTAACTGTCTATTTCTAGGATCCCTCCGGGCCCGCGCATCCAGGTTTACATCCCCGATAAACCATAATTCTGTTTTTCGAAAGCGGTCGTCCAAACAGATTTGTTCTATATAGCTCAGTAGATTTTTTACATTGTACCCCGGTGGCCTGTATAAGTTCACCACAGTGAACACCTTGTGTCCTGGTTTATTTACTTTCACCACCACCGATTCCAGATCTGGATCCATACGATCCAGCTCCCCAAAGGTTTTGCAATGCAATGCCCATTTTTCATGTAAATAGAGCCCTACCCCTCCTCCTTTACCTAGTGTCCTGTCGTTTCTAAAAAAGCGATCTAGCCATTCCAGTTGTGTATGATACATGTAACAATTGCCGAAGCTTATAACATAAAATGTCCTTCACATTCCAAGATACAGAGGGAACAGATAATTAGTATGAAAACTATATTAAATTACAATGTTATCAATAAAACACAATATACTGAAGTAGACTATTGGGAGATCCCAGATACACCATATACTACCATGTACCATATACTACTGGTTTTGGGGAATAGAGTCTTGAAGTTTATCATTGGTCAGGGATTTGAAAGTTTTAAAGTCAGGTGTATTTTGGACAATTATTGGTTGGGCATTCCACAGCAAGCCACCAGTACAATGAACAGAACGAGTGTATGCACCACAATTTGGTCTAAATACATTTGCCACAGGGTGCATAAATAATCTTGTTGGTCGATCGCTTTGTACAATATTAACATTATTGGAAATTCTCTTGTACATACAATTGAGCAAATGTACCTGTCTACTCTCCTTTAAAAGTAGAATATTAGCTCTGACATAGATTTAAACAGTGGAGGTAAATCTTTTGGCTCTTAAGCAGATGTGAAGACAGTTATTCTGTAATATTTGCAGAGAGTCTAATTGTCCTTGTGGGCAACCAAGAATGAAAATATCACCATAATCTAAAAAAAACACATGCATTTGGTTTATTTTATGTTCATTGAGAGTTTATTTTGCAGAGACCACAGATAATGCCTATCCAGGTCATCTTGCATGGCACTAAAAGGATTATCAATTTCCCCATGACGATACAATACAGTGTCGTCAGCGTAGAGTATCACATGAGAGTTATTTAAAGCAGCAGGGAGGTTTGAAAGATAATTCTTGAACCAAGCAAGGATTTGCCCACAAAGACCATAATGATATAATTTATCTAAGAGTATCTTGTGATTAACACCATCTAAAGCAATTTGATTTCATTAGGTCCATGTAGGTGGCCAATGTATCAATTCCTATATTCCTTTGTATAAAAATATCATCTGTTAATTTTGCAGCTGCATCAGGGGTTGAACAACCTTTCAATATTCAATATTGTAATTATGTAATAGTTCAAGGAATGTGACTTGAACAGAAACAACAGACAAAAGTCATCAACGCCGCGGCGTCATTAGCATACCCGGTTTCGACGCTTCTGATTTGACGGCGTGTCACGTTGTTGTCATGTGACCTGTGTTGTCATTTTTACGGCCGGCTGCATTCGATGTGTACACATCGCCCAATCGTGTCGGCTTTGTGGGGTGCTATGTGTCTGTCCACACAGTTCCTGTGGAGTTTTTCGAGCAGAACAACTCCCAAACCGGGGTTTTGTGCTTGCCCTAGTGCCCAGTTCGGTCAGAACCGGGAGGAAAACCCAGGTGAGTGATATTTTTAGCCTTGCTGAGTAACTTCAGCCCGGTTTGATGTAATGACTTGACAGTAGCACTGTCACGTCTGTCTGTATTTGCTGTCTCTTGTTGATGTTTCGTCAACCCGATCAGCTCCCCGACGCGTTCAACGGTGTTTTTTTTACTATCTCTCTCAAGTCGCAATATTGGCCATCACCATAAAGCAAAGATGTGCAGAACTTAGTCTGGCTTTTAAGGGGAGGCAAGGCCTTAACCAAGTCGCAATATTGGCCATGGCCCTGAGGAAATGATCTGACAAATTAAAGAATTACTGATATATAATAAAAGATTTGTTGGCATTACACTGAGTGCAAGGAGTGACAGATCTCAAGTTAAGTCTCTCAGAATCTACTGTAAAATAACAGTATATCAAAAGTTTAGTATGAAGTTAGGGTCCTACAGAAGTAGCCAAATCCTCTCCACCACAGGTGAACGTACAAATAACCACAAGTAACAGACATTTGTATGGATTCTAGGTTAAATGAGACATGATTTCCCTCAGTAGGCCCTATTACAGGTTCATATAGATTAAATACATATGTCAGGTGAGGTCAATGAAAAACTATAAGTAACAGAATTTCATATGAGATAACTTTCATATGACTTTACCATATAAGACAGAATTAAGAAAGAAAACCCCCAAAAAGATTGAGACACTATCTCAAAGTTATAGTGAGAGGATAAGTCTATCCCCAAGTGATATCGTAGATAAGTATTTAACCCTGGAATCCTCAAGGATCACGTGGTTGGGGACAGGGGTCCACATGCGAATTAATGTCTCTTTGAGTTAGGCGATGTCTTTATCAGACTTAGAGCATTTGTACCAGTCGAGATCTCCTCCCCGTCCCATAGCGTCATCTCAGAACAGAGTCATTACCGTGACAAAGCAAGTCTCACCTCTAGTAGAATTCTCCCCAACTTGATGCCTTTCACCTGATCTTCACTGAATTTGTCGAATTCATCGAGATGGGCACCACAACCCCAATGGGGATCATGTGTAGCCTCGTACAGGTTTTTTCCCACTGTCCAGAGAAGGGTTGCCTTGAGCGTCTGGTTTTGCCGAAGTTTTGCTTCCACAATCTTCAACATGTGCTGGTCCGCCGAGGCAGTCCACTCATCGGTAGGCTGAATCTGTTTCACCAGGGATCTGTTTCACTAGTCCAGAGATAGTGACATACTGGATACATAAACAAGGGCGGCAACAGCGGCATTAATAGCACAACCAGTATTCTCCTGTTGCAGAAGCCATGTCACTGTTGCTCACCTTGTTGGTGTCACTGTTCAGGCAGAGACAGTTAAAGTGTCGCAGTGGCGTCCGCAGTATGTCACACTGTATGCTGCGCTGCTCGATCGAGTGCTACAGTGTGATATGGACAGTGGCGCTGTCAAGACAGCCAGATAATGGTTAGCTCAATGTTTTAAATCGCGAATATCAGCAAATTGGATGGGCCGATTTTCTTTATATTTGGTACGATTATTGATTATAATATATTCCCCTAACTGGTGATAAAGTTTCATGTCTTAATTCCTAAGGAAAATGGGTGAAAATACCCGGACAGGTGCGGCTGGACTGCTCCCGATGTATAGCGATGTGAGAGGGTGGACCCTCTTGCTAACAGTGACACAACAGTGGCACTAGCAGTGACATGTCTTTTGGTTCTGAAACGTGACATACCACTGTTCACCCATGTCTTCTGTATGAGGTCGCAATCTGTGTTGTCACGGGACTATTGAAACGCTACCTGCCCTTGTTGTGTCAAGGAGACCAACAAGGGGTGTCACAGGAATAGTGAAACAGGGACCCATTTCAATAGTCTGTAGGACGTCCGTTATTGTGTTTAGTGACACGATAGCGGCAGTTCACGTTTCAGTAGTTTAGTTACAACCCATTCTGTGACACAGGGTAATAGACAGGCGCAAATAGTGGCATGTACCATTACAGAAGTGGCTGTCCAGTCACTGTAGTGATCACTATTGTGCCCTAAATAGCGAGAGGGTATACCCTCTCACTTCTATTGTCACAAACACGTAACTTTACTTCCTGTAGGAATTAAGCTATGAAACTTTAACCCCAGTTAGGGACACATACAACCTGTAAACATATGAAGGAGATTGAGCCATGCAATCAAACGATATCTGCATTTGAATTTTGTCATAGCAAATGCTGCACTGGTGGCCACTGTAGGATTACTCAAGCCAGTCGCTAATTTATGCAGTGACCTTCACCTTGAGGGCACTTGTTCCCAGTAGGACATAAGTATGTGAGATGGGGTGCCCCACATGTTTTTCTGCTATGCTGTCCCAAACTAGGGACACATCCACAATAGTAACAAGACACACCTCCCTTACAGTGACATGCCTTATGAAATGAGACTTAAATTTTGTTACTATTCCTGTCACTATTCCCGTCACTAGTCATGTCACTAAGTGGCTTAGTGACGCATTCTATTGAAACGGGTCCCAGGTATAGTGCATCTGTGGATGCGTTCACATATCGTGAGGTGAGCTACATGATACCTGCTGCTAATGCACGTTCATAGTGGTAGCAGTGTTCAGCAGAGATAGGATTCTTGCCCTTGTACTGAACAGGAGTATGGTACAAGTTTGAATGTAGGGAATGATGACTTTGGAAAAATATTCGCATCTTATTCTCCACTGTTTTGATTTCTCAAAGACCCTTAGGGAATTGATGAGAATGGTTGTGTGTGTAGGCAGAGAACCAGAACCCCTGGAAAGCCCACTCGCGGCCCTTTAGCTTTGCGCCTATGCGACAAACTTGTTTTCAAGATACAGTGGCGATGGCCTTCCGGTCCCATTCAACAATGGTATAGTATATCTCCACCTTGAACCCCAGCGGATACCCTGGGAACCAACATACACTATTAGCAGATCTAGTCGGACATGATAAAAGCATGTACCGAGTGTTTTGCTCCCCTCTAGGACTTGGCGCATGGGTGCCTCAAGCTCAGAGCGCTGCACAGTGAGTGGGCCTTCCAGGGGTTCTAGTTCTCTGGTGTAGGTTTTGAGAGATCATCCATGATGGTAAAACGGCGCCATTTTTCCAGGCCCTTGAGCTTATGAATGTTGGAGAAGATCAAGGATTTGGTATTCAGATTGGCCAGATGCACTAAAATCGAACGCTCACGTCTATAAATAGAGTCAACCCACAGCTGCTATCAATGCCGAGGTCATTTAGCAATTGGGTAAACAAATCATGTAGGTTTTCTGCCGGTGATTCCTTCACCCCCTCCAAGACGATGATTCTTCCCTTGTGCGTGTTTTCTTTTTTCTGGGTCCTATCATCAATATCTGCTACCACAGAGGTGGTCTGGGCTGTAGTTGATTTCAGTTCATCAATTTCCACATTCTCTAGGTTGCCTGCTGACTCAATCTCATGTGTTATAGACTCATTGACCTTTAGCCTATCTGTTACCTGTGCTAAGAAGCAAGCCATGTCTTTCTGGAGGTTATTGTTTTTGGTAGCCTGTCTTGTAATTTAGTTAGGGTATCTGAAGTTTGTAGAGCCAATGATTCCTGCTGGGCTAGTATCTGTTCAAGCTTATTTATTTTTTTAATAATTTGCCTATTAGAAGAATCTTCATGGAGCTCAGGGGTTGAAGGAGACATGTCAGCTACCCTAGAGTTACGGGTGGGCGATAGATGAGTTTTGTGACTTACAGACGAGTCCTGACTTTTATTACCCACCTAATACAAAGTGTCCATAGAAAAACACATAGGGAGTTTGTATGGACATACCCGGTGCATAGGGATATGTTGTATGCTCTGGGTGGCACATACGGAAAAATAGTGCGTATGGGAAAATAGTGCATAACTAAAACAAACTGATATTGACATGCCACTTGTCAAAAAAGGTGGATAATAAATACAATATAGACAGGTTTCAGATAAAAGCGGTTGTATGCTTCTCAGAGTTATCTCTACGCAATATCCTCGCATACGCTCAGATATGACTATGTGTCAACTCCTCGGAGCATACAGCTGCTTGTATCTGAAACCAATATTGTGTATGTATTCACATCATCTAACCTTGTTCGTATGCTATCCTCACCTTTCTTCCTCCGATTTCTTTGTCCATGCTTTCCCATGTTGTTCTTTATACATATATCGAAGTGCTAGACAAGGTGGGCCAAATATTGACGCTAGAATAAGGGGTCAACAGGCTGTGAATAGACAGCTTTATGAGTAATAAAAAAGATGCTTTTTAATCATGTCAGAAATATTAAAATATACAGCAGGGTATTTTCTCTTATATTTTGGAGTGTTAAGGCACACTTTCCATAGCTATGATATAAGTGATAAACTACAGATGCAACTGATAAATCAAGACAATTCTGTGCCAATAACACAAAACGCAGATATTGAAATGAACTTACCGGTGATGGCAGATTAAAATTAAATGCCGATACTTTGTACCAAGTGACAACAAATGCCCACTGTGCTTGAAAGTCACAGATCTCATTTTCCAAATTAAAGTCGTTGATTTGACAAAGATCATTGTGTGTTGTGGTTTCCCGGTAGGTTACAGTCCACTGATTTGCAGAGAGATCAATAAGTGCATTAAAGGGCTTTATTCTCATTGTGTCTGATGAGCCAAGTTGTATAAATCCGCTTACAAACACCTGTAATATTGAAAAAGAACACGTTCAAAAACAGTTTAATAACCATGAATGATAATTGGGCAGGACAATAAGATCTAGTGAGTGTAGGTGTCCATGATAAATATTGTTTGATAAAGCCCATCATATCTTCAACATTAAAGGCAAATAAAATCTATAAAAGTGAAATTTTGAACATGCAAAAGAGTAAAAATAAACTGGGTTTATATTATCACAAAGATTTTTACAACCTTCACCTAAAATTGATAAGATGATAATCCTGTCGAATAGTGGCTGATTTGGGGCAGTTAGTAAGGTTTCAACAATGATACCGCTTCCGATATAAAAACTCACGATCAGATGTATTTCATGGGGAAATATGTAAAAATTGACAGGCTGCAGACAAGGCTAGCTCATTGCCCACCCCAGCAGTCTGAACAGCTACAGCAGGCAGCCTACAGTGCAAAGGATCAGAAGTGCTCGACTTCTACACTGATGGATCTCCCAATGCATGCTTGAAAGTCACAGATCTCATTTTCCATCTAATAATCATCTAATAATGTTAGCCCACCAGAGAAAGGACTCTGATGAATACATGGACAAAAGAGACATCCGCACAAGGGCCCATGACCAGGTGATGCTACTAAAGAAAAGACCCAACCTTACTAGGTACACAAAAAGCGTAATTTATAAAACTGCAGATCTGTGGAATAATCTGCCACCCAGTGTGCGTGCTCTAGATACCGGGAAAAAACTAAGAAACTATTTAAAAACAAACTAAGAAAACCACCCTGAAATTTTTCTTTATGTTCACCTAAGAAACATAGAATGGTGGAAAGTGAGGTACCACCCCCCACACAGGAGTTAAAATATGAATGATATTATAAACTTCTTAACCACCTGCTAACCTGCAGCTTTAAAGCTGCACTTGTTTAGCTTCTCAACTATGAACATATCATTTGTGTCTATAGTGAATGCCAAAACATGCCCAGAAAATGACCAAGAAATCTAGAATCATCTCATTACCACCTACCAAGTCTACATTTACTAACCACTTACTCAAGGCAATAAGCCTATGTACTATGTATCATCATAAGCGTTGAATACCTTTGGATCGTAATCATAATTGTTAATCTACCGTCCAATGGACGAGCCACATTGAGCTGGAATTTTGTAAGACAGGCCCAGAGCCTAAATCTCTCCAGGATAAATAAACAAACTTAAAAAAAAGAAAAAAATGTGGCCAGAGCAAGACCCTGGTGCTATGTGCTTGGATTACCAGAAGGACAAGTGTACTGGGACAATGACTCACGTGGTATGTGTTGTTGTTTTTTCAACTTACTTTATTCAGTCTTCACAAGTTTATGCAAAAAGCAAAATAAGTATCTCCATGGTACATAAAGTGGGTATGCTGGTCAGTTATAAGTTCACTAGTTTCTGTCAGCTTCCATAGCAATATTACAATTTTGTTATATGTGGTGTAGTTGATAGTTCGGTAGATGTAACATCACTGCCTGTATCAGGCATATAGATATATATATCTCATGAAAATATTTATCTAATAATATTCTATCCAATTGTGATCATTAAATCAAGTCTTAGGTGATACCTCTATAGGTCAATATATGGCAGATGGTACAGACTCCATCATGACCTTTGTGGTCATTTTCTCAACTCATTGTATGTAGGGGTCGATCGTAGAACTGGAGTCATTTTGTTCCAGGCTGTGGCTGTTTGGTATTCAAGGCCAGAAACGTCAATGCATTTATGACAAATCAGCTGCTGTCATCTGTGTGACACTGTCTCATGCTGCTATGTGCTATGCACGTGCAGCCGACCCCCAAGATGGGTTCATAATCTGACCTCAGGCTCAGTGCTTGGATGCTGGACTACAGTGTGGGTGTAGGAAAGGTCAAGCCTGGTGAACATGGTCAGCTGGCAAGTAGCCAAAGAGCCAAAATCTGATAAACTGACGGTCCCCCCTGTGTTCTCTGTAGTACAACCAAGTGCTGCACATAAACATTGAGGCAAAAAACTGTGTAGTGGCCATCAAAACGTAACTTTCAGCTATTGAGCTGTCAACCTTTGACACTAGGCGGAGGCTTACATCTGCTTCATGTTCTGCCACTCACTCAACTACACATCACACTCTCCCACCCATGTCAGCCTCTACACTCAACTCTCGCTACTTAGAAGGAAACCCATGAGATGAAAATAACTGGGTCCGTACTTCACTGAGGTCGATTGCGCCATAACACACTAAGCGCAGCTGAGTATGTTATGGCGTGATCGACCGAGGTGAAGTGCGGACCCAGTTATTTTCATTGAGTGGGTTTCAGATTTTATCTAACCCCGGACAAGCGATTTAGAATATTGCTTTATATTATTATTATTTCGTAAAATATGTCTGTGAGACAACTAGCAAACATTCCCGATAGCCAACTCGGCAACTCCGCTGCCGCCATGGTTGACAAACTCTCGAGTGTGACGGAACTATTTCATCCCGGAGGTCCGGCTCTCTGATTGGTTAACGAGTCTGACGTCATGTTGTTAAGTATTTACCGTGTTATTAGCGTAGCTGTGGAGTTCGAGTTCCCAATGTTAAGCCTATGGACATTGATACAGGGGTTAGATAAAATACAGAACTACCTCTTGGGGGCCAAGACGACATCCACCTCCTAGGCGGTGACCCTGCTGCTTTCGCATTGCTCCCTGCCAGGGATGTCAAGGATATGCAGTGCCTCTCCACCCATGCTCCCAAAACAGGCAACCCCTCCTCTGATGCTGATCTTCAAGCTGGTTCTTGACACGCTTGCCTGGGCAAGTCCTGGTGCCCTCCTGGTGTGAACTGTGCTCCTCCTTGGTCGTTCTAGGGTCCTGCATCAGTCAAATCTCCTTGCAACCTCTTTGCATTGGTGTGTATCAGGAGGTTCATTGGCATGCATAGGTGCTGCTGGGTTCAGACCCAACGGGTGGGAGTCGACAATCATCCCAAGCACAGTGCTCAATTCTTGTGATGCACACTATGGTTAATTTGGAGAACCGCTTACAGCCTTGCAGTCATGTGAGCAGTTGCTCCCATGGATTTGAACATTCTACTTTTTCCCCCCTCCCACCCTCCATACAGTATAAAAGGGAAAATTAAACGGAGTGTCTTTTGATAAACTGTCATCATACTTTTAGTACACTGTTCCACTTGTCGGTTTTTCTTGACAGTGAAATATTTATCAGTAACACATTTTCCCTCCACAGTCCAACAACAATTTATTTAAATCTTATTTTCAATGGAATAAATGAATATACACTTCCAGCAGGAGCAAGTAAACAACAAGAAGGAAAGTGTTTTTCATCTATCATAACAGCAACAATGTTCTTCAGTGGAGAAAGCATGGCATTTCCCCAGGCCTCTCTTAAGACACAGATCAGCTTGGATCTCTTGTATACCAACTTTTGTATTGTCATGGTGGATGAGATGCACCCCTCTGTTTGGCTGGGCCCCCCAGTGTAGTATTTACTTGACATAGCAGGGGCCGAAAGTCAATTCATGCCACATTGCAGTATGTGTGGCATGCACGTACAATGGCTGCCTTATCACCAGTGGATGATCCAGACATGCTGCTGCACTCGTCTATAGGCACTTCCTATACAGCACCAGAAAGGTTGGCCATGGGTGATAAGGTGGTCAGAGGCACTCTTCAATGACTCATTGCATCTGACACTTTCATTCTTCAGTTCAGTGCACTCCCGTGTGGCACCTGGATTGTTAAAGTGACTCCCCTCGTCCCCTAGTGTCTTGGGGATTTCGAAGAGGGGTCAGGAGTGCTTAGATTTTCAGGGAAACCTCCCTCCTGCTTAGTTGTCTACATACTATCGTAAAACTGGATGAGGTTTAATCTTGTCCACCGTATTCCATGACTGGAGTTTGGCAAAGTGACTTCATGAGGCGAAGCCGAGTGAAGTCCGGAGCCAAAACTTCAGGAGTGGAATGTGGTGGCCAAGATTAAAACGAATCAGGTTTTGATTTTATCCTACCCTATCTCCTCGAATTTGGAATATTACGTGATAACGATGCTGTATGCCACTAGTGGCATATAAAACTCTGTATGCCAGTGAGCGTGGCATACGGAAACCCAATGTTAAGCCTATGGGATTTTATATTAGGGGTAGGATAAAAGAACTGTCGCTCTCCACGAGTTGCTCTCCAGGGACCTTTTTCACTAGTTTCGTGACATGTCTAGATGGTGTGTGTCCGGTTTCATAAGAACTAGACATTAGACTTTGTTTTGTCCGGTCTTGCTTGCACTGTTGGCTCATATTCCCTCTACAACTGTTGCGCCTCCACCAGAGGTGGCCCTGAATGTGCATTTATGTGAAATATGCACCTGCATTCACCTCTTCACTGGTGCCACAGTCGTCTGAGACGGAGACCCAGCTGGCACCTCCACTTCTACATCACCTTGTTCCCATCCGAAGGGGCGATGATTTCTCGGGTTGTGCCCCAATGCTGTCCCCCCCCACCCCCTGACCTGGCTCATCTTAATCATGATTTTATGAATGTGGAATAATGTGGAATAATTTCAAATGATTTCTGAACACCTTGTCCTGAGCCACTATTCAACAGATGGAGCCCCAGATCCCTCTGCTTCTATTTCATCTTGGTCCCATCGGTCGGGATGGAAGTTCCTCCGGTTTTACCCCAACGCTCACCCCCCAGGAGTGCGCTTTTATTCCTCGAACCTTTCGGGATATATGCAGTGACTGCCTCTTGTTCCTGGTCCCCATCATCTCTGCTGTGCACTAACTGACCTCTAATCATGACATCATGACATCATGCATAATTCCACACATCAGAATTTGTATAAATTGTCCATGTTAAGAAATTCTTATCTTCCAGTTCGCCTCCAGTTATAATCACAGTCTGTACATTTGCACGTAGCAGTATTGGCAATACCAAAACAGCTGATCCATAGGATAGCACTAAGTGCTGAGTATAATCTGTATGATTATATATCAAAACCTTTATTTAGAATACTCATGAATATACACATGTACTGATGTACAAACCCTTTCCAACAGAATGTCGTGGCTTCTGTAGATATTTGAGTTGTCCTGAAAACATCATCCCATCTATTTTTCTTTAAGATGTGGTTCCCTGGTTTGGTTTCAAACTCTTACAAATATATATCAATGTGCATGTATAAATTTTGAACATAATTATATATATTTACTACTTCCCATCTCCTCTCCTCAAATACCTTGAGAAATCAATAGGAAATTAGCACATACAGACACATTTTATTTTGACATACTCTTGTTTACTGATTGTCAGAAACTTTGTTGCTGTTATCAAGCTTACCTTTAACTGTTCTGGGGATTTCTTTGATGATGGATCTACAGTATTTAAAAAAAAAACCTAATGAAAGTCACGCAGAATTTTTGGAAGGCTTGGTTCTAAGCCCAATGATAATAAGGATAAACTTGTAAACGTTGTGTTGCTAAATGCCAAGTTTTTTATCCACAGCCAAAAACTGTTTCACTCAAATAGTTGTTACACTATTTTTAAGAGAATTAAAACAAAAGATTGTGATTGAGAAAACGATCTGTAAATACTTAAATCAGATGAGCAAATATAAGTTTCTGGAAAGGCTGGAAAGGGGATTGGGATGAGGAAAATGTTCCGCACATGAGTTGTGATAAACTGTCACCTGGATTTTGTTATGGCATGTTTATCTCCCATCATTCCCCAAGAGCTCCTGCCAGGACCCGTACTGTAACCATGACATGTAGCATGTATGTTCTGTGTGCGTTATATGTTCTGTTATGTGTCCATCATATTTTATCTGTTCACTGAGTTGTTTTCAACCATATTTCCTTCTCAGCACCAAGAAATATATTAAGAACTATTCCTCAGAGACATTGAGTATATTTAATGAAGCAATGGAAACCGTAAAGACTTGTCAAGTAGAGAATGTTAAATGATGGTAACCTGAAGCTTAGTAAGTACACAGTCAAGCTTTTTGAACATCATTTTAGCTAGTCAATATAATACCAAAATATAAAAAAAGGATGAGAGCTTGAACACAGACCATCTGATACACATAATGTGAGCAAATCTTGTATAGTTAAGGTATAACAAAGGAAACGAACTCCTGTATTATACATATGGAAAAAACTTGCTACCAAAAAAAAAAGGAAAAAAAAGAGCTTACCTTTAACTGATTGAAGCTTAGACCATAGTATGAAATGTTAACCGAAGTGCTAATGAATATCCCTTGACCAGCTTCTGTTTGAGAAGTGTCATAGCCTGATCCAAATGGAAGGAAGAAATCTGGTACACCATACAAACTGGAATTCTCATAAGTTGTCGGGCAGGATGTAGTCTGTCCGCTGATCAGAGAAAGATGAGATACGGCTGATATGATGTAGAGTAATGTAGAATAGCGATACAATGCCATGTCGCTCTCCAATGTAATGTTTACAGATGCCTGCAGTGCTCCAGTTGTATCACTGATGGTGTTTTTCAGACTAGTCCCTGTGATTCATGTGGCCTCATCCTTGTTTACACTGAAAAATGTTACTCCTACAATTATATTTGACATGTCATACAATCAGAGCAGAACTAGTGTTAGTGGTGCTTCAACTGCCAAAAATAGCAACTATAATTAAAATGAAAGCCAAGCTGCCTTGAAATGTATATATTAGAAACTGTAAAATTATATAACTGTTATACATGTCATATTAATAAACACTGAAGATGAGTCATATAAAATTATGAATCATGAGCCCTATGCAGGGGGTAAAACAATTTGTTCTAAAAAAGTCTTAAAATTTTCCTTTTTTTCTCATTTCCAGACTTAGCACCAAACATCATTGCCCCCAAAATATCTATTCTCACCTCCCCCCATCTGAGCACATGGGAATACCACTCACCCACACAGTGGAAATGCAATAGATCTGATATTCTCTGACTGTAAGAATATTCTGGTATCGGAGATAACTAACACAAGCTTGAGCGATCACAGTGGCATATTTATAACTAAAAAGAAATTAAAAGATAAGTATGAGGTAAAAGAGTTCCTGGGACGGTCCTACAAAAATTATGACAAAACCAAACTACAGGATAGCCTTAGAGACTTCGATTGGGATCCCCAATATGAAATCAGGGACCCAAACGGAGTTTGGGAATTTATCGAAAAAAGTAATATCAATACAAATTGATAAAATGTGCCTGATACGAAACCATCAGATCAGATTTAAGAAAGAGCCATGGATTACTCAGGAAGTCATAGAGATAATCTTAGACAAAGATAGAGCATGGAAAGCGGCTATAAAAAGCAACAAACCAAACGACTGGGCCACTGCTAAAAACCTTAGAAACAATGCACAAAAAAAAAATTTCAATGCAAAAGGAAACTATATTCAAGATAATATGAACAAGGATAAAGGCAAATTCTTGGAAGCCATGGAACCGCTTATGCCAAAAAAGAAAGATAACAAATACGAAGAAACCGTATTGTATGACAAAGTGAACAAAATACAGGTAGGAGGAAAAGACACAGCAAGTTTCATAAATAGGTACTTCATCAGCATAGGCACTTCCTTAGCAGAGAAATTTTTTACGAATGGATTGATGACGGTGTGGAGGGTCATGCAGTCATGGATGAAATCCAGATAAACCTTCAGGGCATACTTGATGCTCTTAGAACGATTGATACTAAAAAGTCATCAGCAATCTTAAACCTGACAACCAGCAAACTAAAGGACAGCTTTGACATAATACATGCACATCTTCTATATTTGTTTAATTTAATACTTACCAAAGGGTTATATCCAAACAGCTGGAAAATGGCGAAAGTCATCCCACTCAAAAAAACGAATTTTACTGATGAAGTACAGAACTTAAGGCCAGTGTCACTGCTGCCCCTTTCTGGCAATCTCTTTGAGCACATACTGCATGTAAAACTAATGACCTACTTAGAGACTAATAAACTACTCAGGGAGCACCAGGGCGGGTTTAGAAAAAACCACTCAACCGTACAAACAGCCGCTGACTTCACAGATGAAATATCAAGGATTATGAACCATAGAGAAATTACAGTAGCGACTTATATTGATATGACAAAAGCATTTGATATGGTTAATCACAAAATACTTTTAAAGAAAATGGCCAATATGGTTTTCCCGAAACACGTATTTAACCTAGTTCATAGTTATCTAGATGAACACAAACAAACGACTGTAGCAAACAATATCACATCAGAACCCCTACCCATACAAAACGGCGTGCCCCAAGGTTCTATCTTGGGGCCTTTATTTTTCCTTATATATATTGACAGCTTAACCAACATACTCAGTGATTGCATGCTGAAAATGTATGCCGATGATGCAGTTGTTTATGTGTTGGATGCTAACGCAATGAGAGCTGTAGAGAAAATGCATGCAGACTTAGCTGAGGTAAATAGATGGTACACAAATAGCTGACTGACCATTATTGCAGTAAGACCAAAACAATGTTCTTTGGCATGCAACAAGCACTAAAGAATACCCAAAATCTTGTTATAAAACTTGATGATAAACGCATAGAGAGGGTAAGTAGGTTCTCTTATCTCGGCATTACACTTGATGAATCATTAACCTAAACAGCACATAAACAAAACTATTAATAAAGTGTCACAGAAGTTATATATGCTAAGTTAGTTGAGGAAGTATTTGAACAAATAACAGACACTTAATATCTACAAGGCAAAAATATTACCATTCATAGAATATGGCGACGTATTAATCCATGACACGCAATCAAACCTCTTAACTAAGCTACAGAGATGTCAAAATAGAGGGTTGAGAATTAGCTGTAGAGCGGAACCCTGCACAAACATACTTGAGCTACATCGAAACTGTAAAATGAACTTATTAAAGGATCGGAGGGAAGCCCACCTCACCAACCTTGCCTATATAAGATCACAAAACGATGCAAACCTTGCTGAACCTAGAAGGGCAACAAGACAGTTTGAAGGGCCGGTATTAAAGATCGGGAACAATATAATAAGTAGCAAATATATGTTGTCTGTGGAATACAAAGCAGCGAGTTTATGGAATAACCTGTCAACAGACACACGAAAGCTAAATTTTAGAGAACAAATCAAAAGTTTTACCAAAAGACAATTAAAAAGCAGACTATTAATAGAGGAACAATAAATAGGTTAAGTTGTACACAAAGTAAGGAATAACAGAAACATTATATGTATAGCGGCCAAAATCTAGTAGTGAAGGCTGAAAATATCTCAAAAGAAACTCACATAACTATTCTTAATTAATGAAATGTGTATAAAGATGTGTTTAAAGATGTCTAGGATGTAGAAATAGAGGTGGAGGGAGTAAAGGTATTCGACGAGTACTCAGATCAAACTGAATCTATGAAATATTATACGTTGATTTACTGTTTGATTAATTATTTACCGGAAATGTTGCATGTTATTGAACGGGACTCGGAAGTTTGTATACCTAATAATATGAATGAATTAATCACTATTTCTCTGTTTTGAACAATATATTACTGCCACTTTTGTAAGTCTACTAGGTAGACATCTGGCTTCAAGGAACCTCCACTGGATGATAGGACGGCTAGTATGACCTAACTCTTTTTCCAGGTTAAATAAAAAACTTTAAAAAAAAAAAAAAGTGGCTGTAGGTAAATGTCATAGTGCTCTGTGAGTGGTCTCACCGTTCTGTGTCAAGGACACTTGCATCAGCTAAATGCTTTCCATATTGTAGCTAGTGCATGGATATATTCCAGTGCACTAGGATCAGACAGCGCCCGGCATACATAGGTATGCTTTTGCGTATACGAGGTCGTCCTATTCCTTGTGTATATATGCCTTATCTATTAGCGTATATAGACCAGCCTAGTTTGTGTCATGTATATGCTCCATTCCGTGAACGATTATACAATAATTCCGATCTTTACACATAGGGGATACCACCGTATCATATCTCATTTACTATTAGACATTAAGTATGTATTATATGAAAAAGGCAATCTTATATTACCAATTTATTTTATAAAACCTTTATAAAACATGATTGAGTATAAATTGATTAATAACAAAAAAGCTGTATTCTCCTAGGAGATTCCGGAGGTCCGTTTTATACTCAGAAGCGATCTGGAGGCTCCATAGGCTTAGTATGGAGACCATATTGGGTGGGTAATAAAGACTTTGATGACCATAGTCAGCTGAGCTTAGAAACCTACTGAAATCTACTTTACATAACCTTGATACACCAAGGACCTGGGAGCTGTTTCAAAAGTCGGGAGGGTGCTAAACGAGAGTGCTCACCGCCATAGCGAGAGCTAACACTGGCACTTGAAGCGTCGCTGTCGAGGTGGAGGTGCCGCTCGCTATTGGGTATTTTAAGTGGTTGTGCTGGTTTTTTCTTTTTTTTTATTCACGTAAAAATTGAACAAAGACACAATCTGTCGTCTAAGGACGTTCTTCCCAGAGGGGTCAACATAGAAACTAGACAGTACATCAACAGGCATACTCCACATACAAACTAATAATCCAATGATATTATACAAGCGTCATAGTTATCTGATGACAACTATTTTACTCAACGAGATCAACATTTTCTTATTGCTGGAGTTGCAATAATTCATTTTTTACCCGAATCTTAAAATTATCGTTCGCAGCAATCTTTTGCGTTTCTTCAGTTAACAATTTCCAGAATCTAGCACCAACATAGAATGGGCTGCTCTTATATTTTTCTCGGTTCGGTTTCTTCTGTTTAAGCACAATTTTATTCGATGTTCTAGTATTGTAAGACTGATTTATATCTAGATGACTTATATCCTGTGACCACCATTTTATTAGACTTAGTGTATGACAGAGTCTACGATAATTTAAACTTCTAACACGACATCGAGTTAATAATTCGTCAGTGCTCATATCCCGTGTTTTTTTTATGTTGAGGCAACATCTCAAAGCATGATTCAAAGTGCCGCTCGCTGTTGCGGTCTCTAGCTTTGAAATGCGACGTGCCGCTGGTTTCACTAGTTTCGTGACAAGTCTGTGACATCATACAGACATTGGGGTTGTCTAGTTTCGTGACAACACAAGAAGCTGCCCTTAGGAAAAGACAGACCCCAAACATAAGAATTAGACAAATCTACACATCATGACCTGTTTCACTAGTTTCATGACAAAAGCGGTACCTACAATGCAAGCAAGAACAGACAAAACGAGGTCTAATGTCTAGTCCTTATGAAACCGGACACACCATCTAGACGCCATCTAGACATGGCACAAAACTAGTGAAACAGGTCCCAGCCCAGTGTTCCGACCTGCTTGCCACGCCTATCATTGGCATGACCACCCAATCTGCTCATCCTTGGCATACCTACTGTTGGTATGCCAACCTATACATCTTCAGAAAGTGCTGTTGGTTTCTATAAGTGATTAAAACATCCACCCCTCTCATAAAATCTCACACTCTCCAAGTCATATTCTGTACTCTCACTGTGCTCTATGGAAAAGAATTCTTAACAAACTAGGCTTAGAGCCTTGAGAATTGACTTGCCTGCCTTCCATGCTAAAGACGTACATCAATGCAACCAAAGATTCCTATAATCTCAATGATGCCACCTAGTGGGAATACTGTGTGCCAGTGGATTCTCAAGGCTCTAAGCCTAGTTCGTTAAGAATTCTTCTCCCAACTACTATTTCAAGCCAGCTTGAATTAGTGTCTAGACCGCTGCTGATTCTGTGAAAACTCGGCTGTCATCTGGATTTCTATTGAAAAGAAATGTCTAGGGCAAATTTGTAAGTATGTTCCAGGTCAGTCGACTATTTGGGCAGGGAATGCATAATGCAGCACCACCTAACATCTATTGGCTTGATAATCTACAGTTGCCAAATCTTTTGTCATCTAGTGTAAATGCTGGGCGACCTTAGATTCAAATAAATCATCAAGTATCTGGTGTCCTTAGCAGGGGAATACCCTGTTGTACAAGTCATCTAACCCAACTCAGAAATATTCGATATGCTCTGCCTAACATGATAATTCAATATAAACAGCACAGTGAAAGGCTGTCATCTTGTTTCATCCAGAGCACTAAACCACTAACACAGGTTGGAGTCCTTCAAAATTGCCCCTGGAAGTCGATGCATGCCTCGTTACACACAGTGCCCCTAAAGAGATACTTAAGATCAGTAAAGCGTGAAGTTAGTCAGACTGTGATGGCTATATACAAACTCTGAAATGTAAAGGAGGTATGACTTTATCTATATTGATGCACAACACTTTATATGTATGAATGTTAAGCTGTAAACAGTAAACTGTATGAAGTTGGCAATTGACATTGGATGATTAGTTGCTGACTGTACTAGAAAACCACTAAGACCGACGTATTTGTCAGGATGAGTAAAAAGACAGAAGTTAACAGTTGCAGGCTTGATTTCCTTTGTATATCAATCCCCCAATGTAAAACTGCCCTGGGAGCTGTTTCAAAAGTCGAGTGAAGTCTCGCCAGCAGTATGTCACATTTTAAAGCGAATCAAAGCAGCAGCAAAACCACTACCAATACCCAATAGCGAGCGGCACCTCCACCTCGACAGCAACGCTTCAACTGCTATTGTTAGCTCTCGCTTTTGCGATGAGTACTCCGGTTTAGCACCCTCCGGACTTTTGAAACAGCTCCTGGGTCTCCCCCCCGCCACCTTCTGTAACCCACAATAATCCGAGTGCTGTGTTTACACAATGGCACTACAGCTAATCAGAAGTTGAATTAGTCGTTTCAGACCCAGTTTGATATTTATAATATGTACTATCCATCTGTCTACAACCCACAATTCTTCAACTAAATTCAAGGTACTGACATACTGCAATGAGTAAATTTCAGTCAATCATAATCAGTAGGATCACATAAGGCATCTTGCTGTTGATAATCAGGGCGCAAGCTGGATCTAGCCCTGGGATTCTATGAATCATTTTGTCTGCTTTCCTCCATTCTAATTAGCTGATTCCACGAAGCAAATTAGTTTTACTCTAGGTTTTGAGTCCATTCTTGGGTAATGAGCAAACTTCTGCTGGTCATTCTGAATGTGTAGTCCTTATCTTTCAGTAGATGATCCACTGGGCCCCACCAGTCCTTTTGTTGGTTATGTGTTTGTTTACGATGCAGTTCTACCCCTGTGTCTACACATGGATATAATGTGTATCTTTATGTTTAGATATGTATAGTCCCCTATTGTATGCCTGTGTATGGAGCATAACCAACACAGTAAGTGAATTGCACTTACTTTGCTCAAGATAATTTAATCTAAACACCCTATTATAATGCTCAGGCATGTCAACATATCACACCTACTGGTGCAAAAAAGAGGCTATCCAAGGCTAAGTGCTCCTTTCTGCCTAGCTACGGGAATGTATACACATGCATATATATGTTACATGTATATATATATGTATAGTAGTCTAATGATGAGATTTGAAATCAGACCACATTAACTAAATAACCCCCCTCCCCCCCACCATCCACAAAGCACCTCAGCAGAGAACTCACATCCATGACATGGCACAAACTTTAATTAAATGATTCATGGATATGATTATTACAATAATTAGAATCAGAATTCCTTAATTACAACAGCATGATGCCTTTCATGTAATTAAATATATCTGGAGAGACTGTGATTATGTTATCAACTTATTAGAGTAGCACATGGTGACAGGTTAATAACTAACTATCGGTCTTCACCAGCCGTAAATTATCCCAACTTCCCCGAAATCATTATTTCAAAATTATCTAACGAGTCTATCGGATGTATATTGATATATTTTTATATGCATAAATCCAAATTTCACACCAGCGTATACAGCATATACAAATGTGTTTTTCCCTGTATACAGAAGAGTAATGGCTGTATTTGCAGCAAAGTGTATGTGAGGAGAAATACGCTGTGTGTGATATGTATAGGCGTCATATACAAGTCACCTTTTTTTTCTGATGTTTGGCATTTACATGTTAGCTATTAATGTTTATACACACTAAAAAAAAACACTCCCCCCGAGCCTCCCTCCCAGCCTCTATCCCGGCCTCCGCACAGTGTGTGTGAACGGATGACTTCAAGTCCTCTGCCTACATACATTATCCGAGTATTGTCTTTAGGTGGGCGGGCGCATGGCTGTGTGCTGACGGGTATGAAAGCGGTAGTGGGCAGGTCGGTGTGGATGTTATGGAAGTGCTGTGGAGGCAGCTAGCGAGACAGGGAGGTGGGGTAGGGAGGTGATTGTTGGGCAGTTTGCCAGCTGGGCTCTGCCTACACTGTGTACCTGCACCAACACTGAAGCCCTCGTCCATGATTCTGATACAGATTCCAACCCCAACCCTGACCCAGATCTTGACTGTGACATGAGTCTATAGCCACAGTCTTATACAGCCTGCCTTATATACATACTCATCATGAACTATACAGAACAATGGTGTTTTGAAAGTATAATCTCTGAAAAAAAACCCACAAAGAATGCTGGGTTTATTATATGTAATTGATGAATTGATACTGGGTTTTATAAAGATTTTATAATCAAAATTGATAATATAACATTGGCTTTTTTGTATACCACAGACTCTGATAACTTATGACAAATGAAATAATGCCAAGCGATTCTAGAGAGTTATTGAGACTGTATGGAGACAGATCTCGAAGTCAAATAACCAATCACTTGCTGAATGGGCGATTGATCTAGAAGGTATGAACTACTATTTTGCTAACGTGGGGAAAGACTTATTGCGAATTTGCATGCAGGAAAGCTCAGATAAAGAACATGATACCGGAGAAGGCCGAATGCAGCCTATGCCAGGAGTGTTAAATTTTGAACCAGTTGAGGAAACGAAGCTTTTGAAATGTATTAAAAATCTGGAAAACGGAAAAACGACTGGAGTTCCTCACCTGAAACTGACACTATTGAAGGGTATAAATCCTTGCATAACGAAAGAAATGTTCAATATTATGATCAAAACATCATCATTTCCCAATAGCCTTAAATATGGAGTAATTACCCCTCTTCCAAAAGCGGAGGACCTAATCGAGTATAAAATTTGGAGAGCGGTCTGCGTTCTCAACAATCCTAGAAAAGATGATTCACGAACAACTCCAGAGTTACATCGTTTCAAAAGAAATTATAAACAGAAACCTTTATGGTTTTATCCTTGGGAGATCAACCTCCCAGGCCATATTCCGAGTTGTAACATCATTAATGAATGAACAAAAATAAGGAGATTTAGTTTGTGCTCTTTCATAGATCTGCGCAAAGCCTTTGATTCCGTAAACCACCCTCTCTTGATGTTGGAACTTGAATCAATAGGCCTATCCAGAAGCTCCCTCTTACTGTTGAAATCATACCTCCATGAAATATATCAGAGTATAAAAACGCATAAGGATTGTACTACTCAAAAGCTGTTGGTGGATTACGGTGCCCCGCAAGGATCAGTGTTGGGACCCGTCCTATTTATCATCTTCTCGAACAAACTATTTGTAGTAGTAAAACATTCTGTACGCTGAGGCTCTGGTAATAGTCAACAGTGGATTCGACCCAGCACATGTAATAAAAGAAGTGCAAGAAGACCTAGACCTAGTACAGGAGTGGATCACTAAACATCATTTGACCATAAATTACGAAAAAAGTAACACCATGTGGATTCATGCTGTCAACAAAGTAAAGCCTAATTTATCATGTAGCTTGAAAATTGGCCTGTTAGAAACTGTCGACACTTACAACTACCTAGGAATACAATTAGACTCATGTCTGAATTTTCGGGTACATGTCAACAAGTTAACAGGTGAGATTCGGCAACGATTATTTAAATCTTATGAGAGGGGTGCTCATAGAAGCACACTTGTATTTTCTATGATGGTGTACCTTATTGCTCTGAGATGAGTGGTCACTATCACTGTTCTTCCAGCCTTCTCTACCATCATCTGTCGCCCCTGAGCAGAGTTCAGGTTGACCGTGCCAGTAACAACCATGAAACTGGTAGACATTTCTTTTTCCTTGAATGAGTCATTTGTACCACTTTTAACCCAAAGATGAAGTGATGTTCTCGGGAACTTCAGCCACTCCCCGGCCAAAAAGCTTGTACTCAGTGTGAGTTTGGGAGTGGAACAATGGAGTAACCGGTGAAGTGCTTCCCCCCATACTTGGTCACGAGAATCATGGTATTCTCTACTCTCTAAGGTTCCAAGGCACTGGCCAAAACAGGAAGTCTGAGCGTGACGTTACGTGAATGTGCGGTTCTGTATAACCCTGGAGGGGAGTTATATCAGTGGTAAGGAGCACTGGACTTTGTTGATTCGAGTCTCACTGCAGCCACATCACTCCTTCACCCCCAGCAGTAGTAGACAAACTACTATATCAAAGGCCCCACTCGAATACATCGGCGGGCGACACGGCCGTGTCGAACGCGTACGGTCGTACAAACAACAAAGCGGTCACATGATACGCACATGATGGCTCAACCAATCAGAAGCGTCAAAAGTTGGGTATGCAGATTCGGCCGTGTCAACGTCCGCGGCCCGTCTCCCGTTTCTCTCTATCAGTGGTCGCATAGCTGTGGGATCGGACTCACAACGGATACACCGCGTCTTACAAAACCATGCTATATCAAAGGCCAATCCTTCCCATACCATGTCTATGTAGTGTGGTGTACAGCCACCTTTCTCCTTCATCCCAAGCAGGGATAGATTTACTGCTATATCAAAGACCAGTCCTTCTTGTACCATGTCTATGTGGTGTGGTGTACAGCCACCTTTCTCCTTTTTTGTTATTTTGGATAATGTTTATTCTGGAGGTTCTGTAGGCTCAAAAGAGTGCCTATTTCCACAGTGCTCCAGGCTGGAAATGTACATGAAATACTTTTGAGCCCAGTCCCTGCCCAACAAAACTAAATGAAACAGGAATCTGAGGCATAGAGAAAAAACTACATACCTTACTATATTGTGAGATGTGGTTGGTTGTGTCACCGAGACACACATTCTCCGCTTTAGGCAGGACACAGTTGTTGTATGAGACAGTATCTATTCGGTTGTATCACCGTTTAGGTTACAGAAGTATAAATTTTGTCATAGTGGTGTAGAATACAGCACAGCAAGTAAGTAACACACGACTGTAACTTGACCTATCTTATTTAACAAGTAAACATTTGGTGGTATAAATTACAATGTCTTGCTTTGGCTAGAAATTTAGGAAGTATTACACTTGGCGTTTTAATTAACACTTTATTTATACTAACTTCGGCATGGGTACCAGGGTGTCTCCCCTGCTCACAATACCCGCTTAGTTATATCTCTACACTTACTGGTTTCTCTGCTCTTTTAATATATTTTTGATCTTCGATTTATAGGCACTTATCAAAGTGTGTTTCTGAAAGGGATATCCTGCACATTCCAGATAGTAGCTGATTTAAATAGCACAGATCTTTCGTAGTTTTTGTTTTTAGGAACCTCCAGTCCAGTACTCTACCCTCATTTAGTCTTGTTGGGGTTTTCAGATATTTATCGTTCATACTTCTGTCGAAGGCTGTTACAAGCAGATGTACCTTTCTCCATTCATCTAACTTATTTACATCACATGACTGGTGTATCAAATTTGGTGATGATCTTTGAGGTAGATTAAGACATATCATCGAGGCACGGTTTTGGCACCTTTGAGCTTTTTGCAGAAATTAAACATTTATATCATCGTAAAGAGTGTCACCATACTCTAAGTAAGACAGTATTTTTTATGCATACAACAATATCGCTTGTTTTTTCGTAATGTATTTATGTATGTGACCTAGAATATTGATTTTGTTGGCTGTTCTGCTAATTAGTTTGTTTAGATGTTTCTCATATGATAGTTTCGCGTCCAGTGTTATTCCTAGATACTCAAAAAATCTGACTTCTTCAATTTCTTGATTGTTCATTAAGATCCTGAGATTAACTTCAATTTTTTGTTGGTGGTTAGTGCCAAAACGCATATATTTTGTTTTTAATGTGTTTATTCTCAATCAATTGTTTTGATACCAGCGTTCGATAGAATGTTTTTGATTTTGCATACCGGTTGTGTTTCACACAGAACTTCTCGGGCAGGCTATTGTGATTTTCAATTTTGTAAGTCTTGCCCTCTAAGATAAGACTGTCTTCTTGAAATTCACATGAAAGGCCCTCATCTTTTGCAATGTTGTAAGCATTTCTGAGTCTAGACCTTGCAATCCTCGTTTCCTTGGGTTCGTCATTAGCAAGCCATACTTTCTTTGCGTTATCCACATAGCGAAGTCGCCACTTATTCTTCATGATGATCTGTTTTATCGCAGTGTTGCTACATGCCAGGAGGAGTGGTGGCATGTTGTTCTTATGTGAGGACCGTCTACGGGACACTAGGCGACGCACTTTTAGAAAGTCGTCTGTACCAAATGAGACACCGATATCTCTGAATAGTGTAACTATGATTTCCCATAAGTTTGTTGAAGAATCAGTTGGCACACCGTATATAATGAGGTTTCTATCCGGCTCTTCTTTACAATGTTTAATGGAGGACATCTGACTGACTATACTGGCATAGGTACTTGTGATTGGATTTGGATCAGCAATTGATTTTGCGAGGTTGGTATGTTCAATTTTTGTTCGTAATTCGGCAATTACTTTGTTCTGATATTCGACAGATCGTTCTGTGATCGTTCGTGATCCTTTTCAATTCATTCAGGTTGGTGGAAAGATCGTTTGTTACATTCTTAAACCTATCCTCGATAGCTTCTAGCCTCTTTGTTACAGTGTTCGATTGTTCGTCTATTTTTGAGAGTATACAGTCAAGTTTTTTATCTGTCAAAGATTGAGTGGAAGCAGTATGGGCTGGAGCACTGGTGCCCCCATCAGTACCTCTCACCTCGGCTACGGGCAACAGAGCGGGTTTTCCCGGTGACGTCATTAGGGCGGTTGTAGTGTCAACACTTTTAACCATGTTTCGGCACACAGGTGTATCCTCCATTCCTCCCAATAATAAACTCTTACTATTCTGTGACTTCTGTTTTTTCAAATCTGGCGAACTGACTGTAGGGGAGGTTGCACTAACACTCCTCGTTCGTTTTGTACCAACGCCGGGATCCTCCGCACCGGGCATACGCCGTTTTGAGGTTTCCCATAACCTCTTGCGGCGCTGCCAGTTTCCGGTGTCAACAAAGCCACCGCGACATGACGGCCCCGGCCGCACATAGCGTTATAGCACCATGGCGTCCTCCGTAGAGCCTGAAACAACCTTCCGACTTGTGGGGAAAAATTCACATTACAGTGGTACTTTTTGTACAGCCCCTGGATGTGAGAATTCTTCAGGCAGAGACAAACATCTCAGAGTGAAACGATCATACTTTTGTTATCCTCTAGCTGATAAAAAACGGATCAAGTTGTGGCTGTCCGCAATCCCCAGAGAACACTGGACACCCACCAAGCACAGTAGGATCTGCTCTGACCACTTTCTAGGAGGTAACTAATTACACTTTTGGTGAATTTTCCAACGTAATCTTGTCATCATTTAAAGTGCACTGATATGTTTAGATGCTTTAGGAACATTTTAGGAATATGCTAGCTAGTTGAAATCAGAGATGGTGGGGAGGCAGACGGTTTTGTTTTTAACCCACTGTCATCACTGTGAGATGTTAAAGCAAAACGGGCACAGTTTCTTTATTTCTCAACCGATCTTCTTGATTTAAAGCTTCCCAGAAAGGCCATTTCCTCACACTGTTAGTCATGTGGCACAGGAATTGGTATCTTTGATATCTTACACGCAATGATGTGGGGAGTTACAGTGAAGTCGGCCGTGCGCCACCTCCCGTTTCTGTCACTATAATAAACAACTTGTAGCGATGGGCACGGCAGACCCGTGCGGCCGCCTGTCGTTCTGTCACTATAGGAAAGTGAACAACTTTCAAAAATACATTTCGGTTACTTTCACTGCTCGTAATTTCATGATATTTGACAGGGTTATGTATAAAAACCTACAGATCATGCTCCTTGTGTTATATTTTACCTGTGATCAATGGCAAAATAAATATAGCCATTTGTGTGTGCCATTTGTTCAATTCTTAACTGATCTGGTCCATTCTCACACTATTCTTATCCTCTTATAATGGCCTAAATGTTCAGCAGAAGATCCTACTGATTGAGTGTATTGTAACTAGTACAAAATATGAAAGAATGGATTATTTTAGCATTTTGAGGAAGATGGGTAAAGAACTAGGGAGGCAACAAAGAAAAAATTGGTTTCCTTATATTTAAAACAATGACAAAAGGTGTTTTCCCAAAATCATTGAGCACAATTATTCATTGGGGGTAAATTTCGGGATAAAAAGTAAATAATTACAGAATTACATGCGTATTGATCTGAGCTTTCAGATAATGTATAGTTTTATTCTTTGTTTATATGGGAGCTCGCCCATCCCTAAAACAACTCTTGCAAAAATACATAGTGCTATTTATGTTATTTATTTATTGAATAACAGTAAATTGTATTTCCTTAACAGCATATTTATGCATGATTATAAGCTAGTATTTTCTTTCTTTACAGAGACTAAGACCCAACATCCAAACAGCCAGGGCTACATCCCTACCATCTTCACTGGTGCGGACAGGCTACGTGGAAAAGAACCGAAAAGACTGAGACAAACACAGACTGCATCCAAGGCTGGGACAGCAACCCGAAGTCCCAAAAAGAAAAGGAAAATCCGACAGTGTCAAGCAAGCCCACCACAGCCTGGTAGACCGAGCAACCCAAAACCTTCTGAGGACAACGCAGCATGCCCACAGGCAGTTTGGCAGACCACCGACCATGACTATGTGAAGACTACTGCAGAGCATGGTTGCATGGGCAGGGTGACTTTCCTGGAGCTATCTCGGAAAGAGCTACAGCTGCTGTTGTCCGAGGAAAGGAAAAAACTCATAACATTGGAAGGACTGACCGATGATGAGTTTCCTGTTTGGACCGGTCTACCCAACAGGCATATGTTTGACAGCATCTCACAACATCTTCAGAAGCATGCTGACAAGATGAGATTCTGGCGTGGATCAAGGACGTTCAAGAATCAACTTTATTCCGACCTTGGTCTCACAAATAAACCTGGTCCGAATCGGTGTCTGGCATTCCCTGATGAGCTGTTTCTGGTCCTAGTAAAGTTGAAGACAGGGTTCAGCAATAGGGAGCTCCAACGTCTATTTGGTGTATCTGACAGTTATATCAGCATGCTGTTCACCACCTATGTTCATTGGCTTGTAATCAGATTACAACGTTTGTTCCAGATGCCTGATGTGGAGGTTGGAGAAGGAGTCCCCGACTGCTACAAAGACTATCCTGGTTTAGCAGTTGTCCTTGACTGCACTGAGCTCACTGTGGAAAAGGCTACAAACTTGCAAGCGAGGAAAGAGCTCTACTCTAACTACAAGGGGAGGGAAACCCTCAAGTTTCTTATTGGTCTTTCACCATACCAAACGGTGAACTATGTCTCCACTGCTTGGGGCGGAAGGGCCTCTGACAAGCACATCACAATGTCAGAGGAGGAGCTACTTGCTGCCCTTCCAAAGGGATGTGCGGTCATGACTGACAGGGGATTCAACATATCAGAAGGGCTCGCTGATTCGGGTGTGGAGCTAATCATTCCCTGCTTCAAGGGTAGGGGTAGGACTCAGATGAGTAGAGCTGAGTGTCAGTCATCGGAGCAAATAGCGACAGCTAGGATCCACATAGAGCGGATTATCCAGCAGGTCCACACATTCCACATTCTGGATGCCCGTGCAAAACTCAGCATGCAGAATGTTTTGTCTGAGGTATTCATCTGCTGTGCATATCTAGTTAATTTCCAGTTGCCCATAGTCAAACCAACATACAAGTAAAATCATCTTCACATTGGGGTTTAATTATATCCATGGACAAATATTAAAGTGATGATATCAAATGTAGCAATGCATGTCATGGGCAGTTGCCCACCAAGAATGTGATATTCTTTACAAAGTATTACACTGGTACTATCCCTTGGATTTCTTTAGAACTTTTATACCTTTTTATTCCATGTGCATCTGTGCTGTATGCATTTGTCTTTGTAGGAGAGGTTTCTCTATGTGACTGCATGATACTCACTGTGGCGTTTAATAACAGACATCTGTCTCCAGTGGTATTTTGTATTTATGGTATTTATGGGTACTAGTAGGTTTCCTTGTAAAATGGAGATTTTCTATATATTTTTCTAAGGGAACAGAGGTATTTGCAGACGTTTTTTATCAAGAGTGTTGTGGTATTGTCTGTGATAGAGGTATAAGTTGAATGTTTCTGGGGTTTCATTTTGTTACCTGTTGAAGATTGGTGTTATGTGTGTCTGTGACAGATGAATAAGTTGATCTTTTGGGGGGTTCTTTTTTTTAACCTGTCTCTACTAATAGATATATGATATGCGTGTAAACAGTCATGTATCCGGTTCATTCTCAGGAATTTTATTTGGAGATGCCAGTAGCAAAACCCTACTATGAATAAACACATTGTTTCTGTACATGATGGTATTGTATTGTCTGTACTACAGTATTCTTGCCCTGTGAAAGTTGATTATTTACCATTGATCAAAGACTATTATTGAAATTTGCCCCATATATTTTTTTCCACCTTAATGTTTGACCCCCCAAAATCTTTTTCTTCCATAGATTTATTTATCAGATACGATGCCTGTGTATTGCTCCATGATGTCTAAGATCTCCCTTTCATTCTACAGACCCATTTATGCTATGAAATATAAACCTATGTACACGGGGTCAGAAGTGTGTACATGGAGGCAGAATCTTTATATTCAGCAGTATAACTCAATAGCATGTAGGGGGATCTTAGTTCAATTTCACACATGGACAGATGTGGTCCTATCCTACTCATATTATATCTTTTGCAAATCAGAATAGCAGATGTTATGGAAATATTGACAATTATTTGTGTACACGGAGGCAGCAGGACAATTTAGCCATTTTCATGCCACCAACACCAATACCCATCAACATCAACACCCTTCAACAGGCACACGTATTAACCAACACCCACAGCAACACTTACCAACAATAAGACCCATATTTTCGGTTTGAAAACAGAGAAAAACTTATGTACATGGAGGCAGAATCTGTCTCCATGTATAATATTTAGTAATACAACTCCATACGTGGACAAACGTGACCATATCCTACATACATTATATCTTTTTCTAATTGCATAAGTAGACTTTATGGAAATATTAACAATTATATGTGTACACGGAGGCAGAAGCACATTTCAGCCAAATCAATTAATTCCATGTTGCTCCCACTACACATATTTCTAGGCGATTATATTTTATGTTTTATGAATTCATATTTTTCGATTTTTTTGGTCTCTTTGTCATCTGTCATAGTATTCCTGTATCTCAGAGAATATCTATCACATCCTGGTAATATAGGTATCATCGCAACCCTTTAGCCCCCCCCCCCCCCCGAATACGCCCCAGTTTTTTTGTTTTTTTTCCAACCTTTTCATCGGTCCCGACTTTCATCCATGTATATAAATATTAAGTATTAACCTCCCCATAGGTCCTTAGTCCCATACCATGCTGTTTTCTCGGTCCCTCAGAGGCAACATACTTGACTGGGAAAATATTTTAACTTTATTTTCTCACCCAAACTGACATCTCTGTACAGTATACCTGTATAGACTGCCCTTTTCATATTTACAATGTGGTAGTCACTAATAAACCATGCATGTTATGATTTCATAAATCTGAAAAACCAAGTTATATATTTAAACAGGTCTGGAAGGCAGAGTGCATTCTTATACTGATAAATCTACCTAATAACACTTGAAATTACAAAAAAAGAAGAAATGAATAAGATGACATTACATTCAGAATTATTTATTATATTTTTATTTCAGTTATCATCTTGGTTAACTGTGAGGGATATGTTTTCCCAGTGTTGTCCACAACATAACATAACCATTGAAGTGTACAGGCAGTCAGTGGCCAAGATCAGTTTCTCAGTGACCAGCGCTGAGGGAGCACACACAGGGGCATTTACAAAAACATCACAGTCTGGGATAAACATAATAATCACTAACTAGGTGCACAATATTAGATTTGGTCTAATCCAAAAGTAGAGAGAGGAAACCTACAAACTCCCCATGAAGTAGACACAGACAAACTTAATGGCAGTTTAGGACGCCCACTTCGAGCTCCTGTATTGTATGCATGTGTGGTGGTCGCCGCCTGTCTAGCAGGTTGGATGACCCCAATCCGGAACGCTAGTTCCAGGCAGGATCCCACCCTACGCACTTACGTAGGTTGGTTCGGTTTTCGGTTAGTTTGCACAGACCTAATCACACACAACACAACAACGTCATTTAATAAACAGGGATGTTTATTAATCACTTACTTCCTGGAAAGATCTGGAAGATCTTCCTCACAAGTACAGTACCCTAACACATGGGTGCTAGGTAACGCTGGATAGGCTAATCCGGAGGATTCGCCTAACCACCAGGAAGGTTACAAGAACCCGCCTGCAAAGTGAGGGCCCAAGGATCCGTTCTGTAGAAGGGACGCGCGAGGACAGCCTGTCGACCTACTGTGAACGCTGAGTATATATACTAAGCGTTACGTAATCCTGGTCTCCGCCGCGCCACTCTCGTGTGCGGCGTTGCCCGGAATCACTACACAGTAAGGATCGGCATATCGCGCCACCTTCCGTGAAACAAACGAACACTGCTGGATTCCCGTCCCACTACACATGTAGCAAGTCTGTAAGTCCTTCCTCAGGGCAGTGATACAGTACTAGTGACAAAAACACAGAGAGCCGAGTCTTTTCTACTCAGGGATGTTACAACGAATACTTCGTTGAATGGAACATGGTAGGCTTCACCAAAAGGTAGAACATTTACAGTCAAGTTACCTGAAAATGACCTTAGTGCACTCCATAGCTAATATTGGAGAATATATATTGAATAACAGATTATATGATTATATAGAATAACAGTGATGAATTTCTTTACCATCAATACTTAGGAACTAACGACATCAATAACAGCAACATATATGGCAAAAAAATAATTCAGTATTACAAATACATATATAAGTTAAATTGGTTTCCCAATAGTTTAGTCATTCAATCCAAACAGCTCTGGTCTAGTAGTGAAAGAAGTTTGCCTATATCTTGGTTTCAGCTTGAAAAACGTTTGCAAACGAAAGGCAATGATACTGAAAATTTAATACATGGGTTTCCCTGAAAACGTTGTTACATGCCTTCTCTGAAACATAAAAGCAAAATCCAAAATATAATATAGATGCATTTTTATTCATGAAAAAAAATAACACTGAAAAAGCGAATATGACTTATAATACAATGCACCTGGCCATACATGCTGGACAACACCAAGTTATGTCTTCATCTTCCTTATCCTTGGTGTAGTTTGCACAAAGCCAGCAGGACCAGTTGTCACAGCCACAATGGCACTCACACCCGAGGCTGGCATCAGAATTATCTTCTGATATGTATGCTTCCTCTGGAAGTACCCTCTGACAAGTACAACAGTGGTAAGCAGGACTGTCATCGATGTCTGGGTAGGCACAGGAAGGCTCTATTTTGGGGATCTTGTCTGATCTCTTCCTGGCTCCCTGCTCCAACACTGCTGTACTTCTGGGGGGTTCAGTCAGCAGGGATATGGCTGTTGACTCGGAAGGTCCTGCAATTTGTAGGGGTGACTGAGGTGACTGATAAGCTGCCAGCTGAGTCTGAAAATAGAATTAGAGACAATATAATACAGATATATATATTACTGAGATTGGCCTTTTTTGGAGGTAAACCTCCCCAACTTTCTTTTGTAATAAGATCAACATTGAAATATCTTTTGACAGAATTAGTAGACCTCAAGAAAAGAGAATGTTTAACTAAATATATAACCTGAAAATGTTGTGATTGGTGATAAAAAAAATTTAAATACTGTGAACAATTATTATATGAGAGATATATTATATATCATACTATATCATTTTGAATTTACCCTTAAATTACATTAGGAATATTGTTTATTGTTGTGTGACAAATTGTAAATATCTGACAGAAAAGAATAAATGCTGCTGACAATAAAAACACCACCAAAACATTTGAAATACACACTTTTACAGGCATTTTAGGTGTGGTGTCCTCGTCACTGCCAAGGTTGTCCTCATTCTCTGCAGGCACAGGGCTTCTGCTGACCAGGGCAGGGATGATGTAGTCCCTGTAAAACGTACAGGCAGCAGATTGGATGCTGGACCAGTGCGACTCATCATACGGCACCTCGATCACAATGAAGGCCTCTGGTGTCCATACCACAAAGTCACAGAGACTCACACCAGCCACAGCCATGGTGCACTGGACTTGGGTGTAGTAGCCCCTCTTTGTTTCTGACAGTTTGGGCCCAGAGTCCGTTTGCATAATGTAGTCGATACTACCTCTACGGATCCCTTGCATAGGGGTTACATCACGGGCGGCATATGGGCACTTGATCTCCAGCAGGCGGGGGGTTTCGCAACAAGTACAGGTGATTAACCCGTCTGGACTGGCTCGGATGAAAGGGTGAACTGGATGTATCAGCAGTCCACTCTCAGCTACCTGCACATTCTGGTGTTTCTCCAGTGCAGAACACCACCGCTGGTACATCTCCCGTGCCCATCCTTTGTTTTGGGAGCCCCATTTCAGTGATGGTTGCTTGGGTCTAGGAGGAGCTGTTATGTATTTATGCCGTAGACCTAGGCACCTGGAGATCAACCGTGACTCCGAGATCTTGCAGTTGGTGGTGACAAATTTCTTTACATCACACATCTGTGTTGAAGTGAGAGCACCCATCCGCTGCTGGTACCAGATGATATTCTCACTCTGTCCTCTTGTCACCTGTTCGATCTCCACACGTTCTTTTCTGGTTGTTCGCATTGCTTCCAAGAGGGACTGACGCTGTAGTTCACAGGTTATATCAGGGATGGCTTGTTGATGGAGGAAAGCATACAGCAGTGGCTGTGGTCCACTGGTTTCGATTGTAACCTCACTGCTGTATACAATCCGCGCATCCAGTTCCATGGCATTGTTGGGGAGTTCTTCGACCTTCGGTGGTGAGTAGTGGATGTTGAACCGAGATGAGTGAAGGGCATGGACCGCCGGGACAAATACTCCGAGTGACTGAGTGGCGGCCATGAGGCTTGCTCGGAAGTCCATGGCTTCCTCGTACTCCAAGGGTGGCTCGTTCTCCTTCAGGTACTTGACATATTCTGCCAACGCAGTCTTAGTAGATGAAGGTTTCGTGACATTAATGTTGATGTCCCTCAGGATCTGGGGAGCCACGTTTGCACCTGGAATCAAAGGAAAAAGAAAACACCATGAAATACTGAGTCTACAAATTTGTACTATATTGCTACCCCCAAAACGCCCCCATGTCCTATATGATTCACTGGAGGGGAAAAAATGAGGGCAAATCTCAGAACTGTTTACCTACTATATTTAAAATGGTAGAATTCCATCGAATCCGCTTGAAGTTGCTCTCATACATAGAGACATAGTGAACCAAACTTGGGCGTGGAGACTGAAGGGCCACGAGAGTGAGATTCTCGTGTAGTACCTAACTGAATCCTGCTACTATTTTTTGTGTTTCTCTACACAGATGTACTTTTATCCTTAGGATTTGTTTATATTCGTACAGAAATCATAATTTAGAACTGTAGTTTTCCGATTACCTTGCCCCGTTATCAGCTACGAGAATAATTGCGCTGGTTGCTGGCAAAAGTCCTGTGTCACGTGAAATATTGGAGCGGTAATGATAGACTGGTTCCCTGCCCACCACCACCACACGAGCCACCACACTAAGTATTTGACTCTCCAAGAACACCTGTCTCTCTGGAGCAGTCATCTAAGCGTCCGTCTGGGAAGGCCAGTGTCTGGGGTTCGAATCCCGCTTTTGGCAGTCCGTCAGCTCATTTTCAAAACTCCGCTGATCAATTCCCCCCACCCACCCACCCACCCACCCACCCAAGCTTATTCCATGCTTCTGCTGATTTGTATTCTACCGAATGCTTGTATTTGGTGCAAGATATATGGTGACTAGTTGTCAGCACTGGGCCTGTGAATAACCGGGTATGTCTCATTTCATGTTCCAAATATTCTGGTTTTTGTGCTCGTGTGTGGGCTATCTTAAGCAGTTGGACATCCCTGCGATCATGCAGGTAGTTTACCTTAAATAGCTTGTGTAGAAATGAGGTAGAGACCATGGTGTTTGAATTGTAGCAAATGCGTAGGGCCCTGTTCTGACAGCGTTGAAGACGCGTTAGGAGGGTGTTATTCGTAAAGTGGTTGTTCATAAGTCCAGTTGTCAAGTTTGGTGTATAGTAGATCGCTATAATCACGTATTTTCTGGTGTATTTGCGGACCGGTCGACCACGCTTGACCTCGCTATCCCGACATCACACCTCGACTTTCATCTATCATCGCAGTATGACCACCACTCTTAATGAATTTAAGAATCTAAAAGGTCTTGTCATCACGCATCTTAACTGTCAGAGCTTCTACATGAAAATGGATGAGCTATTTGACGTATTTGATAGGTCAGACATTGCCACCTTTAGCGAAACTTGGCTTAAGTCCAAATACACGGATAACATGTTGCACTGGGAGGGTAGGTCTCTGTATAGAAATGACCGTGAGGATCGAATAGGAGGAGGTATAGCATGCTATGTCAGAAACAACATAGCACAGTGCACTTCATATATACAGGATTTTAGTGTAATTAATGATGATATTGAGTGCCTCACACTTGAGATAAAGAAACTCCACGTTAAACCTATGTTAATAACTACAGTGTACTTTACCCATAAAGGGAAAACCACAAATGCCCTAGAATATTTAGAAAAAATAATGACATGTGACAAGTATCAAAATCACGAACGATGGATCCTTGGTGATCTGAATATAAATTTTCTAAAACAGAGAGGACCAGACCTAGATAGAGTCAAGGAATTCTGTAGGGAATATTCGCTTAGAAGGTTAATTAATCAATGTACCAGGCCTTTCAACAATGGTGGCACTTGTATAGACAATATTCTGACTTCATCTGATTTAGTAGATCACTCGGGTGTATTGAGCTATTTCACAAGTGACCATCTACCGGTTTATGCCACCCGTTTTAGGCCAAAACAAAAGCATGAAAGAATAGAATTAACCGGTCGTACGTACAAAAAGCACTCCCACGAGAATCTAGTAGACTGGCTTTTACATACCGATTGGGAGGATTACTGGGTGCTAGACAACCCTAATGAGTTATGGAATTTTTTACTAGGAGTACTAAACCGGTACTTAGATTTTTACTGTCCCATACAAACCTGGAAAATGAAAGACCACCAGAACCCTTGGATAACTGCTGACATATGCAGTCTAATACACGAAAGAGATCAGGAACTTAGAACACACGCCATGTATGGCGATGCTCATAGTCTTAACCTTGTGGCACTCCTACTTTTAGTTCTCTTTTGTTTGATAGTATCCCATTTGCTATGGTCGCCTGTACTCGATTTGTCAGATAGCTCTCTATCCATGTTAGTGTATTCTGGTGGATACCCGATGCCTTTAGTTTATATAACAAGATTTGGTGGTCTACCGTGTCAAAGGCCTTTGAGAAATCTGTATATAAGGCTAGTGTACCTCACCTATTGTTAAAATTAATTGCTATATCATCTATAAATTCTGCCGCTGTTTGAATCGTTGTATGGCTTTTACGGAACCCACCTTGATTTACATTCAGGATGCAATTACTCTTTAAATAATCTTCCAGGTACTTATGAATAAGTTTTTCCAAGACTTTACCAACCACTGGCAACAGTGAAACGGGGCAGAGGTTATTTACTTTTGACTTGTCACCTGGTTTCTGCAACGGCACAACTGTAGCAAGCTTCCAACTATCTGGAAATATTCCTGTAGTGAGAGAGCTGCTGTATAAATGTGTGAACTCTGGGATCAGTACTAGCATACTATCTTTGAATACCCTCGTTGATATGTGTTTGATAGAGGATGCTTTATTTATATTGATTTTTTGGCAAATTTCCTTCACATCTTCCTCCGTAATCTTTATTTGATTCATTTCTAAGCCTGCATCAATGTTGTCGTCTTTCCATTTTTCTTTGAACTTAGACGCTAAGTCTATACCTATTGTTCCAGTAGTGGTATTGTTAATTCATAAAGATATGATATAATTGTGGAAGTGGTAACGTAATTCAGGTAGAGGTATAGACTATTGAATGGGAAACTCTTAAGTACGGAGTTGTGCAGACATCTAGGAGAATACGGATTATTTTTAACACCACGCCAGTCGTCAGAGACGTCTGGTGGACAGTAGGAGAACTAACCTACCATTCTGCTATAGTACAGAGTGCGGCGGATTAGGCTAGATCTATTGAAAAACCTAATTAAGAATATTATAATTAAGACAGTGTTGACACCTAGCAGGTATTTCTTAAACCTCTCAGAAGGTTAAATGGTAGGGAGGCGTCACTCACTACTGTAGGAATCATAACTATAAATATGAATATATTATGTTAATTAGATCATATCATTAATTATCAAACGTGGGGAGGTAAAGCTACTCTTTGGCTGTGTGTTGTATTGGCTACCAGAATCTATATTAACCCAATCCAACAACGAGGACCATAGGGAATATTGAATCAATAATCATATGTTAATTATATGATAATTAATATTGAGAATTAATCTGATAATAATCTGACTAATTTCTACATGTCTTCTTCATAGGAAAGAGGTCAGAGAGTGAAGTAAGGTTTATATATTTAATAAGCAGTGTTCACATTCACAACAGTTCACAATTCTTCCAGGATGGATTTCTGGGTAATCATATAAGTCGTCAGTTGACTACACATCAGATGGGTACACTTCACTCTTTAAAATAACTCATACAATTATGAGTATAATCGGACACAGTTCATAGTATTGACAGCAAAGCCAGTTCATATGACCCATGGTCTAATCTGGCAAGGTGTCTCATTCTGGTGTCAATAGTTACAGTCAATGAGTGTCTCTTATAAGATAGTTCTGTGGAGTGAGATCATAGTCTAAGATGGACTAGACATAATCTCACATAGACACAATGAGTAAGTGGATGGCATACAACAAAGATAGATGGCATAACTCACCAATAATGATATTTCCAGAAAGGACTCAAGTCCCTGTGAGAAAGTCAACCAATCTCAATTCCTAGACGATTTCCTGATAATGTCAGATCTCAGATCCAAAGATCACTTCACTCTCACAGGTGAGAAGTGAAGGTGAGATAAGTCCTGTGGTGTTTGTAGTATATCAGAACCGGGTAGTAGTGGCAGTAAGCTCAGAAGAGTCCCTGAATTCTGAGCTACTTGCTGTCTAATGTGTGCCAGCGAAGTTGGCAGTACAACGCTAGTTCAGACCAATTCTGCATACTGTATGCACAGTACTCACCCAGCTCGGAGTAGTTGAGACACATGCACTCAGCATGAGGTGTTTTTAGAGACTGACGATCCTCTTACTGCGGATCCAGCTCAGAGAGTGAGGATTTACTAGAGGATCATGGGTAATTTCACAATGAACTCACACCAGACCAATAGGCAGTGAGACTGCGTTAATATATTCATTTAGAACCGGGGAAAGCCTGCAGGGGGTTTCCCTATAAGTCATAGGTGACGCTTCTCTATTTTAACCACTGTAGTACAGGTGAATCCCGCCTATGGGAGCACCGGTGCTGCTGTAGTTACTCAGTGGCGTACTACCTCAAACCTCAAGTGATACATGATAGTGATACATAGCTAGAACCTTGATACAGTGGCTATCTAAACGCTATCAAATATTATAATAAATACAAAACTCGATATATATTTGATACATATTTGTGAATAATTAATAAAACATGAAACTTAATAAATAACCAGAATAATCCAAAAACCTTTCACTTATTTATAATACTCCATACCAGTACCGTATTTGACTAAGGTACACTATAGTTGAGAAAAATTGATTTATGACATTAGAAGTATCTTCTGGTTTGACAGGTGTCAGAGTATCCTGATCTATTAGGTGTATAGTATTTGATCTTTGTCTTTTTGGTACTAACAGCTCTATTTTTTCCCAACATTTTTTGTTATCTTGGTCCATGTTTTCTTGTATAAACGCCCTTTTGGCCAGCCTTATTTCATCCCCAGCAGTGGTAGATTTACTGCTACATCCCCAGCAGATTTACTGATACATCAAAAGCCAATCCTTCTCATACCATGTCTATGTAGTGTGGTGTACAGCCACCTTTCTCCTTCATCCCCAGCAGTGGTAGATTTACTGCTATATCAAAGACCAGTCCTTCTCATACCATGTCTGTGTGGTGTGGTGTACAGCCACCTTTCTCCTTCATCCCCAGCAGTGGTAGATTTACTGCTATATCAAAGACCAATCCTTCTCATACCATTTCTATGTAGTGTGGTGTACAGCCACCTTTCTCCTTCATCCCCAGCAGTGGTAGATTTACTGCTATATCAAAGACCAGTCCTTCTCATACCATGTCTGTGTGGTGTGGTGTACAGCCACCTTTCTCCTTCATCCCCAGCAGTGGTAGATTTACTGCTAAATCAAAAGCCAATCCTTCTCATACCATGTCTGTGTGGTGTGGTGTACAGCCACCTTTCTCCTTCGTCCCCAGCAGGGGTAGATTTACTGCTATATCAAAGGCCAATCCTTCTCAAACCATGTCTATATGGTGTGGTGTACAGCCACCTTTCTCCTTCATCCCCAGCAGTGGTAGACTTACTGCTATATCAAAGGCCAGTCCTTCTCATACCATGTCTATGTAGTGTGGTGTACAGCCACCTTTCTCCTTCATCCCCAGCAGTGGTAGATTTACTGCCATATCAAAGGCCAGTCCTTCATGCCCAGCATTGGTAGACTATATCAAAGGCCAGTCCTTCTCATGCCATGTCCATCTGGTGCAGGAAGTTAAAGAACTCTCACCTCGGTTAATGTGTAGGGGTTAGATTCCTACCTAAATTCATCACATAGATTCGGTCAAACCCAAAGTAAGTCTAATTGAACAAATTTGTCGTTAAACTACCTAAACAAACAAATTGCGCTAGGTGGCGTGAGTGTTGCGTGATGAGTAGGTTTCATGTCGATACACCAGGGGGCGTTTGTTGTCGTCTCAGTCATCATTCCTCACACGTTCGCCACAATTCAGTTTCTCACTATGTGAGCAGAATGACAGTTAGGAGTCAGCCGTTGGCCGGGTTCCTTTCAGGTTAGTGCTATGACTGGATGAGATGAAATGAGATGAGATGGAGTGTAGAACAGAAACTCATCTTTGTTCAGTCATTACACCATCTTTTACCTCATTTTGTGTCGTCTGTGATAATCTTTCCAAAACCGTTACACCAATAGACTGATAATTTGACTGATGCAGATTTTAAACATGCTATTTTGAAACTAATAATTGCAGGTAAAAACTCTCAGCTTGTGATACACAGAGGGCATAGTCATGACCTGTTAAATGATCCTAAAAACTGTTATCAATCACAGAGCTGAGATGATTCAAAGATTCAAAGCTTTGAGGTACCTCTGGTGTTGCATAGACCTAATCATCTCAAGGAGCGAAAGGCAAAATGGTCAAAAGGTGGGCCAATTAGGTCAGGGCGAGAGTTGTCATGGCTGGTCTTTAATCATGGTTACTAGATGCTAAAAATTATCCAAATTAAAACATATCTGCAGAAGGAAATTCTCTATACATGATTTATCTATCTTTCAAATTTTCCTATCTCGATGGTCACAAACATTTTCAAAACCTATTTTTGGTTTTGTTTATTTCCGCCGGTTCTACCACGATGGCTAGTTCTTCCACTAGAGGTTCTTTGGACAATATACATCGAAACATTGAATATTATCATCAGCATCAGGAGGAGATGCTTGTGAAATATATGCTATCTTTGTGCTTCCATGAGTGACACAGTAGCTAGGCAGGTAGTTTCAAATCAATGACGAACTTGCTTAGTATAATTATTCATATACAGACAGTCGTGTTTTTATAGAGACCATAAACTTGCTTTCCTCAGTCAGTTTTGATTGCTCCAGACATTCATGCTTTAAGTGACAACTGCAAGTACTGTATGTTGTATTTCAACCTTCTCCAGTTTATAAATCATCTACATCAAATATATCATATGAAAGGATCATGTGGTTTGGTAATAATCCACATTTAAAGTTCACAGAGTACTTCTTTTTTAAATGGTCATTTATCAAGTCTTCTGTTGGATTTCAGGGGTTATATATTTTGCAAAGTATTCATTTGTTACATATTTGCAGCATAAGTTGAAAAGAACGGTGCTTAATAGAGGCCAAAAAGTAAGACTCAAACAGTTTATATGTAAAAGAGCAATGTAGAAAACACAGGAAATTTAGAACAATGAGAAAAAACAAGAGGAATCCTCATCTTCAGCCTTCGTGATGTGAGAATAAATGATAGGGCAGCATTTGTGTTAAAAGTGATTTTTTTATTTTATAAAACATTATGAGTAACATATGTGTATATTTTTCTCCACCCGGCTTTGTATAAAAGAATTTTTTTTCGAGTAACATTATGAGTAACGATCAACGTCAGAAAACCTGAAATATCCATCATGTCTAAGAAAGAAAACAAGTGGAGAAACTCAGATACCATTAAAATAAACAGAATATGAGTAAATATTGCATTTCCTGCTCTTATGAAAAAACTGAAACTGTCCAAAAGATATTTCAAACAAATCAGCATATCAGCTGAGGTCCATTAATATTATCTCAGTTAGATTGTATTCTGTAAATGAATGCATAAAAAAATATGAACAAGGAGCTGTCTCTATATGAAGTCAAATATAACCGTCACAGTTCCTGATCCTGTTGACAGCACATTCTCATTAATTCTCCAGTTCATAGACTTTTAGATGCTCTATATTCCATGATGATGTAGTTACATGATATTATGTAAATTAATAACAGGTAGTTTTTGTTTAAGTACAGATAATCACCTCATAACAGTGAAATGTTTATCTTAACATTATGAAATAAATTGCAATCTTTATATTCTTAATTCATCTGACTAAACACCACTGCCTTTCTCCTTGGCTCATTTTAGACAAGTTTCCATCACTCTGCATTACATTTACTGCAGGACACAAGGTGAAGTAATATTGTATGTGTCATAAAGTGATTTAGGAACATACGAGTAGTAGAATTAAACATGTTAACCATCTTGTTATTTTATTTTTGAGGATGCATATATTATGATCAAGCTGTTTACACATAGTTCCAGGCTCATCTTGGGCCATTCAGCTGTCAGGCCCTGCAGTGATCAAATACATTCCTCAGCAGTTAAAGTTGTAAGATAATAATAGATTAACGAGTTAGATGATATGTAAGTATCATTAACTGTCATCTAGGGGGCTGGTTAATATAACATTATTGATTCAGAAAGTATTCAAATTGTTCAAGATTTGTTTATTTGATCCAAGTCAGAACGAATAACAGCCAGGACAAGGCTGATTATAAAGAAGATTTGCTTCATAAAGAAACTGAAATATACTGTAGACAGTTTTGGAATTTCTGAGGAAGTGTGTTCCGTATTAGACAAAGATGTCATGTGCAGTTATGGGCTTCTTGTGCTCAGTCCGTGTCCATAGCCAGATGTTGTTCAATAAGAAAGGTATTGTTTTGGTTTATGATCCATATATAAATCTACCATGGGCATAGCTGAAAAGAAATATAATTTATGATAGAATTTAATCTATGTATCATTCAGTGACATATTCCAGTTCAGTTAGAATAAAACATATTTAGACATGAAGTATTTGATACAAGCTGTATTTGTATAAATATAGATAAAAAATATGCTTTTAACAAATTTTAGGTGTATTAAAACAATGGTACTTGAATGCTTGATACCTTCATAATTGATAATACAGAACTACTGTGATATGCCAGATCTGTGGCACAAGACAAAGAATACATTTTCTGCTAAAAAAACATATATGCTAAACGTTATCTTTTGCTTGATGTCTTGTTCAACTTTTGTCTGAAGATGTAAAGGGAATTGGTGGGGCAAGAAAGCTTGTGCAAAGGCCATTTGTTGCATTAATTACTAGTTTTACTGTCAATAAGGTGATTATCTCAGTTAGAAATGAAAGGATTTACCCAACAATCAACCATTTTTCATAGTTTGCATAGTAGGAATGAAACCTGTATAAAATAATGAACAATCTAATTGAATGAAAACATCTAGTATTAAAACAAGCCCCACCGTGGTTGGACGGCTGCAGGGTGATATGCAGGATGATAGGCAAGACGATATGCTGGCCAATGTGCAAAGCCATATCTAGGCTGGTGAAGGGCCAATGGATGGATTAGGCCCGCTCTTCTTGGTGGTACTGAAGCTCCAAAAAGTGGTGCAGGACCCAGGAACATTTGTGATTTCTCACTCCCAGCAATTACTAATACAACAATGATGACCGTTACTGCGATTACAGTGACTGTAACTGCAAGAACTTCTGAAGGTATCGTGGATATAGAGCTTCCAGGGATAACTGTTTAAAGAAGAAATACATTACACATTGGCAGTGTGATACCAAATTGATTAATACAAGTGATTCATGAAACCTATATTTCAGAGCAAGCTATTCCATGGAACATTTGGGCTAGTTATAAGATTTGAGTGTTCTGGTTACAATTCTTCTATCATTGACTAATGTATTACAGGCCAGCCGATACTTCTCAAGGCACCAGGTAAGAGCTTAATTTCTTGATATGACACCTTTCATCTTCTCAAAAGATTTGAAGTGAGGAAACAATGGTATCTGTGAGATCAAAGCCTTTTTGACCTTATGATAAGAACTTACTTCACATTGAAAGTTAAAAGCACCAACAATTGGATTATAAACATACCAACATTTCTTCTTACAGCATTATGTTTGCTCAACTTTGTTCTGATTCTCAAATAATCAGCAGAGGCAAGAGAATCACACTAACTTGATATAATTTTTAGTCCGTGAGGTAACAGAATTCTGGTCCTTTGTAATAGCAATGGGATCTTTGCCTTCACATTATAGTAGAGCAGCAAATGGCCTAAAAATGGGTAATATTGATCCCCGAAAGGCTGTTTTGTGCTAAATTGGTTGCCATGGCAACCTAATTTTAAGGGAATGAAAAGGACAACTCCACATTATGTCCCAAATGTATACATCATAAAAATGAAATTTCTTGAGTAGGTGTTTAGCACCTATTCTTACACCTACTAGATCTAGTCATATTTGTAGGAAATTGGTGGTTTCTAAGTAGATTGTTATGCATTTAGATTGCCATGGAAACGAAAGTGATTCTACATTCTTTTGGTCAAAAGAGGGGCACAATCAGATTCTCGATGTAATGATTGACCAACATGGCACATTTCATGAAATAGACTACAAAAGTCTTGTAAGAGTCTAGTCCAATCCTTTCGGGTTTGTGTTCATGGTATTTATGCCTTTAGGTCTGTATTATCTTTATATACTTTTTACACCATGTTGTGAACACAGACATTGCAGAACCTAAAATACCACAAATACATCGCAGATGGCAGCAGACAATATGAATGGCCTTAATAGGTATTTCTGCTGTTATGAAAACATACAAATCTTTTATCAAAAGAAATGGAGGCATGTATTGAGAAATGGGTAGGACTGGTAACAAAATTGTATCTTGTACTACCTGTAAATATTACCCTGTACCTGTATCAAATAAGTTACCCTGTCTCTGTATCACTCTGTTACTTGCTTGTTGCCACAAGACTACTTATTATGCTACCCAAGCACTCTTCCACCAACAGTGACTTGACTCCTATGAACCGCCATTAACTTCTAAACCTCTGAACTGAATAGATGTCAATTTCCTCAGATTCATTTTCCCACCCACCCACAGAAAAATCATATATCAATCGCCAATGGTCATTCAAGGACTAATTTTACCTAACTTGCTGTGATTCCTACAGTTGGCGGTTATTGCTTTTAGGGGTTGTAAAGGGCTTGCTTCTCAAATTGAAAAGTCTTCCGAAATCTGTTCTCAAAACTGGCCAGAAACAAGCAACAGTGGAGTGGTTTTACCGCGAGTAAGCTACAGCTGGTACCTGCTGAGAGCTACATCTCTGTTGGCCCCAGACTGATAGGTAACAAAAAGTAGATCTTCGAATAAAGTGTATTTTATAGCAGATGCAGTCTTGTCAATAAATTGATATGGATCTTTTATTGGGATCTTCAACTATGTTTAGCTCTTAAGTAAGTTCTACATTTCATGTGCATTTGAAATAGAAAATTGCTTACCAATATCCCCTGATGTTGTTGGTGCAATTGTAGCTGAAAACAGATAGACACTATTTTATAATAAACAAAGACAATAGGATGCATATGAAATGTAATAAATCTATGAAAACTGCCCAGTTGTGAAGAAATCAATGAAACATCAAACACAGATTGATTTCCAAATCATAAGAAGCAGAAGCATGTTTGAAGAAAATCTTACTGGCGAAAATTTTGTATTCAATGTGTTTTAGAAGAGGAAAATTGCCCACCTGTGTCACTGGATGTTGTTGATGGTGCTACTGTATCTGAAATTACAATTAATTGTTTTAAATCAATCGAAGTTAATTGACCAGTGACAAGAAGTAGTAATAAAGTGTATTTTATGACAGATGCAATCTTCTCAATAAATTGACTTAGATATGGATCTTTTATTGTGATCTTTAACTATGTTTGATTCTTTTGTAAGTTCTACAGAAAAAGAAAATTACTTACTAACATCCCTCGATGTTGTTGGTGCAATTGTAGCTGGAAAAAGAAAGTTACTGTTTTATGATAAGCAAATACATTAGGATGCATATGAAAATTCAATATGAAAACTACCTAGTTGTGAAGAAATCAATATAACATCATACAAAGTTTGCTTTTGAAATCATAATAAGTAGAGGCTTACTTGTAAGGCCACTATTGTTAACAAAACAAAACATGGATGCTTTTTTAGGATATACTATGCAATATACTATAAATTGTTGTGATGTAATTTTTTCGGTTCCAAAGGACTCGATGGCGGGCCATGGTCGGAAAAAACAACAACACTGGTCACATGATGCTCACGTGACGAGCAAACCAATCAGCGACGCCGAAACTGGGTATGCAGATGAGGCTGCAGGAACCTCTGCAGTCCGCTTCCCCCTTTCTCTCTATCCGTGGTCGCAGCAGCGGTGGGCAGTTGGATTCTCAAATTGTTACGCCACATCAGCAAACATACTATAATTTGTTGGTTATTGAGCAGAACTGCATTCAAATAAAAACTGATTGCATATTATTGGTGTATACTAATCTTGAAATCTATTCTGCTCCTTTGAAAATTTTACATTTAATATATTTTAGAAGGGGAAAATTGCTTACCTGTATCACTGGATGTTGTTGATGTTGCAACTGAATCTGGAACTAAAATTCATTGTTTTACATCAACAGTGACTCAACCTTCTTCGATATGCAATTACTATTTAATGCTCCGAACTGAATAAATATCAATTGCCTCAGATTCATTTTCCCACCCACATAAAAGCTTATCTATCGAAACTCGTATAAAGATTCAAGGACTAATTTTACTTAACATACTTTGATTTGTACAAATGGAGATTAATGCTTCTAGGGGTAGTAAAGAACTTGGTTCTCAAATTGAATAGTCCTCCTGAAATCTGTTCTAAAAACAGGACTGAAAAGAGTAACTACGGAGTGGTTTTACAGCGAGTAAGTTACTGCTGATACCTGCTGGGAGCTACATCTCTGTTGCCTCCAGACTGCCCAGTAAAAAAAGTAGATCTTCTAATCCGGTTGCTCTATCCATGCGAAAGAGCTACATCAGGAAACCTTTAAAGGCAGAAATATGGGCGGAGCTGTCCTTATGCAAGTCAGGGCTGAACTTCGACGTGGCACACCTCCATTCCGCACTCAAGACCAGTAACTCTTCGCATATACGATAAGTAGATTCATCTCAGACCCCCACAGACTGACTGATTTATTTGATAGGTTGTGGCCAGAAACGTCTGATACGCTTGTGTTACAACGTATTGTCTGACTTATTGGCCATTTTGACTTTGATTTTGACTTCTGATACTCATTTTTACGTTTTTGTGTCATATTAACCCTCTCTACATAATCAATATTGTAATTCAATAACATGTCTGTCTTAATCATATCAGACTCCCTAGGGTTCAAAATCAAACCCTATATGTTTGCCTCCAGTCCATTATCTTATTCATCTTTTGCATATGCTGGGTTAGGCATCGAAAAACTTACGCCTCATGCAATTCGTTTGGCATATAATCTGCACCCAGACCTAATTGTGTTCTTTTGTGGCATTTGTGACCTAATGTATAAAAACACAATTACCAGGGACGTGTTTTTAAAAAACGATAATATCTCCGACCTGTCAACTGAATTTCTATGGAAAATCAACAACGCCCATTCTACCGTATGGCAACAGTGTGGAATCAAATCCATTACCCTTCCCCTCATAGGAATGGATTTAACAAGATACAATAACCGTAACAAGAACCCAAACGTATCTAACTCTAAACACCAACAGCAAGACTTATTAAATCAAGTCATCATGAACATTAACCGTGAGATTATCTCACTCAACACTTTGAACGGCAACCCTACCCCATGGGTAGCAACCCCTTTCCACCGTACTATGGGTGGCAGTAGAATCTCTCGCTATTCCCATTTATATGATGGTTGTCACCTTACAGATGAAGCAACAGAGCAATTGACACGTTCTATCGACAAATGTCTCAGTAGCAATATCTGGAACATTCTCCAATCCTAAATCCATGTTGGTGTATTATATACTGATTTTTAAATTCTTTATTTAACCGGGGACCCAGGTGTTGGGTTCGGCTCTGCCCCTCACCTTACATTTGTGTCGTGACTTTTGTTTGTGGGATGTCAACATATTCTTATGAATGCACACTTTCACCCATCTCATCATTATCTTTAGGTCTTAAGTCATGTGTGATGATACCGAATTGATATGTGATACTAAAGGATTGAAACTCATGAGCCTCAATACCTGTAGTTTAGAAAAAAACTTTACCAACGTTGAAGTAATCGCGAGACTCTTCGACATTGTGTTAATCTCTGAAACATGGCTTAGAATCCCAACCCCATCTACGTTAGTCAACATTCCTGGCTATCATATATGCAGACTAGACCGATATCCAATAATCGACAAACAAGGTGGCGGCTTAGTAACCTATATAAAAAGTAACTTTGATAAAAACCACTCTGCTATTACTCCAGACTACAAAGTACTAACTACTCGCATTACTGCTTCACATAAAAAATATACTGTTATAAACTTCTACAGAATTCCGAACACACCCATTGTCAACTCTTATGCTAAACTCTCCGAAGTCATTGGCTCTATCCCACAAGAAAGAACTGTAGTTATTGCTGGAGACTTAAACGTTGACACCCAAGATAAATCTCTAAATCGAAATCATATTGCCAAATTTGAAAAAAATCACCATTTAACTCAGTTAATATCGACTCCAACTAGAATAACCCAAGAATGCTCAACCATTATAGACCATATATACACAAATGCGAACAATATAATACGATCCAACACAATCAACTTCTCTGTCAGTGATCACCTCCCAATATATCTGATCCTTAAATCTACACGCAATAAAATACCCAAAATTTCCATCAAAGCCTGTACATATAAAAACTTCAATGAACTAAAATTCGTTCAAGACTTTTTAAATAGAGATTGGACTTCTTTCAACTTTCAATCAATACACCGGATAACCTTTGGCGAATCATGTATAATAATATAATAAATTCTCTTAATAAATCTGCCCAATAAAAAGAATAACCATTCCGAAACATAAACCCTTATGGATCAACGCTCAAATTCTGGACTCTATTAAAACAAGAGACTTTTTCTTTAGGAAGGGGCGCAATGCCAATAACATAGACGACTGGCGCATCGCAAAATATCACTGCAATCTCACTAAAGAAATGATTAAAGATAATAAAAAGAACGTAATTCATAATCTTTTGAGGGAAAACAAAAATAATCCAAAAAAAATTTGGAGGGGAATCCGCCTAGTTCTCCCGAAAGAACAACCCCCACTTATTACTACTCTCACTGACCATAATACTAACCTGGAAATACCCGAAGATCAAACCCCCGACTTTATTAACAGTTTCTTTGCTACTATAGGCTCTTTATTAGCATGTAAACTCCCAGCTCCCTCAATATATACCCTCCCTTTCCATGAAACAGGAACTGAGTATAATCTATTTTCTACCCCTATCGAGGTGTGTGAAATAATTGAGCATATTAGAAAAATAGACATCAAGAAATCATCTGCCATTACGAACATCAGAGCCTCCGTATTAAAACTTGTATTTTTAGCTACCCCTGACAGATTGGCCACAATCTTTAACTCCTCTATCAACCATGGTATCTACCCTACTCTCTGGAAAAAAGCAAGTGTTACCCCCATACCTAAAAAGGGGAACATTAAGCTTGTAAACAATCTAAGACCTATCAGCTTGTTATCACTACCAGGTAAAATATTTGAAAAGGTTATCAACAAACGTTTAACCACCTATCTAGAAAATCATAATATACTTAACAATAACCAATATGGATTCCGCGCAGGTCGGGCGACCGAATTAGCTATTACTAAATTCTTGCGACATATCTTAGATAACATAAATAATAACCTACCATCATATTCATTATTCCTTGATTTCAAAAGGCCTTTGATACCGTTTCCCATAACTTATTAGTAAAAAATTAAACCAAATTGGCCTCAATAATAACACTTGTAAATGGTTTTGTAATTATTTATCAAATAGATCCCAACTGGTTAATCTGAACGGCCGCCTTTCTTCCTCAACCCCTATTACTTATGGTGTCCCTCAGGGCTCCATCCTTGGGCCTACATTATTCCTTATTTACATTAACGACTTGGCCAATTCCTTTATCAACTTAGATACCACTCTCTATGCAGACGATACTGTAATTACCTGCGATTCACTTATTTCTCTAAACAATTCAACCACCACTGTAGAAAACTGTTGTAGAGACAACCTGCTGACCATAAACGAAAGCAAAACATACTGGATGTCCTTTGGAGGAGCTGAAGACCAACTAATAGATTATGCACCGACATTAAATAACCACGCTCTTGACAGAGTACGGGTATTTAACTACCTTGGCCTTCTCATAGACGAAAAGTTATCGTATAATGATCACATCAAAAAGATTTCCTCGACTATCTCTGACAAAATTTACCTACTAAGAAAAATTAGAAAACTTATCAATAGAGAAACAGCTATAACCATTTATAAAACAACAATACTCCCTTATTTTGACTACTGTGACAATATTTATGATAATCAAACAAAAAAAACATAGCTATGACCTCCAGCTTCTTCAGAATAAGGCCCTCCGAATATGCTTCAATATTACACTGGGCCCTGACCAGCCAATGAATACCCAGGAGATCCATGAGCATTCTAGGACCATGACCATGTAAAAGAAGACAGATCCATTCATTATTTTATGCTTTTTCATTGACACTAGAAAATGATTTAGTAGACCAGAGAAATTTACCAACAAGATCACATGAAGGAATTAGATTACTTTTATCTCCCCTAAAGAAAAAGGTGTTCTATATTACCGGTATTAAAAACTAGAATAATCTAAAGAATAATTTTACTAAAATAGAAGAAAAAAATGCTTTCAAAGTAGCTATAAAAAGATCCTTCCCTGAATGCCTCATGGGTAATCCTACCTAGCTTGTGTGTACAACTAGGACTTCCTATATACCACCTTTTTCGATCGATCCTGCATCATGTAGTATATGCTAGTATCTATATCAGCTTGTGCTTACAACTGGTATTGATACTCTTATGACCTTACTCCTTTCAGTTTGTGTTTACAACTGTTATGTTATATCATATTATATTATATGATGGTCATATCTGTGAAATCCTGTCTAACATTGTACATATAGATCTTGGGCCTGAACTGAACTTTTCCTACTTTGCCCTTGTAGGAAGAGTAGTGAAGAGTATTACGATTCCATGGACAATAATTTCAGAGAATTGTGGCCCATTATTTGTACTGCCTATCGTTGGGGCAATTAGTCGTCAGGAAAAAAAAGGTTTGCTTCCAAAAGATTTCATCAGCATTCTTTGTTGCTTTCAGCTGGTGAGCTGAGCTCCAAGATGTCTTTTTATCAAGATACTTGGCTCTTCTCTAAGTCAGCACTAACACAGAAGTGCAAATTTAAACAGTTCTTTGATTTCTGCAATAATATTCAATAATTGCTCTTTCTTTCATCAGAAAATACAATTATGTTATATATTACATTCATGGCAGAAAAATTTAAGTTTGTACCGATTACTAATCAACCCTTTCTCTGCAGCACCCAGTTCCCCTACTTAGCATTACATGGCAGGCATTGCCTGCATAAACGACTCTGCTACCTCAGGCACCTTTTCTTTGAAAATAGCAATATCACATGATGTGTCATGTGATTTAAGAAATTTTCCATGGTAGCTGATGATATTTTGTTTTTCCAAATCGAAGGTCAATATGGCGTTTTTACGATTGTAAAGGTATATGCATGGTAAAATCATTCTGACCTGCTACCCACGTGAAGACGTCGAATTCAGCGACTGCAGCAGTAACTCAATACAAGAACAACATTGAGAATGAGGCAGTATCAGCTAACCAGGGTTTTCAGGAGAACCCCACCTCCAACCCGTGGGGAGGCCCGGGAAAACTCGAGTCCATGCTTCGGCAGCACTCGTACGACAACCAAGAGCGGCAAACCGGATTCCGCAGTAGACGTGGCCGCAGTCGTGGCCAGGGTTGGGGAAGCCGAAAGGCCCCCATTACTGAACAGTGATGCCTACCAAAGTCACCCAGGTCCATGAACAGAAGGACTATAAGGTGAGCACAAAAGTGCCAGATGTTGAACATTTGATTCATGTTAACTCGTTTGTTTCACCTGTTGTTCAGTTTGAACCTTTGTGTTCTGTTGTTCCAGTTGAATCTGTTGCAACAAGCGAGAATAAAGGGTCAGATGTTCTTTACCAAAGTGGTTGTCCACCTCAATTGAATCTCTATAACTAATATCAAAGAGCAAACAAAGTCAACAAATCCAATGGTAGTCAATCTCTCTAAAAGGCCACTAAACAAAGATGAAATCTCCTTGCTAGAAAAAAGTCTAAACTTCTGTCCAGTACAGGAAACTATAAATGAAGTTGACCTCAAAATCAAATTGGACCAGTTCCATCAACAGTTGAGAACCAAACAATTCTTTTCAAAGGAACAGACCACTACCGGTCCCACCCCTTTGACTAATAGTAAAGGTACAAATCTAGTATACGATCATCAGTTGATGATAAGGAACTTGAAGGGTAAATCCAGTTGGAAGCCCCCTTTAGGCTCTCAAAACTTAGAAAGTTTTATTTCTATCAATGACGTTAACTTGTCAATGCCTACCATGAAATTAAAGAGGGCAAAAGCCAACATGACCTGAGGTGAAAAATCAGCACTCAGAACACTCTCTAAGGATAAGTCCATAGTCATTAGACAGGCAGACAAGGGGGGAGCAATGGTAGTGCGGGATATAGACCAATACCTTGCAGAAGCCGAGAATCAATTGGGTGATGAGAACACTTATCAACCATTGAAAAGTGACCCAACACATCTTCTCAACAGCAAAATCGAGAAGAAAATGGACGAGATGACACTAAATGGGGAGATCAGTGACCAAATGTCGGGAGCCTTAAAAAATCCCAAACCTAAGGCCCCCAACATTTATTTCCTTCCCAAGATTCATAAGACACAAAGACTGCCTCAAGGGCAACCAGTAGTGTCAGCGAACAATTGTCCCACAGAGAAGATATCCTTCTTTGTGGACAATTTTATAAAACCACTTGTCCCTGACATAAAGTCTTATATCATGGACACAAATGACTTTGTGAATAAGATTGAAGGACTCCCGGTTTTCGGGGGGACACGATTATGGGGACACTAGACGTGAGCTCCCTGTATACCAACATTCCGAATACTGAAGGCATGGAAGTCATTACGAAGAAACCCAATAAGACTAGGAAAGGGGATATCAAGCCGGTGTTGACCAAAAACAACATCGTCTTCAACGGCAAACACTATATACAAGTAAGAGGCATAGTGATGGGGACACAATCCATCCTATGCAAACTTGTACATGGAACACATTGAAGAAACAATACTTCCTATGTATCACCACAGGCCCACCGTCTGGTCGAGATACATTGACGATGTGTTCTACATGTGGTAACATGGCCAACAAGAGCTGAACGAATGGTTAGACCACCTCAACAAGGCTCACCACTCCATTAAGTTCACCAATGAATCGTCCAGAGAAATAATCAATTTCTTGGACACAAAGGTCAAAAGAGAAAAGGGCAGATTGTATACTGACTTATACACTAAGCCCACTGATGCCAACACCTATCTCAGATACGACTCGGCACACCTGCCATCAACCAAACACAGCCTTCCTTACTCCCAACTAATAAGATCAAGAGAATCTGTGGAAAGAGGGAAGACTATGAAAAATATGCAGGCAAGAAGCTGGAGGAATTACCCAGTGGACTCCCTCCGCAAATGCAAAGCAAAAGAAAATGCTTTATAAAGGGAAGACATCCTCAAGTCCAAAACAAACGAGGGTAAGAAAGAAGAAGAGGAAAGAACTTTCCTCATCGCAACCTACTGCCCAGGCAACAATAAACTGGGAGAAATTGTTAGCAAAAATTGGGACCTTCTAGGGAGATCGATGACAACCAAGGGGTCGGAGCAAACTAGTCAAAGGCTACAAATAGCCCCAAAACCTGAAAGACCATCTAGCAAGATCCAGAACAGATTACCACCCTGTCATAGAGGGTAAGGGCGACAACAACGAAATCTCACACAAACCAAACACGTGCAATATATACAATCACAAAAATTACCAATACTGTGCTAGAATAGACAAGGGCAGTTCAATCCACTTGAGAACCACCAACCTAAGGTTCAACACCAAGTGGAATGTAACATGCAACAGCTCAAACGTAATCTATGGCATTGAGTGCAAAAAATGTGGGATACATTACATGGGACAAACAAAACGGAAGATCAGGGAAAGGATGTACAAACATCTGAGAAATATCAAGAAGGCAAACAAACAAAAAGATGTCCCAGTCGATTTTAATGGCTGTGACCACAAAGGTATAGACAATGTGAAGTTCCACATACTGGAAATGAGCGATGACCCTCCGGAACAAAGTTGAGTTCAACTGGATACATCGACTAAGGAGTCAGTCTCCATGGGGACTCAACACCATGGACAACCGGTACGGCTAGGACGTGCCATAACGCCAGGTCAAAACAAATTTTATGATCGAAAACTCAATGTCTTCACATGGGTAGCCGGTCAGAAAAATTTTACCAAACATATTTCCCTACAGCATATCCAAAGCCCGACCAAAAAAAGACTCCTTACATCCTCACGCACAAAAAAGATACACCAGCAGGTGTTCTGCATAAGACTAGATGCTAGGGCCGTGACGGCTGCTGGCCCGAAAAAAACACATATCTAGAATCCATTTACATATGTAAGTTTTCAGAACCAACTTCACCAAGTTATGTCCAGTATCTGCGGTGAGATGAAACCGGGTTATAACCCCCAAAAGTGCCACCTCTGACAAGAGACAGTAAGTCTCGAAACCACAAGTATTCCGCCCTCGCAGCTTCAGGGGGACGGTGGCAAACTCAATTATACAGTAGCTGGTGAGCCCCCCCCCCCCCCCCCACTATTAGAAAATGACCCCACCCCACTTGCCACCAAATGGCCAGTCCGCTGTCCATGCTCGCAGCCACACAGCACCACAGTCAGGTTGTTACCATGGCCACATGGAGTTGTTTACTCCACAAGCCAATGGGAAGCAGCCTTTTTTTTTTTTTTTTTTTGGATAAATTTCTTTATTGAGCTAGATCATGGTACAATAGTCATTGTATAGCATAACGTGAGTAGTAAAAGTGGTACTCAATAAAGAGGCTAGGGCCTCAGCTTTTTTGTAAAGCTGGTATCAACGGCCCGCCTTGGTTAACCATTGTCATCCAGTTTAGAACAATTTTTCCTCATGAGTTTAGACAATCATTACATCATGGGTTACAGCAACTTATGTGCTAACAACATATAAACTTCACAATCCGGGAATAATAAGTAGTTTGTATACCAGAATTGGGATTATGAAGGTATAATATGAGGTATTTCTAGGTCAAGCAGCCAAATTTCCCAAACTTTGGCTTTAAGACTGGTTTTGGTAAGGGACTTAAAGCCTACAAAGGTCTCAGTGTTTCTGAGTAGGGGAGTCAGGTTATTCCATAGGGAACTACCATGAAATTTCAGTGATCTCAAAAAAGCGGTGCAATTAGGTTTGTCAGCAAATACTCCCTAACTCTAGATCTCTTGTACATATAGTTTAAAACATGAGCCTTGCGCCTGAACTATGTCAAGTTTGACCAATGAAAGCTAAGAATACATCTAGCGCACGGTGACACACCAACCTCGTGAGGGGAGACATGTTAGGAGACCACTTGTGGTTGCATTACGCACCCATATACTTCGTCTGACACTCTTTGTAAAGGTATATTTGTTCTTTCATATTTTGATCAATCTTTAGAATCCAAAATTCATTTAGATATAATTCCATTATTAACTTTTTCTTAGATTATTTCCTCTCCTTTTCTTTGGTTTATGGCATTTTTGGTGTCTGGTGTGTTAAGCATACAATATTTTAAAATATATATAAAAATATGCCAACTGTAGGACACATATATACACTCTAATATACATATCACATACACACTCATATCTTCACATCCATATAACATAGGCTGCAAATACAGTCATTGCATACTTGTATATACACAACTATGTTGTATATGTTGCCTAGGGTGCTTGTGTGAGAGTATTCTGCATGATCAGTTATAAATACATATACTTTTTCTTGTTTAATTCTTACAACAATTCTGTAAAAATCAGGGAAATATCTTGAGAAATCCCTCAGCCTGAGCCAGATGATGCCTTGAAGCATGGTTCAGGCGGGGCTGTTGATGCCTCAAGGCATCATTTATCCTTAAAGGGTTCATTGTGTTTTTCTTACTTACCCTTTTCACAAAGGTCTCCGGTGTATTCCGCCTGACAAACACATGAAACTGTGACATTCGTTGATGTACATGTCCCGTTATTTCTGCATCGTGATACCTGACAGCAATTATCTGAAACGCAAGAGTAAATACTGAAATATATTTGACACTAGATCGTTAACAACCACCCTCTGTCACAACATACTAAGATAGTTCTCTATTCAGTTTGATAGATTCTTAGTAATTTCTTAACTAGGCCATTAGTTGCTCCCTTGGCTTTTATTTATACTGAAGTGACTGTTATGGGGAAAAACCCAAATCTAAAAAAACATCGGGTTTAGGAAATATAGCATTATGTTCATGGTTTTGATTACTTGTTAGAACTCGGTTTGGATAGCTTAATCCCTATTTACACATAAAGAGATGAAACAGTGGTTAGATTATAAGTTTTAGGTTTTGCATTCAATAATTTTGCATCATTTGTTTTATGAGGGTCAGCACATTGGTCTTCCTAAATATTGTGGTATGCTCAAATGTTGACAGCTTAATTAGTGAATAATATGATTTACAGACCGTTCCATGATATCATTTACAATCTTTCTCACATCAGATCAACTTAGGTTTTAATTAGGATTTCATATCTCTCTATCTGCAATGTTACTTTATATTCGTGGAATATGGAGATGAGGAGGACAGATGGGAGAGGAAGCCAAAGATAATTGGAGGTAAGTAGAAGAATGTGAGTACATCGTGAATAGAGTGTGAGACAGACAGCGGTACGCCGGACGTGCCAGGTGATGAGATAGTGTGGGAGTGATGCACTAGGGGGCAGTGGCGTCAGAATAGGGGGGACAGGGGGGGCGGCCGCCCTCCCCAACCCCCACTTTTTTGCCAGCCTCAAAAAAGTCAGCACCTTCAAATTTAACTCAATCAAGTTTAAAAACTGTCTTGATTTTTCCACATCGAAAAATGTCTAAATCTAACTTTTTATCATGCAATGACGGCTGAGCCCCGACTTTTCACCGTGGAAAAGTGTCAAATTCTGACCTTTTATCATGCAATGATGGCTAAGCTCTGACTTTTCACCATGGAAAAGTGTCAAATTCTGACCGTTTACCATGAAATGATGGCTAAGCTCTGATTTTTCACCGTGGAAAAGTGTCAAGGTCTGACCTTATACTGTACACTGACAGCTAAGCTCTGACTTTTCACCGTGGAAAAGTGTCAAATTCTGACCTTTTACCGTACAATGATGGCTAAGCTCTGAATTCCCATATTTAAGCAAAAATACTCAAACTATGACTGGAGAAGTTAACTAGTGATAGTCGTGAGGAAGTTGATCTTACTTTTTATCCTTCATGCTTTAAAGCCTGCCCCCACCTACCACGGTTCTGGTCCCGATTGGCCTTACGACGGCCTTCCCGACACCATTCCGATTGTAGCGTGAGGTCTGGCAAAATCGTGGTAGGTGGAACAGGTTTCTGCGATTCCGTCTACGACAGCTCATGATAGGCTGTGATGAAAACGCCAATCGTAGAGGTCCCAATAATTTCCAACATGTTGGAAATTTCGTAGCCTGTCGTAGGGTATCGTAGCAGCGGCTGGTTTCATTGTGGAACTATCGTGACCATAGTTTATATTATTGGTCCTCCCAAGGCGTTACCACACTCTAAGATTTCAAATGTTGGACGTATCGGGGACCTCCCGTTAGGTCACGATTTCCCCATTTCAAATCGTAGCGATCGGGAAGCATGTCGTGGCTTATCATGGTAGGTTGGGGTCCCCTCTTTCTCATCTCTTATGCTTCCTTATTATTATATCATGTAATGGCTGTACTATTGTATGTTACTTGTATGTTACCTGTGTATACACATGCCTTAGCGGTGGATGATCTTACTTCGGTAAGAACCATCTATTAAGCAATAAAAAAATAAATATAAAAAAAGTGACTGGGCATCACCCTTTAAACTATAACCACACTGAACCCTAAACCACAATGTAAGAATTGTAATAATCGATAATGATCCAGTTCTTTTGCATATACATATACATATATGAACTTTTATTCTTCCTTTTATTTGTACTCTGGCCTTCTGAGCTGTTTAATGTATGTGATATAGTATTAAGGATATGAGAGCGGCAATCGCATAAGAACACATTAGTCAGTCAGGCTTTAGCTAGACCAGATTTTCTTTGAAAAATCTTTTTTTTTAAAGGAGCAATAACATGACTGAGAGGGCACACTTGTATAATCAAAATTGTTGTATGTCATGGAAAAGTTTGGAGAAATGTAAGTAAAGAGAATATACCACTCCAATTTTGTTATGCTGAATAAAGATTTTTGCTGGGAAAAAAAAGAAGTGATGAATATGCTTACCAGTACTTTTTACAAGATTCTCTGTCACTGGTCCAGTATCTACTTTGTACAAACACCGCCCAGCTTGTATTGTGTTGCAAATATCTGTGTCAATGTTGGCAACACCAGGGATTGCTGATAAACTGTGTCGGAACTTATTACTCCCAGCTTGAAAGCCAACCTTCAAATGGAGTAAATCAACATCAGTAAACAGTTTCTAAGAAATGCTGGTTGTTTCATGACTAGGAATGGTAAAAGAATAATCATTTATTATTTCCTTCATTTTAAACTGCCCTACAAGGCAGCGTCTTGCATGTAGCATGAAAAGGAAGCAGTTGTAACTGCGCAAGCTTATGTGACAAATTCACTACAATATCCTTTTTGAATGAATCCTAGAACGGCTTTGATTGGCATATAATACCCCTATTATCGCTCATCTTTAGTTCCTAGTATGTCTACTTGAGGGCAGTGCCCTCTACCAATGACAGCTCGAGTTGTTCAGCGTCATAGGTGGCCTCCTGACATGTGCGACAGACTGGAAAAGTTCCTAGTATGTCTACATGAGGGCAGTGCCCTCTACCAATGACAGCTCGAGTTGTTCAGCGTCATAGGTGGCCTCCTGACATGTGCGACAGACTGGAAAAGTTCCTAGTATGTCTACATGAGGGCAGTGCCCTCTACCAATGACAGCTCGAGTTGTTCAGCGTCATAGGTGGCCTCCTGACATGTGCGACAGACTGGAAAAGTTCCTAGTATGTCTACATGAGGGCAGTGCCCTCTACCAATGACAGCTCGAGTTGTTCAGCGTCATAGGTGGCCTCCTGACATGTGCGACAGACTGGAAAAGTTCCTAGTATGTCTACATGAGGGCAGTGCCCTCTACCAATGACAGCTCGAGTTGTTAAGCGTCATAGGTGGCCTCCTGACAGGAAGTGGCACTGAGCAGGAGCCGTTTGGTACAACAGCCAATCAAAGCTCGCCAATATGTGAATACAATATGTGATACACAGAGTGTTTGTACCATGGATCCCTTTGAGTTCCTGGACTTACATTCAATTCATTCAATATATGACAATATATGACATTGACTTGGTTACAACTGTTTGTTTTCGTTTGTAGCTCTTCCCCCCACCTTTTTATTTCCGCTTTCATTTCCCCCCTTCTCCTTTCTCCCATTCCCTTTGACTTTTATCAGAGGTTCAGGAGAGTAATTGTAAGAGTATGATATACAAAGCTTGTAGTCTATTTGAGTAACTACCCCCTTTTCTGACTTTTGTCTGAGAGGGGTGCCGTAAACGACCTGTGCATGATGATAATACATTAGGCCATTGACAACATGATATTGGATCAATATTTACCCTGGCATGGATAGCACTGGACGTCGTCCAGGTAATGTTGCCATAGTTAAATGAGACATATGTCTGAGTTCCATTCACTGCTATCACTGCTTGGAAAGTATTCACCTGTGAAGAGAAAAAAGTAAATGACCTACTTGGCAATTTGTTGCTGAACATTACTTTCTTCTCTCAAAAATATCTCTCAATAAAATCGATAACTACAATTTAAATTGTGAATAACATTATATGTAAAAACTTACCGATACTACCATTTTGATTAGTGTTTTATCAGTTATGGACATGTAGGAAATTTCCAAACATGAGTAGAAATGTTAACGTTTATCGAGAGGTCAAGTTAAAATGGCAGCGATGCTCGTCTACTTGAAGGTTGTTTGTTTCTTGCGAATGTTAAAATATTTATTTTAAATACAAATCTACAAATGTTTCTGGATTTATCTGACCCCTTTCAATGGCATAATATAGCATCATAATATCAGAATACAGTAACACCCCGCTGGAGGGGGCACCCTCCGTTCCGAGCCAACTGTCCCCTTAAGTGGGGTTTTCAGTCTGTCCATGGTTATAGTGTTAAGTATACCTATATAAATGAAGGAAACATCGGCTATTAGGTAAAAGGTTTATTGAATAACCAATTATAAGCTAATGCATGGAACATAAATACAAAATTAATTTCTCTAAATAGATATAAAATAAATAGATAAAAAAGGCTACTAAATAAGCCGAAACGTTGTGACATTACTGTTCAAAATAAAAGCCATCAGCAAAACCGAGCACGGGCAGTTGTGGAGTTACTAAAAAGATAAATAAAATGAATAATTAAAAATTTACAGTTTCACAGTCCCCAGTAGGCATCCAGGTGAAGTACTGCTTTTACACCTCACCCTCACCACCCCCCCCCCCCCTCCATCCACCCCGACACACTCCACCTTCACCAAGTGCGGAAATCAGTGGCGTTTAAAACGGCTCACTGTGGGCCGCCCAGGGCCGCTAGAGATGCAGGGATTAGCACAGAACCCCCACACCCAGGCCGCCGGTGCCCGCCCGAGAAGGCTTCTGTTGTTTTGGTATCTGTGGGTATCCCTTGTTATGACAACTGTCTGGTCAGTACACACCAACACCATAAACACGGATTTCAGATAATCTGGAGTGTATTTGATAAGATGTCCTTCCAAAGTGGCTATTAAAGCAGGGTTTTGAAGCATTTCTGTACCAAAAACTGTTCCCTAAAGCGGGGTGGCCTCTTAAGCGGAGTGTCCCCTTATAGGCGGAGTTATATCAAACTCTTAATAGAGGGGGAAATTTTCGTTCCGAGCAAATTGTCCCCTTAAGCGGGATGTCCCAGGGAGGGGCTGAGTGGGGTCGGACTTACTCGGCACTCCGGCGTCTACTAGTGGTGGGGTGTCGGGTGGGTGGTAGGGGGTGGGGTTGGGAGGTCGCGGGTGGCGGGTCAGTGTTGGTGCATCCTCTACCAACACCCACAGGACGGGGCGGGCCGCGGGTCGCAATTTTTTTTTTTGTGTATCATATATACGCCTGGCGTATATATATCACACAGAGCATGTTTTATCTTGAATACGTCAGCATGACAGACAGCCAAGTCGCGCGCGTCTACATATGGAAACTACCTCGTAGACGCCCGAAACGCAGGCGTGGATAAGAGGCGTATATAAATATAAACAAGCCACTATACAGCCGATACGTGCGTTAACGCGATGGTGTATATATATGTAAAATAGTGGTTTTCGTGCAGTGTTATTTGCTTAGCAATACTCCAATTCATTTATACTGTGTGATTTATTTGCATATAAATTCAAAAGCAATCTTTAATATCATATCATATTTGTATTCATTTTACTTTGCTTATCATTTCGGTTATTCATTGTGCCCAATAGAGTTTGGTTACCTTTGTGCAGGAAGGGTGACGATGTGACAACATTGTGATATTGCAGTATAGAGTGACATTTCCCTGTCCTGTATATACAGCGTACAGCAAAGTATTGTCTTAGGCCACTCAAAAAAACAGTTTGTTTCTCATCACCAAGCCATGAAAAATATGATGAGGGCCCTTTTTTTTTTTCTTTTTTTTGTTGTTGCTGGATCAAAGATGGCTCAGAAAATGGGCTTTAGAAATACAGTAAAACCCTGCGTAAGTAGTCACCCTCCATTCTGGGCCAAAATGTCCGCTTATGCAGGGTGTCTGCATACGCGGGGTATTCAGATTTATACTACTTACACATTGAAAGCATCCCTGGCATGAGGAGCTTTAATTTGATACCAAACAAACATACTTTTCATAATTTCTATCGAGGTTCATCTTACTTTAACCAACAAAAAAAAAGAAATCTTCTAAAATCGTTTTTGCAGATGCGCGCGGTGATGAGAAACAAGTTTGTATTTTTGAGTGGCCTTATGTACCTTGTAGTGTTGGGGAACACTTTCAGTATCTTTGATTTAAATGGTAAACTACAGATGCCCCTGATAAATCAGAAGATTTCTGTACCAATGACACGCTGACATTGAAATGAACTTACCGGTGCTTGCTGATTGCCACCAGTATTCGTACCTGTCTCTGATACCTTGTACCATGTAGCAACAAATGCCCACTGTACGTGAAAGTCACAGATTGCATTTTCCCAGAGAAAGTCAGCGATTTGACAAAGATCATTGTGTGCTGTCGTTTCACGGTAGGATACAGTCCAATTACTTGCAGAGGGCTCAATAAATGCAATGAAGGGCCAGATTTCATATCCCTTACTGGCAAACATCATAGATCCTTTTAACATCACCTGTGGAAAATGACATTTTGATGAGTTTGATTCAGCAGTTCGATTTCCAAAGAATGATGATTGGGCTGGACGAAAAGATTTATCAAGTGACCAGTAGCCTCAGAGGTGCCCACAGTGAATATTACTTAATGAAGCCCATCATATATTCAATATTGAAGGCAAATAAAAACTATAAAAAGGAATTTTCACCATGCAAAAGGAGTTTAAAAAAACTGGGTAAATATAAGCACTACCATCACATTTTTCTTTTTGTTTATGGCGCAGATGTCATCATGAGCGTGGCTTTCATTTGTGGTCTTTGAAAGTGCATACCACTTTTATACACTTCTGTTGCATGTTCTAGTAAACATTTCACCAGGTGAGTATGGTACACAACTAGAAATAACAATAATGCATAAGGTCACTATGAAGATCCATTAGATAGATGAATTACCATGCCCCTCAACAATAACAAAAATAATGACAGTGAAACTAAAAACCGGCAGATTAGTATGAGGGTGGTAATGAGGAGGAATTTCATACAAGGATCAAAGAAAACTTCATATAATAGTAATATTAAACACCAATACTGATAGTAGTAACATTATCGCTGACCTCAATATTATACATGAATATGCAATAAATATAGATACATAGATATACGGTACACAGACAGGTTTTGAAGTTTATAGCTCAAAAACATGGACTTTTTAATCATGTCTTAAAATTGTCTTTCCATAGATGTGTCTTTACTTCGGTATTTGAGTCGTTCCAAATTTTTTTTTCCAATATATTCACGCAGTTTCATAAAAAATCAGTCCTGGGTTTTTTAAGTCTGAAATTAAGTAGTGTGTGTGGTCTGCGAAGTCTGCCTGCCTGATTCACATAGAGTTCATCCTGCTCTGACTGATATCTGTAAGGCACGTGTAAGGCGCGTGTAAGGCACTGTAAGGCACGTGTAAGGCACGTGTAAGGCACGTGTAAGGCACGTGTAAGGCACGTGTAAGGCACGTGTAAGGCACGTGTAAGGCACGTGTAAGGCACGTGTAAGGCACGTGTAAGGCACGTGTAAGGCACGTGTAAGGCACGTGTAAGGCACGTGTAAGGCACGTGTAAGACACGTGTAAGGCACGTGTAAGGCACGTGTAAGGCAGTGTAAGGCACGTGTAAGGCACGTGTAAGACACGTGTAAGGCACGTGTAAGGCACGTGTAAGGCACGTGTAAGGCACGTGTAAGGCACGTGTAAGGCACGTGTAAGAACGAAAGGTCCAATTAACAACGAGTATGAATTATTATTAAAGCGACAAAGGACCCTAACCCAAGAACAGACCTGCAAGCGAAATGGACTTATCTTAACCAGTTTTTAGTATACTCAAACGTTTCAGGTGCCATTGTTAGCTCTCACTTTGGCGGTGAGTACCCTCATTTAGCACCCTCCCGACATGTGTTAAATGACACCCCACCTGGTGGACACCATGGGAACTGAGGTTTATTGGATTCAGGGAAAGATCACGGGAAGGGTTTGACTTCCGAAAAAAGGGGTAGGTATAAATGACAAGATACTTTAATGTTACGAAAGTTTTGTAGGAGTTCAATCCAAACTTAGAATCAATGTGTTGGATGCTGTGCACAGTGGTGGCTAATTAATTGTAAGGTATATTAAAGTAGAATATATTTCCTTGTATACTATGCAATGATTTAGATGTTTATGCCTATTTATGCTATATGATGGAAAATATAGTGTCTGTACAAATTACATACTAGCTACAGAGTGTATCCACGGGAGCATGAGCTGTCTACCAGAAGGACAGATCAGTTTATGTGTTTGGGGGAATTTTACATGTCATTATGAACTAATATAATTGATTTATATATTGATTATGATGAGAGGTTAATATTGAATGAGAAATATTGAAATTATTTCATAGACTTGTTTGCATTTGGTTAAATGTACATTTCCACTATCTTTGTTTGAAATGTCAAGTCCTGCTTTATGAGGTGCAGAAGGTTTAAACAGATATCACAGCCAAGTCTCATCTGTTCAGGCTGACACCATTTATCATGACAGAGAGAGGGGGGGCTTCCCCTCTGTGGTTGAGTAAAGCTGGAGACGAGATGGAAGGCAGTCACTCCACTGATCATACAATAGTATGCATCAAGGGACCTGCTGGAGAGTTCGGCTACATGAAAGACAGTAATGTCTTGTAGTTTGTTTATTTGCACGGCCTGGCTATGATGGGAAACTTATAGATGTTTTTATAAGTGAACCTAAGGGCTGGCTGATGAAGTTGGTGACTGATAGAATATGGTGTGTTATTCCCCATGTGAAGTTCAAATATTATTCCCCTTGTGGAATTTCAAATTATGTTGAAAATAAATCTTTGTAATTCCAATACGTAACTTGATGTTTCCTTGTTCACACCATATTTCAATCCTTTTCGTGTGGTATAGTCAGGTCTGGGGGTTGGGGTTGCACGGGATAGATTGACAGGTACCAAATCAGTGTTTATACCACAAACAGTAACACAGTACGATAAGCCGTCCCAATTAGGTTAACTAGTTTCCCTAATGTAGTCTGTGTGACGGAGCGGTGGTGTGTACAGCGTTATGTTGCAACCACGAGTGATTCCCTGCTCGGATTCGGTCCCGGATTTGGCGCGAGTTCATCTGTATTCTCACACATCATTGGTTGCCTAATTCTGTAAGGTCCCTGTTCATTGGGTCTTCAGAATGCACTTTTTGGATGGGCGTCATGCTGCCTGGCAACCCGGCCGCACTGACCTGGTTTTCGTGCGGTCTCTCCTGACTGGGAGGGAAGGTGGGTTGCTGGTGGGCTGTGTCCCCGGTGTGTCGGCCGCAGTGTATGTGTGTCACTCGGTCTCACGTGACCAGGCTAGAAAACAGGGGCCTGTTTAAGAAAACTATACTATTTTAGTATAAATTTCTTTTGGCCGTTGTTTCGCGCTGGAACGTCTCGTGGTTTCGATAGTCACTTTAATCTCATCAGGCTTTTTAGATGTATTATTTCCAGGGTCGCCGTTCATGATTTTCTTTTTTTTGTTGTTTTATTGAGTGTGGTTACTTCCACTCGTTTTTTATTACCGAGAATATTTAAATGCAAGGAATCTTCGTTGTCCAGCTGAGGAATCAGGATCAATCAATGTTGGGAACCCCTTCGAGGAAATCGGTGCCCCGATTTCTTCAGAATTTTTTTTTTGACCCGGCGTTGTTGATGTCCTTCAGCCGTATCGGTTGTCCATCGTATTCAGGCCCCACGGGGACTGACCTTTTAGGCGATGTATCCAGTTGAACTCTATCTTGTTCCTGAGGTACTTCGCCCTGTCGCTGTCTGGATGTTTGTATAAGAAATCCAACACGTGGATTTGTACATCCTTGCACCCATTATGGTTGCAGTTGTTGAAGTGTATCAGCACTTCGTTTTGGTTGATCCCCTTGGAGATGTTGCGGAGATGTTTTTTTTTGTTTTTTTTATTTGTACGAATAATAACAGGTACATAAATGGCCTCTGCAGTACATATGTTTCAACCAGGAACAATACTCAAGGTGTAATTACAAATTTGTACAGTGAATAAATATATGGCATGAGATGGAGATGAGATGAAACAGAATAACCAATAATATATACGAACAGCATATTATTATATACCTGTGGTAGTATATCCTACACATACTGCCCGCTCCTACCCATGGCGTATTTATACCCGTACGCCACACTGTGACGTACGGGGTTTGTGATCACGTGACCAGGTAAAATATCGCCATTTTTAGGTATATAATAATACGAAAACAGGCCGACTGTCTTTGTATGTCAAAATACTTGGTAAAACTGTTGATCACATACATCCCTCTGCCTACGGCATCAGGATGTATGTGATCAACAGTTTCACCGCATATTTTTGACGTACGAAGACAGTAAGCCAGTTTCCGTATAATACCGATGAACATGTAATGGTCATCTTGTTATACCGTATAATGAGTGAACAGTTTTAGCTTTACATGCTTCTTAAAGGAGTACAGTTCATACAGTTCTCAAATGTCGTCAGAATATGAAACAATGCCCACTCTTATTGAGAAAATGCAACTGCTATGTTTCCATCCCACCAGTTTCCTAGTAGTCCTGTCGGAATAAGCCGAAAAAGGGCCTAAACGGCCGCAAAAAGGAATAGATTTAATTCCAGTGGAATTTAACTCAGAATACCCTCTCTGCCACATAACATACAGGACGATCTAAATCACTGTTTCCGTTATGAGAAAAACAAATATTGAATGTTATTTTCAGTTATTCTACATAAAAGGAAAAACTAAGTGTTTTCTCAATAAAGAAGAATGATTGAAAACTAATCAATCATTCACTTGCAGATGTGCATATTTCTTAGAGTACCACACATTGTTATGAAATTTATTGTCTACTTCCTTATGAAAAGTCACATGTATCATGTTCCTAAGACAATGTTTGTATTGTTTTTGTGGCATTGCTATGATAAGTATTCGATTGCAAAGTAGCCATGTTGGATCTTTCATTTTTCCTATTTTTTATCCAAATTAAGGTATTTTATAGAATTCAGTATTGTATTTACACTGTTTCATTCTAATGCTATGTTTACACCGTCACCCCAGCAGTCCTGGCAAAGGATTTCGGGAGAAACCCAACTGGACTTGTACTTCCTAAGTTGTTCTTCTGGATTTGGATGTGAATTTTAACTGGACTTGACTGGACTTGACTTTTCACTGTAAACAAATTCTGCCAGCAATCCTGCATGGCGCTTGAGTATGTGGTCCTAATTGGACTTGGGACGTCTTAGGTCGTCAGGATTGTTAATCCTAACTGGACTTGGATTACGGATAGCATTAGGTCTATGGTGACGTAGGTCATCCTTGTTCGTCCTAGGTCGTCTGGATATTCATTGAACTTCCAACAGTCACAGGCAGAGAATACATTGAATAAGATACATGCTAACCACCGGAGAAGGTGAACAACCGCAAACGGTTGTGAACAGGAAAGTTTTCTTATTTTTACTGGTTTTTTTTTATCAAACCCATTCACCTTTGTTTTAAACACTACGCGAAACTAACCACTTTATATATCTATACGCCGGGCCTATATAGGTATGCTTTTGCGTATACAAGGTGTATACGCCTCATCTGTAGGCGTATATATAAGCGTCCATGTTGCTGTCATATATACGTCATATATCCGCCTGATTCTGTTGTATTTACACCACTATCCAATAGTTTCGATCTCTGCCACTTGGGGACACCACTATAGTAGATCTCATATGCCATTAGTCATTAAGTCCTTGGTATATGATAAAATACAATGTTATATTATCAATTTTTATTATAAAATTGTTTTAAAACCCTATTTATCATCTCTTCATGAACTACATATGATAAAACCAGCATTCTTTGGTTTTTTAAACTTTTTTTTTAAAATAGATTTTACCTTGAAAACACCACTCTTCTGCAGGGCTCTGGGTATTCTCATATATAAGCCTTTAAAAAGTTTTGATTATAGACATTGAGTCTATACCACACCACCGCCGTCGAGGTCGGAGTCAGTGTATAGGGGTCGAGATTTGAGTCGGCATCATATCAGGAGAGGGCTTCAGTGTTGGTGCAGGTACAGGCGGGGGCAGGGGGGAAGGGGGGGGGGTTTAGTACAGTGAAAATAGTGAATCATGGGAAGGAACAAAAGTATTTTATATCAGATATATATGGATATGTATAAGTAAGCGTCTATGTGGAACCCCAACAGATTTGGTCGGGAACTGCCGTAATTTGGCACAAGTTAACTTATGTCAATGGGAAACGGCTGTAATAAGGCTTAAGTCGTCAGGGCCAGCAATCTTAAGTCGACTTAAGTAAATGAGATATTTGGGGCCGAGTGGAGAAAAACCCCATAAAAATACCCTGAAAGTCCTATCTGGTCAGGACTGCCATTAGTCGACTTATGTCGACGGGAAACTTCTGTAATCCGGCAGGCTCACATTCCTGTAACTCGTCTTAGCTGTACCCTGTCCGTACCCTAGCCGTACCGTCTCCTTGCCTATGGTAGAGATCAAGTCAACCTAGGTCAACCTACGACCATCTTAACTCGACTTAACTCGACGGGATGTAGGGGGCCGAGCGGGCAATAACCATAAAAATACCATTAAACTACCATAAAAACACCAAGTTGAGTTAAGATGCTGCCGAATTCCATTGCCGGGACTGCGTGGGGTGATGGTGTAAACCCAGCATAAGGATAGGTCTTCTTTGGTGATTGCTATGAATTCCTCACCTCAAAAAATATATGCTAAGCATTTTAATTATGTTCATATTCTTATTTAATCCCAAATCAGAATATTTCATAGATTTCAGGTAGCTTTATTGGATTTACACTCATTTACTGAAAAGATTTACAGAAAAAATACATCTAGCATTCAATTTGTGTTTCTACCTCAATTCAAACCAGAATTATGGAGTTTCATATATTTGGGATGGCCATTTTGGATTTATGCTAATTTGACCTACTTGGAATAATTTATATTTCCATTCTGTTAAATAAGGAGTGGAGATAAATTAGTTTAGTAGGGCGCGCGAAGCACAAGTATGAGGTCATACAAGTGTGAAAGTGTACATACCCTAATTAGGTCAAGGATAATAATAAGTCATACAGTTACCGATAATAAACTAGATGCAAGGGATAAACACCTAGCTATGATAAACAAGCATTGATGATAAGATATGGTAAAGGTAAGACAGTGCATGTAAGCGCTGAGGCCCCCAAACACCAGGGGAGTAGTGTAGTCAGAGAAGGTAGGAAGGGGAGCGTGGCAGGGCTGCTGCCATTTCTGTAGTGAGCGGAAACGGCGTAGAGCATGGAGGCATTGGAGGCCCAGTCCCCTAGCTCCCAGATGTGGCTACCTTGATGTGTCGTCTCCTCAAGTTCCTATCCGGCTCAAAGTCTGTTAACATGGAGGGGAAAACGTTGGACCTCCTCAAAAGGCCATAAAACATCTTCAAGGCTCTGGCCCATACCACCGCCCATCTGGGGGTCATAATATCAAAGTTATAGAGAGGAGGACCAGGTGCATGTCCGGTATAATCGGTTCCTTCCTGCAGACCATATCCCCCAGGGTGCAACGTGCCCCCCCCCCAACAACCAAGAGGAGGTGATAATTGTCCTTAATGGGGTCTGGTAGGCCCACTTCCTTGTGCATATGCAAGATAGCTCCTAAGTATTGCCGTAAGGAGGAGTACTTTAGCCTTGTGGATAGGAAGGCTACATACCTCCGTAACATTTTAGTGTCCGCGGAGACTGGGGTTAAGTTGTAGATATTGCAAAAGGAGATGTAAGAACGCCTGTGAGAATTGTATGCCTCTCTTGTGTTCTTTGCAAAAAAGCTGCACTGTAGCTCCTCTACCCTCTTGTCCATATCGCCGATAAGCACATCTGCCAAGTTCCCTCAGGACGGGTTGTATCACTAATCCTGCTGGCTACGTCTGTGAGGGTGTTGAGCCTTCCAGGGTAATAAACTGCCCTTACTCTAAAGTTATATATCGCAGACAGCCAGAAAACCTGTATAAGGCTGTCCATTATGCTTTGATTCTTGGCTGCTCCTTTGTTAATCAGGGCCACAGCTGTCTGATTATCCGAGTACACAGTCACTTTTTTATTCCGCCAGTCATTGCAGTAAAGCCTGGCTGCGGGTTCCAGGGTTAGAGTTTCTAGATAATTGATGGGGAGGTCTTTCACCTCCGGGGAGTTGCTTAAGTTGATGTGAAACCACTTCTTGCCATAGACGCCTCCTGCACCAGAAAGGCAAGCGTCTATCGAGACTGGGGTGTATGTGCATGTTTCCAGCAGTGGGACTAGGCCATTGAATACCGTTAAGAAATCAGACCACCATTGCAAATCCGCCTAAATGGACGTTGTGACCCTGGTTTTATGAGAAGGGGCTGCTAACGTCATCATCCTGCCCATTAACCTCCTGGTAAATGTCCTGTGTCCATAGATGACATGGGAGGCCCAGCTAAGGCGTCTTACTAATGACTCCAGACTCCTCTTTGACACCGACTTGCAGTCCTTTACTCAGGCCAGGCATTCCTGTAATTGTGATACCTTATCATCTGGTAGTCGAAACACATGTTCTGTAGTGTCAATTACAACACCTAGGAAGGTCAGGGCATTACCACCTTGTTGTAATTGATGCTGAAGCCTAGGATCCTTAGTGCCCTCATCAAAGTGTTTAGTGCCTGCTTACAGTCCTCCTCGGTACTGCCCCTGACAAGGAAATAATCTAAATATGCACATACATGGTGAAAACCAAGGGCAGCCATGATTTGTCTGACACACTGGGTTAGGCGGTTGATGCACTGAGCCTCGCTCCGAACATGAGGCGGGTGTCTATCATGTAGGTCTGAACTCCTGGGGTAAACTCCCACTTTAGCCCTGCAAGGGGAAAATCTTTGGGGTTGACCTTTACCCTCCTATAGGCATTAGATAGGTCCACCTTTGCTATGCAGTACCCTTTGTCAATGAAGGAGGCGGCGTCCTCCAGACGTACCTGAATGAGTCGTCGACTGCATACCAGTTCATGGATGTTCCTTCAGGTCTACTTCCGTCATGTATCAGTCTAATTCTATCTTGGGGTTTGGGAATGGCTGCAAGCGCTGATATGATACTCGGCTTTTCCGCAGTGATCACATACCTGCCATTCCTTAATTCCTCCAGAGGTCAATGTATATCAATGTGTATGTATCGATATGAAACACAATTATATATTTACTTGAACATTAACAATCTCCCCTACTCAACTAACTCAAGAATTAGTGAATCCAATAGAAAATTATCACATGCCACACACATTCTGACATACTCTTACCTTAAACTTATCGAAGATTTTACTATAGAAGTGAAGCTGAACTGAAATGCCAATGTATTTATCTTGACCAGCTTCTGTTTGAAAAGTGTCATAGCCTGATCCAAATGGGAGGAAGAAATCTGGTACATCATACAAACTTGAATTCTCATAAGTTGTCGGGCAGAATGTATTCTGGCCGCTGATCAGAGAAAGATGAGATACGGCTGATATGATGTAGAGTAATGTAGAACAGCGATACAATGCCATGTTGCCTCTTCAATGGTTAGTGTTTAGAGATGCCTGCAGTGCTCCGGTTGAATCACTGATGGTGTTTCATGTGGCCTCATCCTAGCCTTAACCTACACTGATAGAATTTTACTCCAACAATTATGCTTGACCTGTCATACAACCAGAGCAGAACTGGTGCTCTTTATCTGACACAAAATATCAACTATGATGTGCCATAATAAGACTTTATACAAAGCAAGATTAGACATTCAATTATGGAGCCTCAGAATATTGCTTAACTCTGTCTACCACAAGGGGTGGCTTGTCTGCTAGACTCAAAGGAATTTTCCCAGACTTGTCCTGAGAAATTATCCATTTCACAAGAAGGACAGTTTGTAGGAGGGATTTTATTGTCCATGGAGGATCTAGTTTATGAAACGACATTTTGCAAGGATCCTCCAAGATCTCCTCCATCCTGAGTTAGATCTTATATCCTCCAGCCTGAGGATACATCCTGAATTATTCAACAGCACCCTGGGAAATGATCCTAGAAATGATCCTCGGACCGTCCTTGGTGAAATGTCGTTGTATAAATTTTAAAATCCTACAGCCAGGACGAGTGAAGGACAGGATCAAATCTGGGTGGACAAAAGTCGTTTCATAACAAAATCCTGGAGGTGGGATTTCTCCTCCAAATGGGACTTTATAGTTTGCAGCTGCTTGTATGAGAAATCCCAGTGATGACGCATAATCTACATATAAAGTTGATATCAATAAAGTGTGTATATAAATATATATATATAATATATATACATACATATAAAGTTGATATCAGATGATGAAATACTAAGGGAAGGTAAGGTCAGAAATATGACAACCATATTACATAAACACTCACTCCAGTACATCATTACTTATCAGTAGGTAAATTATCAATTTCTTTCAGCTTCTTTTTAAACATGTTTCCGTCTATGATCTCTTAAGATCTTCTGACATGCAATACCATAGTTCATGACTAAAATACAAAGTGCTCTATTAGCTTTCTCTGTCCTTGGTTTTGTAAGTTTGAACACTTTTATTCCCTGAACTCAGGTTACATACTTTGGCTACTCTTTGTTCTTCTGTTTGATATCTGCAATTGAAAATCTTACAAGATAAGTAAAGGTTAACCCTTGCCTTCGTCTTTCTAGTTTGGGAGATATATTCATACAAAACTTTTTTCAGGAATTGGGGCCCCGATTTCATCCACAAAAAAACATCTCGAAAAACACAACCCAAAATGAGGTTCCGATCCACTACAACAGGTGCGATCACCAAGGTGAGTAGGATGTAGAATTCCATGTACTGGTCTTCATCTTTCGTCACCCCGAGAGTAAAAGGGCAGGCATCCTTAGGAACAAGATAGAGTTCAACTGGATACACTGCCTGAAGAGTCAATCCCCCGGGGGACTGAACACAATGGACAACCGGTATGGCTAGTGAGTGTCCACAACGCAACGTCAAACATTTTTTTGGGATGAAATCAGGGCCCCGATTCCTGAAAAAAAGTTTTATATAAACATGTTTCCAAACCGATATCTCACTATCCCGACCATACACAGGTTCTCCTGCTCCAACTGCTTGGTTTCCCACCAACTCACACTCCCCACCACTCAGATGTGAGGAGATCTGTAATACAAACAGAAAACAACCACTGCACTACGTATATTGTAGTCTGGTAGCCAACTTGCTTGATGAGATACTAGTAAATGTATCGAAACCACGAGTCATTCTCAATTACACCTTTACTACGGCCAAACTGACAGGCTCAGTATAATCTTCCTAAGCACAGCAGCTTAGGAAACAGGCCCCATGCAGTGTGTTACACACAGCAGACTGGTCACGCCACAGAGGGAGCTCGAGGCTTACACTAAGACCCACCCACCACACCCACCCCCCAGTCGGGAGGCACAACAAACTCGTTTTGTATGGTGGTCGCCATAGCAGCGTGTACGCTACTATGGGTGGACATGGTCTTGACCAACCAAAAGATCAGACACACCGCGAACGGACCAATGCAGTGAAGGGACACATTCCGGTCAGTAACCGGCGACGGTGGGAAAATCAAAGCAGGAGAACACTCGTGGTCACATTCCCAACCCGGCTACAGGCCATCGTCTCACACCATAGTTTGGGAGATGTAGTCAGTCTGTGACTTGCACTTACATTGCTCTGGACATTTTTATCTAAACACCCTATTACAATGTTCAGGCAGCATGTCAACATATCAGACTTACTGGTGCAAAGGAGAGGCCCTCCCAGGCTGAGTGCTCCTTTCTGCCCAGCCATCGGAATGCATGCATAGTGGTCTTATGTGAGATCTTAAATCAGACCACATTAACTAAATAACCGACCCCCAACACCATCTACCAAGCACCACCTACACAAAATTCAAAGCCTTGGCACACATTCTAATTGAATGATTTATGGATATGTTTACAATTAGAATTCTTTAATTACAACAGCATGATGCCTTTCTTGTAATTAATCATAATTAATGTAATAATCTGTAATGCCTGTAATTACAATATCAACTTATGAGTGTAGCACATGGTGACATGTTAATCGGTTAATCTGTTAAACAATCTGTCTTCACCAGCAGTACCTGGTCCTATCCTGAATTATCTCTACTTCTCTTACGTCGTTATGTCACGGAAAAGATCTCCAGTCGGTCCTCGGAGAGGTTCTCCAAGTCTCTAAGTGCGTACGGCCGGCATGGCCGTTCGTTATCAAGCTCCTGGAGGCCCTACGGGGGATGACTGGTTACCATATCAACATATCATCTGAGATGTGGCAGGACCTCGACTGGTTCCTGCAGTTTGCTGAGGGATGGAACGGGCACGCACTTATACCTCAAGGCCCTCCCACCCAGTGCCTCATCATCGACGCTTGTCTCACGGGAATCGGGGGTACGGATGGGAGGCTCGCTTATGGTGGACAGGTGTGTCCGGTCGACGACCCAGTCACCTGCATCGCGGAGCTCGAGGCCCTGAACACCGTCTATGCAATGAAACCTTCCTCACGGACCGGGACCGAGGGACCCGAGTGGAGGTGTTCTGTGACAACATGGGGACCGTCCACGCCCGAAACCCCGTCCACGCCGAGTGCGCGCGGCAAGCATGGATGATACAGGCAAAACTCCAGCGACCTGTTTCACTAGTTTGGTCTAGATGGTGTGTCTGGTTTCATAAGGACTAGACATTAGACTTTGTTTTGTCCGTTCTTGCTTGCACTGTTGGTGCCACTTTTCATGTCTGTCTAACACTTTTGTCACGAAACTAGTGAAACAGGTCCATGATGTATAGATTTGTCTAATTCATATGTTTGGGGTCTGTCTTTACCTAAGGGCAGCTACTTGTGTTGTCACGAAACTAGACAACCTCAATGTCTGTATGGTGTCACAGACATGTCACGAAACTAGTGAAACAGGTCCCAGGTGGAGTTTCTATACACCCACGTCCCCGGGGTCCTCAACACGGTGGCCGATGCCCTGAGTCCTGCCCACCTGACCTTGAGTGACTACGATAAAGCTGCTTATTTCATCTCCAGACAGTGTTCTGCAGGAGAATGGATTCGGATCCTCAGGCACCTACAGTCAGCTTTATTAGGCGTACCTTGAGTATGTCCGAGCCACACCCCCTCACGAGCGACTGTAGCGACTCACCTGTCACATGTACGGTCGCACCTACAGCTCTTGGGTGGCGACGTTGGCCCGACCAGGACTTCAGGGTAAAACGTGAGATAGTGTTCTGGTAGTACGGTTGTTCTTAGTAGTTGACTAATTACTTAGTCTTGATTACCTGTAGGGGAGGTTATAGCTGTTACTAACAGTGTATCCCAAAGTCTACATGGGTATGTTAGGACATCTGGTGAGAGAGGCAGATCTTACTAGACCTAGCTTAACACTCTCGCCATCTAACGATAAACCAAGGAATTACTGTCTTAACAACCTTTTAGCTAATTACGGTGCGTAGTGGTCAATAAGAGAACCATGAGGGTAGGTTAATTAACCACAACTCCATTGTCGACACCTAGAAGTGAACACGACACAAACGGACGTAGATTCGCCTTACTCATCTAAGGAAGAGTGACCAATTATCGAACGTAACTCTTTTAATATTTCATAATTAACCTTATAAGTCTAGACGTTTAGAGATGGTGATTACGCCAGTCTCTTTATATAAGATTACGTTCTCTTAACCTTAGGTAATCATTTTGATAATTAATTAAACTTTGATAATTAAGTGAGTAATAAGGGGAGGTAGAGGCAACTCTAGGCTGTGTGTCGGCAGGCTACCAGAATCTATTAATTCCTTTCCAACAGTGAGGTACTCTTATGAGATCTTTAATTAAGTTGTTTCTTCATTAATGATTGAGAATCATTAACTTAATAATTAGGATTCGTTAATATATCGTGTCTCAAGTAATCATGGATGAGATCAAAGATTGAAGTTAAGTTCAAGTTCTTTTAATAATTCACACAATGATATACAATGTTATAATCCACAGCATGGCTTTCAGATCATTGGCATTTCTAATTCACACGCGCATTTGGCTAAGTGCCAAAATGCAGTAACTGTTGTTTGATAACTGTCAGACACCAAAGTCAGGTTTTTAAAGACTTTTCTTCAAAGTGTCCGATAAATCACTACAGCAATGATAAAGTTGGCAAGTTGCCAAAGTTCAGTGTTCATTTAACAGAGTTCCTAGCAGCGTAGTTTAGCTGAGAATAGTCAATCATAGAACTCATAGCAAGATGATAGTAAAGTAATGATTTGTTGTAACCATACGCTTGTCTCGCAGGAATCAGGGGTACGGACGGGAGGCTCGCTTATGGTGGACAGGTGTGTCCGGTCGACGACCCAGTCACCTGCATCGTGGAGCTCGAGGCCTTGAACACCGTCTATGCAATGAAACCTTCCTCACGGACCGGGACCGAGGGACCCGAGTGGAGGTGTTCTGTGACAACATGGGGACCGTGCTGGCCCGAAACCCCGTCCACGCCGAGTGCGCGCGGCAAGCATGGATGATACAGGCAAAACTCCAGCGACCTGTTTCACTAGTTTTGTGACATGTCTAGATGGCGTCTAGATGGTGTGTCCGGTTTCATAAGAACAAGACATTAGACTTTGTTTTGTCCGTTCTTGCTTGCACTGTTGGTGCCACTTTTCATGTCTGTCTAACACTGTCACTCAATAACGTATAACCGTTGTAAACTCACATGATTCCTTATAGATTGAAGATTCACAGATCCATGTTTGACAAATGTTGAAATAATTAATAATGTTCATTCACTTATAAGTAAAGTGAGTATCATGTTAGATTTGTTTCTGTAAAAGTTTCTCAAATGGTTTGTAGGATGATCAAGGCATCTAAGTTTATAAAAAAAAAAAATTGGTGGTTAGATAGTGATATCACTAAATTTATATGATTACTCAAGACATTTTAACCCAAAACCAATTTGGTTTCTCTAAAGGTTTTTCCACACTTAACGCTGTTACCAGGATCACTGATGACATTTTAATTGCCGTGAACCATAGCATCCTACTGGTGGGAGGGAAGGGTTTCTCACTGAGGCTACCTATATCTCTGCCAACTCAAGGCGATGGGGGCAAACTTCATCCAGGCTTGCCTACAAATCCAGGTTTCTTCCACTTTGCTGCCATGCTTGCCAGATGTGGAAACAGAGCTTCACACTCTCCAGGGTCTGTCGCTCTCCAAGCAGTGCTGTCCACACAATGAGAAACACTGGCATGCTCAACGCCAATACTCTCAACCCTGACATGCTCAACGCTGGCATAGCTATTCAGACCCAGTCACCTAGACACAACCCTTCAGCACTTTGAGGGCACCCCAGCATGTGAGAATCTTATATAAAGGATGTGCTTCATGCTCGATGGATATCAAGCCTCCTCCAAAGGTGTCTTCCTTCAGATCCTTTCATTGGATGTCCTGGGGGGAGGAGCTTTCTCTTCGATGCCAGAGGCCTGCACTGCTCTCAGCCTCAGGCCCTCTCTCTCATGCATCTCCTCCACACATCCACCCCAGCCTTCAATGCTGTGACTTCATTCATGCCTCAATGCTGGCATGCTCAATACTGGCACTCTCAAAGCTGGCATGCTCAATACTGGCATGATTAATGCAGGCATGCTCAATACCAACACACTCAATGCCGGCATGCTCAATGCTGGCATGCTTGAGCAATGCAGACACACTTAATAAAACACACTCAATGCTGGCATTGAGCATGCCAGCATTCTCGATGTCAGCATGCTCAATGCCAGCATGCGTATTATTATTTTTTGTTATTTTTTTTTTTTTAAATTTAAAAAATATCAATAGTACAGACAGTCTGCAGCTAGCAGGTTTTGTATGCCCGTCAACAGTCGGGATATCCAAACGATAACAAAAACCACTCCAATCCAAGAATATTACAATATGTACAAGGATGAACTAGTATATAAATGGATTAATGTAATGAGATGGTTACAGCCTTTGTCTCAAGACACTGAGATAGTTCGTTTAATGGTCCATCATAGTCACCTTACTTTTAGTTTAAATTGTTTAAAAGAATACATCGAAGTACTGTCTTGTATAGCAACAGGTAGACCATTCCACATTATCATACCATCATATAGTGGGTTTCTCCGAAAGAAACTAGTTCTCGGCCTCTTAAGCTTTACATCTCTTTTACATTGACCCCGTGTTTTCGGCTCAACTTCCCTCGTGATATTTTTGGCATATCGCTTCATAAATACCATTTTCAGATAATTTCGTCTAACACCTAAGGTGTCTTTTTTACATCTATTGTGTAATCCTTCAATACTAAGTTCTCGTAGACGTGTTCGGGTACAAATGCATAGCGCCCTGAGTCGCAATGTGGGATGATCTTATCATTCACAGTGATTTGTAACTCTTGCAGTATAGCGTTTGAGCTATTTAATAAAGGTTTGGATCCATAGATGCATAATTTTGTTTTTTTTTCATTAATTTTCATATGATTATCTATACACCAGGTATTTAATAGAATTATATCATGTTGCAGTCTGTTAAAGCTATTAGTAACATCGTTATCGCTAGTATATAGAACAAGGTCATCTGCGTAGAAGATATGATTTGAATGAAACGGTAAGTCTTTAATATCGTCGATAAAACAGTTAAATAAGAAAGGTCCTAAGATACTGCCTTGGGGGACTCCTGAGCGATTAGAGCCACTAGAGGACAGAGAACTGCCAACTCTAGTACTTTGTGTTCTATGGCCTGAATAGCTTTCTATGCACTTGGTCAAGTCGGTTCCAATTTTGAATATGTTATTAAGTTTTTTGATAATTAATTTTCTGTTTACCCGGTCGAAAGCCTTACTAAAATCTATAAATAGGCATGGTGTTAAGCGTTTATTGTCTCGATGATGATAAAGATCGTTGACCAAGTGCATAATCGCATCAGTCGTCCCGCGCTCTGACCTGAAGCCATACTGATTGTCACTAAAAAGATTATTGTTCTCGATATAAGAGGAAATATGTTGGTATACAATATGTTCGAACATTTTACCTTGTATCGGCAAAAGAGATATGGGTCTCCAGTCACCAGGGTCCGACGAATTATTCACCTTCGGTATCGGTATAATAGTTGCGTGAGCCCATGACTTTGGGAAAAGCGAATAATCCACGATATTTTGATAAATACAACGCATTTGATCACATAGTACAAAAAAAGAATCCTTTAGTACCCTGGAATTAATACCAGTAATTCCACTCGATTTATTGATGTCAATGCTATTTATCTCACACAATATTTGGTCTAACTTAAATATAATCCTACCTAATGGGTTATCATTTTGGGTTTGTTGGTCATTTTGATCAGATTCATTCTCGAAACCAGTATTATCTTTGTTTGTCATAGCATCATTATCTAAAGTATCGTCCCCAACTGTCGCAAAGAAAATATTAAAAAAATTCACCATTTCTTGCCCTTCATGGAAAACTTGTTTTTTGTCATCAAATAATTTAGTCATTTTAGCTTCACTCTTAGGGTCATATAGGTCTTTTGTGTATTTCCAAAAGTTTCTAGGATTACTCTTAGCATTTTCTAGTCGATTCTTCCAATAGTTTACCTTTGCCTTTTTTATCTCTGAGTTTCTGGCTGAATTTAAAATTTTTTATTGGGCAGGTGGAGTCTAGGTAACATTCTATGAGATTTTTGATAAAAGTCCATTGAAATTCCGGGTCTGTGGATTTATAGAACAGTGTATAATCCTGTTGATATAGATAAGATTGTAGATCAAGTGTTTTATAGTTTCTATATGAGCGCCCCTTAAACTCACACGATTCGTGCACAGGTGGGATATGCTGTCGTTTAACAATGATAGCCCTATGATCGCTTAACAAATTAGTATCCAACTTGACATCTACTATACAATTACTGTCACTAAGAAAATGGTCAATACATGTGTTACTTTCAGATCTAGTTGTATCGGTAATATAGTTTTTTAAATTATTCTCTTTTATGAAAGCTAATAGTTTCCTACTCTCTAATTCGTTTCTGCATGTTATATTGACATTATCGTCCCCTATAAGATTTTCTCATAATTTTTATAGTTAATATGCGAAATTATTTGTTCCAAATATTCTAAGAATTTGTTTAAGTCCCCACTCGGCGGTCTGTAATAAAAGATCAGTAACATACGTTTGTTATTAGTTTTTTCCACTTTTAATACAATAACTTCGTAGTTTTCATTTGAAACCATCCATTCACTCTCATTATTACAGTATTTCAGGTGCTTGTTTTTCATATAACAGCAGATCCCTCCACCTATCTTAGTGGTTCTATCCGACCTTATTAGGTTGTAGCCGTCCATATTAACCATGCCGTCGGTATGTAAGTTTGTAAGCCATGTTTCACTGAATGCTATATAGTCCATATTTTTGTATAACACCCTTATCTGGTCAATATGTTTATAAAGACTTGTTACATTCAGGTATCCTATTAATAGAGAAGGCCTATTCATTGCAGATAAGGATGATAAAAACTCCAAGACCTGGACCTGAGATTGATATCTTTATCAAAAGAAAATGTTACACCATGAGCAAGAAGATGATAAAGTATGAAATATGAGTTTGCCATCCAGCGAGTGTATCTATCTGGCCAGGGGCAAGTCATCACTAGTGCATACGCATACAGCTGCAAAGCTTGGGTATGTAATAGTGAGATGAGCAAAGTAAGAGCATTAGGTAGATAAATAGTATAGAGATGATATTGTGCTGCTCCACCATGTAATGTCTCTAGTAGAACATTGTATTATATATATATATACCTATTTTAACATTTGATAGAGGAGTTAGCATTTCAAGTTTCATATTAATAAGGGTTACCACACTCTATAAGTAATATGTAATACACAATTGTCCGGTATATATACCGCTGTCGATTTAATATAATACTTATACAATGTTATGGAACAATGACGAGTTGACTTGGAAAAGCCTCACTCTAAAAGGTACTCAACACAGTTTACTCGATATTACGAAGTTATTGTTATAGTTATACTTATGATAGCGAACTGCTATATTTTTAAAGGTGGATCTCCAAAAGTCTTGACTATATAAATACTATACGTCATTCGGGCGACCTAGAAAGGCCATGCACAGTCAAGTTATTCTACCGACTTATAAACTAAGACTATATAGACACAATATATTATTCATAGGCTATATGTAAGACAATAAATGACTACAGGCGACCTAGGAAGGCCATGCCCATACTAGTTGTTCAGTAGATGCCTTATGATGATTTGGAATAACTTGGACGCGAATATTCAACGTAGTAGTGTAGGAACCTTTAAGAGAGAGATTAAAAACATGTTATACAAGTAAAAATATACTAGACCATCTCACATTGCATATATCTCATCATCATCTAAGCCCCATTGGGCACATGTATATTTGTATTTTTGTACCAGGAATTGTTAATGTTCTGAAAATATGTATGACGGTAACGGCATGTCACCTATGCTTTATTATGGCGCAAATAAAAAAAATAAAAAAAATAAAAATCTATATTAAATGTGGAACTTACTCAACAAACAAATTTCATTGTCAAAAACATACATGACCCAAGACTTAGTAAAGCCTATCAGGTATGTATACCCGCGTTTACATTGTTGATCATACATCTGATAATCATTTTCGCCATTTTCCCAATTACTGCCGTAGTGTCCGGATGACATCCATCATGCAACCGACCCAGTTGATGATAACACTTCTTAGTGCTAGCCCTATATCTGTGGATAACATGGTGAATACGTGCAGTATAAATTCCACGAGAATCATTGAGTTTAGCTAACTCTGTAGAGAGCGATAAGGCTCTATCGTTCACCTCCTCTTGGTCTGTGGCATACAGATTCTTCTCTTTATTCCAGACTTGCAGGTCCATTGAGAACACAGTTAGGAATATGACTGTGGTCCCTGGTTGCAGCGTATTAACTTCCCTAATGATATTTTCACAGCAGTTAAGGATACGACCTATCTGCCCTTCAGCATTTTCCCGCCTCAAACCTACTAGGCGATTTGTGTCTCTTTCTGTGATATCACAGATTCCAGCGATCACGTAGATTACCTCTACCCCTATCAGGTTTTCCGGTTTAACGAGATATGAACGGATTACCTCCATGGTGGCTCCTCCAATACTCTTGGTAATGAAATTTTGCCGTACCCGTAGATCCTTAGCGAGGTAGCGTACCCGGAAATCTCCAACCATTAATCTACTCATCCTGGGCTGTGGTGGGTGCTGTGGAGGTATTTGCGTCCGTCTGTGGAATGGTGTCCGTTAACAGTGGTTCGGGGGTGGTAGTAGTTGACGTTAGGTTGTCAGGGGAAACTGCTTGGGTCTGGGTTTCTTTTGGTTTATCCTGAGATTTGATTTCTTCACAGCTTCTTTTACGACTTCGGGATCCTGTGATTTTTTTCCTTCAACAGTTTCCTTTACAGTTTCGGCTTTTTCTCCTACAGGTAATTGCCATGTAATTAAGGTTTTCTGCGTGGACACCTCTTCCCGTTCTCCCACTTTTACGACTTGGTTTACGTTGCTGTCACTATCAGATGGGAATGAAACTTCTTGAGGTTCGCTTCTTACCAACACAGAACACACTCTCTCTAGGATTCTGCCCGCCTGGTTTAGACCCAGGTATGTATCGGTGTCATAGGCATTACTGGTCAGTTGCGCACCTCCACCCCAGAACTTACTGGGGGTACCTTCGACGATTTTATTTGGGTGGGTTTTTCTCAATTTATCTCCCAACTCTTTATTCTGCCGAAATTTCGCCATCACTATTTTCTCAAGGACTGTTACCTTTTCATCGTCCCAACCTGGATGGTTTTTCCAAGAGTTTTAACCTCATATGGATTCTCCGTAACTAGTACTTTATCTCCCAGCGCAGTGGCCCCGATAAAACCAGCCTTCGTATATACATACGCGTGTTCGACCGACACGAATTGATGTTGTTTTTGGAACTCATATATTATTGCCCCCTCTTTGTTCCTAGTGAACCAAGGTGTACTGATTTCAACTGGGCATTTGTACATATTGCTCAGGTACGCATTGTGTCCTGCAAAGATGATTGACCCTGTCTTCGTTACACGTTCTCCCCCCCATTAGGTTTGGGACAGGGTTTCTGTTCCTTGGTCTGTGGTGTAGGCAGGGTTGGTAATATCGGTGTGGGGTCTATGGTGAGACCGGGTGGTCGGGGGAACGCTACCACAGCTGGTTTTGGAGGCCCTACCAGAGCTGCTTTGTTGATTAGCTTTAGTAATGCATCATCATTCTGGCCGTCCGGTCTGGTCAAGTGGTCAGCTGATCGATTGCCCCTATTTATGGCTTCGTTCTCTGTAACACGTGGGAAAGCGGTCGGTTGAGTGCCTAGTGTTGTTTGTTGACGTTGGGGGGTAGGCCCACTATTAATCAGGTGGTCCTTGTTATGGGTCGGCTTCCAGTCAGGTGGATATAGGTCAGTAGGCAGCATGTTGACCTCTCCATAGTTGTATACCATTCCGTTGATTTTTATTCCTTCTGGATTTCCCAGGGTTCGTCCGGTCTAATAGCCACTTTACAGTTTAAACTTCGTCTGGTAGCCTTACTTGAGTTACGTAGAATTCTTTCGGTGGCGGCAAGATTGCTAAACGAAACCATAATCGGTTTAGGCCTGTCGTTGTTCTTTGTTTTACGGGGATTACCCAACATCCTACTTACGCTCAGCACATCATCCTGGGCTAATCTTTGTCCCATTTCCAAACAAAGCTCATGCAATATTTGATGTACCTCTTCATCAATCCGTTCTGGTATACCTAACAATATTGCGTTTCTACTTTTATCAGTATAGAAAAACCTGGTATGCGGATGTGTTGGTGTTGGTCCTTTGTTTTGATTCTTGAGTACTTCAGCAAAAGTACTTTGACCACTGTTTTTCAAATCGGCAGGCGGAGGACCGCCAGTACCCACTTGATTGTTTAACAATAGGTCAAAGGTGGACCGTGATTCAGTCAGCCCCTTCTCCAAGTTGTCACACCTATCGGTGAATTCCTTTCTCAACTCTGTTTCCATTTTCACTTGCTGACTTTTGATTTCATTCACGTTATTAGATACATCTTTTATTTGTGAACTGACTTCCTCTTTAACACTGTCTATCTCCCTTCTTAGATCCCCTTCAATAGATATCTTCATGTTATCCATTTTCTCGGTTAGCTGAGATTGCATTCTGACAATCAGTTGTTTAAGACCTGTCATATCTTCGTGTACATAGTCATCCTGTTCTGAAAAGTCAGTCATAGTTGACATTTGGTCAATATCGCATGCTTTGTGCCTTTTGATATTCTCTGGATCAGTTACAAAGGAGATTTCTTTTGATTGGGTCCTATCACGCTTACGTGTTCGGGCCCCTTTGTTACGGTTGTGTGACGGCGGAGAGGTGCCGGTACTCGATTTCTTCTTACCTCGGGTCATCGTAGGTACAGTATTTACAATGTTCTGTCAAATATTTAAATAATTACCGACCTTAGTTTATCATGGACTGGATGCGTGTAATCACAATACCTTTACGTTGATCTGCAACAACTTTTAGGCATCTAATGTCTCATTTGATCACAAAAAATCCGGTCTATGTGGAGCAGCGAAGCGAGAGCGACTTCACACGTCAGCGGCCATCATACATTTATATTACATATCTATAGCCGAACGTCAGTGAAATACTACCCGCTGCAGGGGGTGTAGTATATCGCGACTACGGCCCACTATGGTCGCTTCGTCGTACTGCAAGATTATAACATGTATGTAGCCTAGTCTGTGCTATTTGATTGGTGTGCGTAATCGACGTCATCATGACCAAAAATAACATGACAAATGACGTCGAATCGCAACTTTAAACTCTCTATACATGGATCCCTTAACAACTACAAGTGTGTATTGACCAAATATCGAGGTAGCCAACGAGTGGCTTGCACATACAACAGTTTAAATTGATCAAATATGCAAAATCCATCGATAGTAACGACAAGCCATTCGACTTGGTCCGCACCCGGCGACGCACAGACACGCACTCTCCTAGCAGATTTTTCGCGGTCCTAGCCCTTACTAATCTCTGCCTCAAGCAGCTGCAGGAAGTAGAGTGCTGGATTTCTGCTTGGAGAGTGACAGACACGCTGGGCCACGCTCCTACCGCTCTCCAGTCGTATTTTCTGTTAACCACACGCTTACCGAATAGCCGCAAAACATCCGCTAGGCGAGTGACGGACGGACGAACAGAAAGTATCACAAGGGGGGGGGGGCGAAGTCGGCGACTTGGAAGGTAAACACAATGGCATTTTATGATATAATTAAGGTATGTAATAATAAGAAAACGACCTGACTGTGGGCGAACCATTGGGTTAGTTGTCGGTCACCTGTGTTGTACATTCGGCCCTCCACCTATGGCGTCGGGCCGAATGTACAACACAGTTGACCTCGAACTAACCCATGGTTCGCCCACAGTCAGGTCGTTTTCTCCTAATGCCAGCATGCGTAATGCTGGCATGCTCAATGTTGTCATTCATTCCTTCCCTTCATAGTACAAGAACATTTTCAAGTTTGGCAAGTATTTATGACTCAAAATTACTTACTTTGTTTGATGAGAGTCAGAGAACTCAAACCTGTAGAACACATCCTGTAGAACACATCCACAGGCCAGTGGTTTTCAAAATGGGATCCTTTTACAAGACTACCATCAAGAGAACCTTTAGCCATATAAAACCCAAGTTGTGCCAAAGAAATCCAATTTTCCATAGCCCAACTCGGGATCGCTTACCTTTCTGCCCATCTCTCTACCAGCACTACCCCTCCCAGCGTCCCACAGGGGCCACGGGAGAGTCTGCAGTAGGCAGTGCCGTGCTGACGGGGCTTGCTGCTGAGGCACTCACTGCTGAGGAGCAACACCATCAGTGCCTGGGCCATGCTCACGATGAGTCCTGCCAAACTCACCAGCAGATTTCTCTCCCTGAGAGGTTTTGAACCTCCAGCTGCTGTGGGAGCTGATGCTGTAGGCACCACAGTCTTGGCTTTGACATAGTCACCCAAAATCGGGCTGCCTCCTAACCAGAGTGCTTTAGATCCCTTCCTTGTCACTAGATTTGGATGGTTCTTTAGCCTTCTTAGGAGCCGAGGTCCTTTTCCCAGAGCTCGCTTGCCATGAGCCTGATGATGTAGACAGGTTAAGTGCCCAATGCTACCACTGCACGAACATCATTATTTTACATATGGATGCGCACAGCGTATATAAGTAGGTATTTTGCGTATACGAAGTCATCCAATTCCCCGTGTGCATACACCTCATCTGTAGGCATATATAAGCACCCAGTGAAGAGGGCTTCACTGAGAGTGGGCGGGGGGAGGTGGGGGAGGGGGGCGGGGGGAGGGCTTCCTACTGAGAACACCTGTACTTCTACCAACACAAACGGGCGGGAGGCGGTGGGGGGAGAGGATATTTCCTCTCATATATGGCGGGTGTGAAATACAGCCAAGACGTGTCCGTATATAAGGCCTGGGCGTATATATATACATATATATGAAAACAAGTCAATATTCAGCCAATACATGCACTACCGCGATGGCGTATATATGAATAAAATAGTGGTTTTCGTGCAGTGTACATACCTACCAGAAATGACCATACAAAAAAAAGATACAGATACCCAATAAAGACAATTCTTATATTTTTTATCATTCCTTTATTTGCCATTTGAGTACAGGTTATCATCACACAGAGGTAAGTTCCACATTTAAGTTTCAATGACAGATAAATTGGCTTTAGATCTCAGTCAGTCACGACTGATTTTAATGATCCAGCCTTTCCAGTTTTTTTTTTTTTTGTATTCGATTGTACATCGTTCTTCCATTCAAACGGTAACAGGTGGATGCAGTTGTTGTATCACATCAGCATATCTTAGATACACGATTCAAATGTGTACAGCAGTGTACAGTAAATACAAGTGAGTATGGGTATAAATGATGAGAAACATGTAAAGTAACCATAAACAGTAAACAAAACGGTAAGTGATAATACAGAGTAATCAATGGTCATGTTCAGAGGTTTATTCTTATATGGTCTTCGATGGTATGGACCTGTCACATTTTTACATACAGTAACCCGTCATTGGTTGATTAAATGCTTTCTAATTTCTTTGAGTACTTCTTTTCTGAAAGAACCTTTCGATACACTATTTGTCTTTTGCGATTCCTTTGATAATAGATTCCAAACTTGCGTACCAATATATATTGATGATTTTCTGAATTTGTCATTTTTTGGAAAAGCAATACATATGATTTGCTTGTTTGATGTTCCTGTTACTCTGGTCTCATTTTTAATCTCTAACAGGTTATTTTTAACTAAACTACGAATAATACCTAACAACAACATAAGACGTCTTTCTTCAGGTTGCATAACGGCGCTTTTTTCTAAAAGTGATAAATTGCTTATAAATTTGTTATCGACAAATGCGTCCTTTCCTTGTGCAATTCGTAGGCTTCTATATATACATTTGTTCACAGTACTTTGAATCTTCTTTGTTGCTCCTTCTAGGAGAAAGCTACAGTGGTCAGCAATTGGTAATAGGCATACTCTTACTATTCTAAGGGCAGTGTCTTTGTTAAACAGTTTTCTGACTTTCCTAAAGATATATATTTTATCGTTCATTTTTCTCACGATATGTTCGGCATGTTGTTTATAGCTCAGTGATGCATCAATTTTCGCACCAAGATAGTTCAGGTTTGATACAACCGCTATTTTTTTACCACCAATTATTAGATCTCTTTTCACAACATTTTTCAGTTTTCGACTAGTTCCATGATAAACCGCTTTTGTTTTGTCAACTTTGATGGACAATCTATTGGCCTGGTACCAAGTTTCTAATTTTACAACAGTTTCTTGTAAGACCTCTTCTACCTTGGATACATTTTCACCTTTTACTACCACTACGAGATCATCTGCATACATTAAATGAGTCACTCTATAGTCATTTCTTATCCAGTCTCCTAGATCGTTCACATAAATCAAAAATAACAAAGGACCTAGGATAGATCCTTGTGGTACCCCGACCCTGATATTCATTGACTGTGACTTAATACCTCCTATTTCAGTGTAATATTTTCGGTTTTTTAGGTAAGATGCATACCATTTAATAAGTAAAGTTCCCACACCAGCTTCTGAAAGTTTGTAGAGGAGAATCTCATGATTAACACAATCAAAAGCCTTCCTTATATCCACATATAAAGCTATTGCGAAATGACCTTCGTTCATAGTTTCTTCCAAAATTTTTACTAATTTGAACACCGCCCCACCCGTACTTCTCATTTTTCTAAACCCGTATTGATTTGTATCGAAATATTTCGTGGATTCTAGGAAGTTGTACAGCTGGTTGTGTACCATCCTCTCCAGTACCTTGCCTGGAGCGGGTAGTACACAAACCGGTCTACAGTTACTGGCATTTGTCAGATCACCGGACTTTGGTAGCGGTGAGATTCTTCCACTCTTCCAATTGTCAGGAAAGCTGGTCTGAACTAGGAGACTGGACAACATAAGCGTAAACAGATGTATATTATCTATCAAACATTGTTTTAGTATTGAGCTTTTAATACCAGATATACCTGATGACTTATGAGTCTTTATCTTATTTACTATTTTTAACATTTCTGGAGAAGTAATCGAATCTAAATCTATTTCAAATCCCTGGTCGCTGTTTCTTTCTACATAATTTATCATAATGTTAGCGCTAATGCCTTTGTTAAGTTTCTCACCAATTGTGCATATAAATCTGTTCAAACATTCTACGCTATCTGTTGGTGATAACATCATTCCTTGCTCACCGACAATAGTGACATTCGGTAAGTCCCCTTTTGGTTTTACAACATTGTTGATTTCCTTCCAATACAGTCTCGGGTTAAAGTAATTGTTGTTAAGTTGCTCAAGTATATAGTCTTGCTTGTCCGTTATAAACAGCCTCGAGATATCCTTACGTAAAGTTCTTAATTCTAATACAATTTCATGGTTGCTTGACTGGGCTGTACTGGGACTAGCGAGTAAGTGACCGATTCAAACGCGGATTTCAGCCATGTTCCCGCGAAAAATTGCCGGAAATTTTCAGATGTTGACCGTGGTTGGTTAATGGTGGTCATGTGACCCAGATCTGGCGTTTTCTGTGTTTGATTCCACAGACAAAGGCACTTGAACATGTATGTTAACCAATCCTTGCAGTTGTTATTTCCATGTCTTGTTTATGCTCCTAGTGGCGCCACCACTCTGTGATCGAGTGGTGGCGTCATCTGGTGAGTCAATATGGAACTAACTTTCTCTGCTGCTCCTGCCCTCTATGAGGGAATCCAGGAGTCTATCTGAAATCATTAGAATAGGTGGGGATCATCCTTTTGGATGTTCTCCAGTCTTACTCGTTAGTTTCGACAGGATATGTCTCGTCAGGCATGTGTACAGCGTCTTAATGGTGGTCATTTTCGGTCGTCAGTTAATTTTTTCTTGATGAGATTGACGTCTCCCCCACAAACTCGCAAAGAGTTGAAGGGAGAAAACCCAACTCGAAAGTTTAAAGTTTGAACAACTAATACAATTTCATGTTGTATGTTGTTATCAGTAATATCACCTTTCATTTTAAAGTATTTATGTAATTTACGCTTCTTTAATAAAAATTTTCCTTTCAATGTGTCACTCATCCAAATCATATCATGAAATTGAATTCTTTTATATGTATACGGTGCTACTTCGTCTAGAAAATTAACAATCGTGTTATGGAAACAATTCCACATTAAACAACCAGATAAACCTGTATCAGTCATTGAAACATTTACATTTTTTTGTATCAAAGTGTTTAACTCTTTTTGGGAAACATTTTTATAATTACGGCCATTAACAGTTCTAGCATTATGTACATTCCGCAATTTCTTTTTTATAGCAAATACTGTCATGTGATCGCTGAGCATTACATCGAGAATACCGTGTTTTCTTAATGAGTTAGCATTTGTGAGGATTACATCGATGCTGGAGCTGTTACCGATATTTGGGTGTGTTACCTCGGTTATAAGTCGTTTCATACCAAAATCTTTTAAAATATTTATAAGTTTTTTATTTCTAATATCCCTACGGTCCCGTGCATTTAAATTTATATCTCCGATAATCCAAATATCATATTTTTCTTTACCAAATTTGCCTAAAAGATCATTAAGGTATTCTAAGAGGGTCGTTATATCATATCCGGGGGGTCGGTACAGGTTAACAATTAACATCTTCTTATGGTTAGGTTTTTTGATTTCTATTACCATGCTTTCTAGCCAGTTATTCATAATCCAAAAATCCTTTACATTTGAAATATACGATGTCCATGTTTTCTTAACATAAAGTCCAATACCCCCCCTTTATTAAATTCTTTTTTAGCAATGTTTCTGATAAGCCTATTATATCAAATTTCTGAAGGGAGTCAACCATTTCTTGTTTTTTAGTATAGAGACTATGAATATTTGCATGGCATATTTTAAATCCCTTTTCATTATTTATGTCATTAACTTTATGAATCATCTATAAGCATATTAAATATTTGTTCTACAACGATACAGGTTACTGCAGTGTAATTAAGAAAATCTTGAACAATCGACCATAACATACAGAAAACAACAATAGAAACTGCAGATGAATATGTATAGATGATGTATGCTCATGAACAACGCTGTCGAGGAGCAAAGAGTGCAGTCTGTCTTGATAGGTGACTGCATCATTGAGTCAAAAGACTCCATTACATGTGGTTATGTATAGGTTTTGTGTTAAATACCTGTATTTATGGTCTGACAGATCGATGTCTCTTAGGATTTACAACTTAGTTATAATTCAGTAAAATGTTCTTAATTTTAAATAGTCTGTAGATACATCCGTGTAAGTGTTCTTAGGTTTGTAGCAGTACTGTCTTTGCCTCTCCATGTGTGTGGATAGTTCACTCTCCACTGAGATATTATATCGAGTACGTTACAGTATGTGGACCTCTCGTTACTGTTATTACGTGTGTCAATTTCACTGGCGTGGTCGGGTATGGAGTCAATGGACCGTGAGCCCTTCTAAATGTCTACTATGTATCGGAGCGATTGTTCTTAAGTGCTGTCGCGTATGGTTAACCACTATCCACCATTCATCATATATGGTAACAAAAGAGAATCCTGTATGGAATTTTCTTCAGACCTATACCATGAACATACAATAATTTTTTTACATGAGGGAGAATTTTCAGAATCGTGCCAACAGAATATCCTGTATGGAATATTCTTGTCAACAAAGTATAGTTCGATATATATTATCTAATTATTAAAGTGTGTCCTTCTTTGTACTTAAAAGTGGTTACGTCAGGCACTGTGTGGATCTCAAAACCTACTCATATAGCGGTATTTAGGATGCCTTGTATGGAACACCTTTCCCCTAAATATGGTAGTTTTTTCCATGATTCTTGATAAACGCTTTTTCAATTTCGTCCGCTATAGCCTTTTGGGTCGTCCATGTAGGGTGGATACCGTCGGTAAGCCTCTCGTAACGTGGAGGTTTAGTGCCGCCCCGGTTTTTGGGCTGGATAGGGTGATCAATCCATGGAGTTATCATGTTTCGGGCCCGGTTAAGACAATCAATTTCTTTGTTTAGTAGCACAGTAGCTTCGTAGATTAACGACTGATCTTCACTTTCACCTGGATATGTTTTGCCTTTGTTCGCTTCTGACACCGATAAGCTGTAAATGCTGCTGAAAACTATAGCTATGTCTTTTGCTATTTCTTCCACTTTTGCCGTGATATATTGTAGACTCGAGAGTATTTTCGGTACCGCAAGTCCCCTCCTAGTGTCTCTAGAGGCCGTAATCATCCCTGTAGTACTGTCAATGGCTGATATATCGTTGATACCAGTGATGACATATACAGTTTTGATACTTGGGTTTGTGCAAAGTAAGTCATATAGGTCCACACCTACCCTTCCGGTCCTCGCACAGGGAATAGTAGTACACATATTGAACTCCTGGATTGAACTACCCAGTAGTTCCTTTAGTCCTCGAGTTCTGGAATCACCTATTACTGCGAAAGTCATTTTGATTATTGATTATTCTGCTGCTTGAAGAAGGGTACGTCTTTCCATTAGTAGGTGACCTAGCACATTACGCCCTTTGTACTTGCCCGTCTCGTATGTGCTGCTGCATTGGTTAGCTCCCCCTCCCCAGAAAGGGTTCTCGGTCGCCTCGATGAGCTTCCAGTCCGCCGTGATAAGCAATTCATCTTTTAGTCTTGGGTTCTGATCGAACTTTTCAGCCAGCAATTCCTTCATTATTGATACTTTATCCGCTATCCAACTATCTTTGGTTTCTGTGCGTATTACTTTGCCGAGTTGTTTGGCCATGTATGGATTATCAATATCTAGCAGTGCGTATGCAAGTTTTTCTTCTCCGAAATATTTACACTTTTCGAATGTGTAGGCTTTCTCGACGCTTCCAAAATCGTATGGTTTTCCTTGTACATTTCTTGTAATTTTACAGGGATGCATGTTCGATAATGAACAGTGTTGGCTGTTAAAGAGAAGTCCGGCTGGTGTATATCTCGTTTCTTTGATTGTTTCTTTTTCGTCGGTTTTTGCTATCGTATTGGTTTCTTTGTTATCAGTGGTAAGGTCTATGTGTGCTCTAGTAGGAGGTTTCATTTTCGGATCATGTCCATTCTCCATTGCTATATTTTTGAGTCGTTCCTCTATTGGTGGTTTGATAGAGTTTTGCTTTGTGTAACTATTTTTATTGTCGTTGTCGTCTGTGGGTATTGGTGCAGGTCTAGTGTTGTTAGAGCTGTTGGTCATTTCTCCTTTGAGTTTCTGAAGCACCGCGTCTAGGCTGGTGTATTTCCCATTGATTATCGCACCTTCTGATGTTGTTCTCGCTGTGTGGCCCTGGCGTCTTGCTTCACGCACCTCCGTCCTCAAGTGGAATCTTGCGTCCCTTACTTCCTTGGGCTCGACTCTCTCAATCCAAATGCCCTTTGTTCTCGGAGTGTTGTTCAATATTCTTTTGTTAGACCATATTCGCTCAGTCAATGGGATGTCACTGAAAGTTACCTTTAGCGGTCTTGGTTTACCCTGGTATCTTGGATATTTACCTAGCCTTACACAGTTAATGATGTTTCCCGGAATTAAAAGAATGTTCATTTCATGAGATAGTCTGTGTACTAAAGATGTCGGATCCTCACTTTGTCTCTCACTAATTCCTACAAAGACTAGATCGTACCTATTAGGGTTTATTGGGTTTGTTACGGTTTGCTTAGTCTCGCCTAATACGCTAGCAAATGTTTCTTTACCCTGGTGTGAGTTCTTCGATCGTTCTAGTTCCTCTATTCTCTTTTTTAGTCTAGTGTTCTCTTCTTCAATTCTTTCGACTTTACCGCTCAGATTGGAGACATATTTTTCTTGTAGGTCTAGCTTTTTCTCGACTTCTTCTTTTACAGAGTTTATGGTTGTCTGGTTAATTTTATGGTTTCTAGCTATTGATGTTTTTAAACTTTCTTCTAGATTTACCATGTCGGTTTTGTTTATGCTGTTAGTTCTTAGTTCTTGTAGTGAAATCATTACATCGTTCAAGGTAAATTGATTGTCTGCTAAGTGGAGCTTGGTTGGTCGAGAGTTTTCATCAGGGATTATCACAATACTTTCGTCTTAAATGTTTGTATCGAATATACCGGGGGCTTTGGTTTTTTTTGCATTTGATTCACTACTTTCTGGGCTTAGAATGTCTTGATTTGGTGATAATAATCTCTTTGTACTCACGGTATCCTTCTTGTTGGGACATTTGGGTTCCGGTTTCGGTGTTTTCTCTATATTTTTAGAGAGTGGGGGATAATCCTCTGAGTTAGCAGTGTGTGCTGGGGTCCTTTGTTTCGAGGTCCCGGCGCGCGTTGTCATCGTGGCCATGTTGTGGTACAGACCGTGGGTCCGCTCCAGGTGGGTTTTCACCGAATTTGTGTTAATCCTGAATATATCAATGTTCCAAGTGTAGACAGGCAAGTCACATAGGGTTCATAAGTTCATTCGTACAAAATCAGTGCATGTAATATGGTTTGATCATATGTAATCCATTAGAGACATCGGAGTGCCGTGTGTGTACGTGTGTGCTACATGACGCGCTTCAGGCCTCGAACTTGTTTTCATATATATGTATATATATACGCCCAGGCCTTATATACGGACGCGTCTTGGCTGTATTTCACACCCGCCATATATGAGAGGAAATATCCTCTCCCCGCACCGCCTCCCACCCGTTTGTGTTGGTAGAAGTAGGAAGCCCTCCCCCCACCCCCCTCCTCCACCTCCCCCCGCCCGCTCTCAGTGAAGCCCTCTTCACTGGGTGCTTATATATGCCTACAGATGAGGTGTATGCACACGGGGAATTGGATGACCTCGTATACGCAAAATACCTACTTATATACGCTGGGCGCATCCATATGTAAAATAATGATGTTCGTGCAGTGGTAGCATTGGGCACTTAACCTGTCTACATCATCAGGCTCATGGCAAGCGAGCTCTGGGAAAAGGACCTTGGCTCCTAAGAAGGCTAAAGAACCATCCAAATCTAGTGACAAGGAGGGGATCTAAAGCACTCTAAAGCAATGAGGAATTTTCATTAAAAATAGTCATAAATACCAATTAGAAAACTTCAAAAATTACAAAACCAGGGACTCCGTATTTGCCTCAAAGCCAACCCAAGGACGAGAGTAAGGTTACTTCACAATAAAGCTAGGATGCCATTTATAATGGAAAGGTGGAACTCTCAAATAAAGAATTTTATGTACAAAAGATCTAAAGATATTAAATATATTGACCAACGAGTATTACCAACAAGACAATTCACTGCCACTACCTTGAGAATGCTACAACCCAATTGTGAAATGTATAAAAGGTCCATTGAATATTCAGGTAGTATCATATGGAATGCCCTACCACCTAATCTGAGGCAGATTGAAGAGTATATAGAATTTAAGTCCATCACAAAGAAAATCCTGCTGGAAAGTATACCAGTATGAATATATACATATACATGGGTTTTGTAACACAATGTACTGTACTTATTATACAAACTGTAATGATTTAGAATAAGACGACTCAGACAAACATGTATCAATAAGATATTTCGGCACCTGCTGAAAACCAGCAACGGCTAACGGCCACGGCTGACAGGATGCCGTCTTTGTTGACGATAAAAATGGATGATATGGAAATATTTTGTATGTAAACAAATGATACGTAAATAAAGAAATTGTACCAAAAAAAAAACAACTCTGGTTGGAAGGCAGTCCGATTTTGGGTGACTACGTCAAAGCCAAGACTGTGGTGCCTACAGCATCAGCTCCCACAGCAGCTGGAGGTTCAAAACCTCTCAGGGAGAGAAATCCGCTGGTGACTTTGGCAGGACTCATCGTGAGCATGGCCCGGGCACTGATGGTGTTGCTCCTCAGCAGTGAGTGCCTCACGGTGCCTCAGCAGCAAGCCCCGTCAGCACGGCACTGCCTACTGCAGACTCTCCCGTGGCCCCCGTGGGACGCTGGGAGGGGTAGTGCTGGTAGAGAGATGGGCAGAAAGGTAAGCGATCCCGAGTTGGGCTATGGAAAATTGGATTTCTTTGGCACAACTTGGGTTTCATATGGCTAAAGGCTCTCTTGATGGTAGTCTTGTAAAAGGATCCCATTTTGAAAACCACTGGCCTGTGGATGTGTTCTACGGGCCTCGCCTGTAGGCTGAGTTCTCTCACTCTCATCAAACAAAGTAAGTTATTTTGAGTCATAAAAGTGAACAGACGTAATCAGATGTGAACAGATTAGAAGCAGAAACACTTGCCAAACTTGAAAATGTTCTTGTACTATGAAGGGAAGGAATGAATGACAACATTGAGCATGCCAGCATTGAGCGTGCTGGCATTGAGCGTGCTGGCATTGAGCATGCTGGCATTGAGCATGCCGACATTCAGTGTGTTTTTATTAAGTCATACAGTGAGTCATGCGCGAGTAAGAGTGGTTGGTGTGTAGGGTAGTCGGAGGAAAAACTGAAAATCTGCTGAAAATAATGGAAGATCAATAATAATTAACAGAGGAGTATATGTAATAACGAAAGAGGATCAGAAAATTCAAAACCGGAATACAGTGAGCCTTTTACTTACCTGATTTCGCACCGAACAACTCGACTGGTGTGACGGTAACACACTGATCTAGACCAGCGCCATCTTGGAACCCACCGCTGACCAAACAACAACATGGACTCGGAGAACGCCTGTGATCCTCCGGACAATCCGATCACTTCAACACAGGTAGATGAAAGTATTATTATTGACAGAACAATTGAAGATGTTAATAATACAAGTACTATACAAACTTCTGTTGAAATGAGCAATGTTGATCATGTTAGCGAAGGATTGAATACTGAAGCAACTAAAGTAAAGATAATACCAGAACAGGGTGCTGCCAAAGTAACTCAGACTCCCAATGTATCACAGAAAAGACCTAAACGCTCAAGATCAATTAGTGTAGATAGTCAAACCAATGAACTAATCAAAGAAGTATCGCCCAGTAATCAACCACCTTCCAAAGTCAAAAGCCGAAGAAAGCCATTGAGGCATAAAACAAACTCAACCCCGGTGACAAAAATACGCAGTCCTGCGGTAATAACAAGATCTAGGCGCCTTGAAAGTCAACAACATTCACACACTGCATTAGGAGATTTCTTTGAAACAGTAAATGATAGGCTTGATGAGATGAGTGGAAATTTAGCTGAGAAATTTGACAAAGTCTCCACCAGCCTAGGTGTTATTGAAAACAATTCAACAAAAGGTAGAAAATAAATTGCTGCTAGACTAGACGACTCAAAGAATCAACTCAATGCGAGACTTGACAGGGTTGAAGTAAATGTTAAGAAAATTGATAACTCAATGGAAAAACTGACTCTAGGCATGACAACTCTTGAAAAAAACTCCAAAGAAGACAAAAAAGAAATTAGAGATAAATTGATTGCAACACAGGATGAGATAGAGAAGAAACTAAATAAAGTAGAAGAAAAGATGGGAAATATGGACATAGCAGTTGAAAAGAAGATCAGAGAAATGATGACTGACTTTAAAGTAGAAAATGACAAGGCAAGAGTACAAATTAATAGACTAGAAATGAATGTAGAGAGCCAAATGAATTCAATGTCAGAAGACTTGAAACAAGAACATACAAATCATGTGAATTTCAGAACAGATCTAGTCTCACAAATGAAAACACTACAAACTATCGTAGAAGAAAGAGAATTAAAACTAAATAATTGGGAAAAGGTAACCGAGAAAATGCATAGAAACTTGACTCAGAAGTTGAACGAGGGACTTGAAAATGCGCAACAAGAAATTGGAAAGCTAAGGGAATACGTAGGAAAACAAGATGAAATTCTGGCCGACATACAACAGAACCCGATCAATCAAGATAATAATGACAAAAGATATATGTCACATCGGAGATTAGATATCTATATAGAGGGTATGAGAGAAACTAACCAAGAAGACCCGTATGAAACAGCAATTTTTGTTCTTAACAAAATTGTACCAGAAATCCAACTCACAGATATCAACTTTGCGCAAAGAATCAGAAGAAAAGACATGAATACAAGTGATAATCCACCACTATTGGTATGTTTAACAAGTGTTCGGATGCACGATAAGATATTAAGAGAAAAAAAGGACTTGAAATCAGTAGAGGGATTTAGTAGGATATGCATAAATCCAGATGAAAGCACAGAAACAAGACAAGCACGTGGTAGATCGAGAGCAATAGTAATGTATTGTAGATCCATGGGAATGTCTACTAGACTGAGAGGTGAAGAATGTCTTATAAATGGTACTTGGTACAACTGTAAAAACATGAACTCGATTCCACCAGAGTATATACCATGGCTTAACCCACCCAGTTCTAATTACACAAACTACAACAGACATCAGTACAATAATCAAAATGGGCCTATTATCAGTGATAGGAGAGAAATAGACTGAACAGGTAACTTACCTGATACGCATGTTCCGAGCAACAGTACTGTTAAAGATCAACAAGTAAAACACAATGAAGTAACGGTTACAGAGGAAGCAATGGACACAAATAGCCCAGAGCCCAATGGTGCTGAGGCCAAGAAAATGAAATCAATGCGTGAATATGATTCAGGATTAATCTTCAGGGGCTATGATGCGTATCTCAGTAACTTTTTCCCTTGCGGATTAAAACATAACGGTATCTATTATAGAACGTCTCAGCATTGTTTCCAAGCGGAAAAATGCAGGGTTAATCACAGACCAGATCTTTGTAACGAAATCCTGAAGGCGAACACTGCTCTAGAGGCTAAAAGAATTGGTGATAAATGTGAGCTATTACCATGCTGGACAACCACCAAAAATGACATAATGAAGTACACGTTGAGATCAAAATTCACCCAGAATCTTGCTCTCCAAAAAGCGTTGATAGGGACACATCCAAAACCCTTGGTAGAAGGGACCAGAGACACTTATTGGGGTGGAGGAAGTGAGATCGGCTCTAATGTATATGACGAAAAAAGTTATCAGGGTACCAATATGCTAGGAAAACTACTTATGGAGTTAAGAGCTGATCTTAGACGAGAGCAACAATGTGATGCAGCAAAAGCACACAAAGAAGTATCGGAAAGTTTGCCAGATACTCAACAGGTGGTGAAGTGTAGCTCCAAAAACGAAAATGAGGCACAAAACTAATTAACATAAATCAATAGCAAGAGCGGGAAACTGATCGCCATTTTGAACTAGGATCTGCACTCCCTGTCGAGGAAAGAAAGGATATAATACTACAATATAGGCAGTAAAACAAAAATGGCAATACAACTGCCTGACTATATGGTACTGGGAGATTCCCGTGTGAGAGGAATGAGAGCTATTTTGGATGCTATGGGAGGCCAAGACTGTTATGTCGCATGGTGCGGAGGCGCCACGCTTGAACGACTCAGCACAATAGGAGTACGAGAACTACGGCGGGCCAAGAATGCCGGTCACAGGTATGAATGTATTTATATTGTGGCAGGTATAAACAATGTAACCCAAAAACAGCGCAACCCACGCCTGATATCGTTAAGAACAGATGACCCACAACAGTTATTCGTGGAAGTAATTGACTCTCTAAACGATCTAATCCTCAGTCTGAAAGCAATGAGTCCTGAAGTAAAGGTGATTGTTTGTTCAATGTACGGAATTGAACTCAATTGGGCTAACTGGATTTACCATGGCAAACCCCCACAACAGGATCAACTTAACTTGTTGATAAAGAATCTCAATGAGGAAATATCAAGGATAAATGGAATCAGCAATGTCATGACTCCGTATCTCGGAAGGGTGGTTCACATTAATCGAAGAGGAAAATGTGAGCGACATGCCTACCATAAATTGTATGATGGGATACACCCGACAGCGCCCACACAGTATACTATTACCAGACTGCTCGACCATGCAATGAAGAAAAATGTGAGGTATGGCCTACATCGCTAAAGAAACATGAGACATTTGACTTAGCAAATAAGCACATATATCTCAGGAAAATGAACATTATGACAGTCATACTGAAATTTCAGCTGATCAAAAGATCACACCTGATAACCTACCACTGTAACTGCCAAAATATCTGTATGTTTAAACTATAATTACAATTTCAATTATGCTTTCTATTACTAGCAATTTAAATATATATTAATGATCAGAAGATCACACAACCTATATGTATTATAAAGGATGTAATATAAATGATGCAATAACCCGATATAATAATGACTTACATCAAAATAGCCAATTACTTATGAATATTACTATGTTTTCTATTACAAGTAAATAAATATATATTAATGATCAGAAGATCACTCAACCTGTATGACTTATATTAAGATAGTTAAAAACTTATGACTTCAAAAAAACCAACAACAAAACATGTATATCTTGGAATACTTTCTATTTAAACATAAAAATGATCATAAGATCATACTGCTTGTACAAATTAAGAATGTGCTATAACTCGACACTGCTATGACTTCATAATGGTATCCAATATTAATTGATATTTACAAAACCTGCTGTACTGTTAACTTAAAAGTTTACCTGAAAAATATCTCCTCTGCCTTTCCCACAAAATACTATGATTATATATATAAATGCCTATGTTCATTAATACTCTTTTTGGAGTCTCTTTTCAGAGCCCGTTGGATGTATCTCTTTGTTCTAGTTGGGATCTTTATATCCCCTTGTTTATTTACTCTTTGTTCTTCTTCACTAGAAACTATGCCGGCATTGGTGACTTTAAATCCAATGAGGCTAATTTGGATGCCTTGATAGGTATCCAAGTTTGTATGCACGTTTCCTGTTATGTCATGTTTTGTTTTGTCCGTATAAAAATTGTACTATATATCAGACTTATCGACCATTTTGAAGTCACTTTTATGGTGTTTACTTATGAGAACCATAGTAACAGAAATGTTGCAAACCCTGAGCATTGTTTGTTGATGAAACTATGATTCCTGAATATGTACTTCCAGATCAGTTATCAAAAATTAAAGGGATGAAGTTTATGACTATTAATGTTCGTAGTCTCTTTAAAAAAGTTGAAGAATTTAAATTATTTTTTGATCATCTAGACTTTATTACAATAACGGAAACATGGCTTAAAGACAAATATACAAATAACTGCCTAAACTTAAACAATATGACCATACTAAGAAAAGATAGGGATAAAAAAATTGGAGGTGGGGTAGCTTTATATATAAATAATAAATATCGAAATTATACTAATATGATAGATAGATGCTGTTTTACTAGTAAAGAAATAGAATGCCTGACCTGTACAATCCACTATCCAAACCATAAAAAAATCCTGATTGTTTCAGTATATAGACCTCCCAGTGAACACCCAGAGGAATCTTATGAAATACTAGCGGAAATTATCAACGATGAAGCTTTTGAAAATCACGAAATATGGATCATGGGAGACTTCAATATTAATGCTAAGGCGAAAAGATGTAAAAAATATGAAACAATGAATAACTTCCTTTTAGGCAATAATTTACAGTATCTTGAAACTTTTGAAACTTATATATATACACCAAAAAGGTATCAGTACTTTAGATCACATATACACCAACAGCAAATTTGTAACTAAATCAGGAAATATAAATTACTACTTCTCTGATCATGTGGCCATTTTAGTGTGAGGAAAAAAGTTAAGGAAAAATATATCAGAAAAACAATTAAGTTTAGAGAGACCAAGAAACTCACTGATGAAGTATTAAATGATTTAGCACAGAACTACCACGCACCCAATAAGAGTGAAGATATTGCAAAGAATTTCGAAGATTACATTACTACAGGTATAAACAAGATTTGCCCTATGAAAACTACCATAATTAAAAACAAAGAAGATGTTGTTATTCCCAGATATATCGATGATAAAATACGAACAAGGAGTGTACTTTTAAAAGATCTATATAAAAAAAAAATCTGTCAAAATAACCGTACTGTAATCCTAAGACAAGTCAGAGTTTTGAGAAAGGAAATAAGAGAGGGTATTAATCAAATAACAGCACACAGGATTCAGAAGAACCTGGATGCAAATAAAAATGATCCTAAAAGATTTGGAGATGCCTGAAGGAATGCTGGGAAGGAGGGAAGACCATCGACCCTGAATTTCCCGAGTCAGAACAAGATCCAGACGATGTACAAAACGAAATCCTACTGAAGATAAGATGAACGAATACTTTGCAAATGCTGGACACTGTGAGCATCCTGTAGTATTTAAAACACAAGACCTAGATACAACCTATGCAAATGTACCAAAAAACAATTATAATAATTTCTTAATTGAAGGTAAAGACATCTTAAAAATTGTAACTTCATTAAATAATGATAAAAGTTCTGGAATACCTTGTGTAAAAACGAAGATCTTAAAAAAGATCCTTGTAATGAACCCAGAGATATTAGTTAAAATTGTAAAATTTATAATTGATAAAACTATATTTCCATGTAGTCTAAAGAACGGAGTAATTACACCTATACCTAAACCTGGTCCTTTATCGGAACTAGGAAATTGGAGACCTATCACTGTATTACCTGCAATGTCAAAAGTTATAGAAAAGATTTTACACAAAGAAATATTATCACATTTACTGGAAAATAACATTATATCGAAAGACCAGTATGGTTTTATGCCTGCTAGAAGTACATCGCAAGCAACTTTTGAAATTGTAAATGAAATTCTTTACCATATAGATAACAAAGAAACAGTACTAGCAACGTTTATAGACATGAGGAAAGCATTTGATAGCGTTTCACATGATATTATGATTTAAAAATTAACTCTTCTAAATTTTGATATACAAACGATTAAATTAATAAAAAGCTATTTATATGGTAGACTCCAACAGACGAAGATTATGGGAAAAATATCAAAGAAAACATCAGTCAAGATGGGAGTCCCACAGGGCTCTGTTTTAGGTCCTCTTTTTTTATAATTTTTATAAATGATTTAATAGGAAAAGTGAAAAACTCAAAAGTTGCCATGTACGCAGATGATTTAGTATTATTAGTTCATCACAAATACCAGAACATAGCTACTAACAAGATGGAAGAAGACCTGTCCGATTTAGACCAGTGGATAACAAATAATAATATGATGGTAAATTATAAAAAATCAAAAGTCATGTGGTGTGGTTTCAAAAAAGGAATAGACAAAAACAAAAAAGTACACATGGGTGACCAGATGTTAGATGCGGTAAGTTACTACAAATACTTAGGTATTATAATTGATAATGAAATGAAATTTGATAGACAATATAATAAGATTGTTTCAGAATTTAACCATAAACTTTTTAGGTTACGAAAAATTAGATACTTCATTAATAAACATTCTGCCTTAAGTATAGTTAAACACATGTTAGTACCCGTCATTGAGTACTGCGATTTTATACATTATATGTGGAATAATCAACAACGAAATAAAATACAATGTTATTATTAAATAAAGGCCTACGAATAGCACTTGGTATTCGCAAAGCCCAGGATATACATGTAGGTGATCTACTTAATGAATGTAAAATAAGACCTTTGAATCTCAGAAGAGCCAGTCACGTGGTTTCATTAATAAAATGGAAAAGTGAATCAGTTGAAAATGTAAATGTAAAAGGAATATTGCTACTAGACAAAATGACAAAATAATCTTAAAAATGAAAACACCAAACAGCTTATGATATAGAAAGTCACCATTATATGAGGGGAACTTAATCTGGAATCAACTAAGTAAAGAAACACAAATTTTGCCGAGAGGAGACTTATTTAAGATTAAAGTTAAGGAAGAGCTACTAAATAATGAATGTATTGTATAAACAGGAAGTACGAATACTCTTCTTTCACAAGAAAGCATGTAGAATATTGTACTTACCTAATTACTAGTAGATCTGCTTATATTATTAACTTGTATTATGATAACCAGTACCGAAATTATTTCTAAAAAAGGAAAGTGAAATTATGATATCTGTCAATAGATAATTTCAAATTACTGATACCAAGTATTATGTATTTCTGTTTGTATATTTGTAATTGTCCCTGTTCGTCCTGTGTAATTGTGACTCCTGCTGGGAAGAACGCCAATAAGGCGATTGCTTGTAGTCGTTAAATTGTGTTACTGAAATAAAAAAAATAAAAAAAAGTGTGTCTGCATTGGTCAAGCATGCCAGCATTGAGGATGCCAGTATTGAGCATGCCAGTATTGAGTGTGTTGATATTGAGTGTGTTGGTATTGAGCATGTCTGCATTAATCGTGCCAGTATTGAGGATGCCAGCATTGAGGCATGGATGAAGTCAAAGCAGTGAAGGCTGGGGTGGATGTGTGGAGGAGATGCATGAGAGAGAGGGCCTGAGGCTGAGAGCAGTGCAGGCCTCTGGCATCGAAGAGAAAGCTCCTCCCCCCAGGACATCCAATGAAAGGATTTGAAGGAAGACACCTTTGGAGGAGGCTTGATATCCATCGAGCATGAAGCATGGCCTTTATATAAGATTCTCACATGCTGGGGTGCCCTCAAAGTGCTGAAGTGGGGTGTCTCGGTGTCTGGGCTTGAATAGCTATGCCAGCGTTGAGCGTGTCGGGGTTGAGAGTATTGGCGTTGAGCATGCCAGTGTTTCTCATTGTGTGGAAAGCACTGCTTGGAGAGCGACTGACCCTGGAGAGTGTGAAGCTCTGTTTCCACATCTGGCAAGCATGGCAGCGAAGTGGAAGAAACCTGGATTTGTAGGCAAGCCTGGATGAAGTTTGCCCCCATCGCCTTGAGTTGGTAGAGATATAGGTAGCCTCAGTGAGAAACCCTTCCCTCCCACCAGTAGGATGCTATGGTTCACGGCAATTAAAATGTCATCAGTGATCCTGGTAACAGCGTTAAGTGTGGAAAAACCTTTAGAGAAACCAAATTGGTTTGGGGTTAAAATGTCTTGAGTAATCATATAAATTTAGTGATATCACTATCTAACCACCAATTTTTATTTTTTTTATAAACTTAGATGCCTTGATCATCCTACAAACCATTTAAGAAACTTTTACAGAAACAAATCTAACATGATACTTCAAATAATTCTGATTATATCTGCTTTTTCACTTTTTTCTCTTCACAGGTGAATACTTTACAAGCAGTAATAGCAGTGGATGGAGATAAAAGTTATGTCTTATTCAACTATGGCAGCATTACCTGGACGACTTTCTTTTTTTCTTCAATGGCAGAAGTAAATATTGATAAAATATCTTATTCAGAGAAGGTCTAGCCCCAAACTCTACACACTGCACACACCAGGAACAAGTTATGTTAATGTATACTGCCATAAAGCACTGCCACAAGTCAACATATAACGAGTGGCCAGTCAGTTTATTTGTTTCGGCTTATAGACTTGATCCCCCGGCTATACTTGCCATCCCGGTGTCATAGTACTGTGTTGGACGACAATTTGCGTGTGGAAGCACAGCTTCCTGGATGGTTAACCCATTCAAGCTGGATGATGCCTTGAGGCATCAACCAGGGCTGGCTGGGTGATGCTTTGAGGCATCATCCGGGGCTGGCCGGATGATGCCTTGAGGCATCATTTACAGAATATTCGTTTTTGTGAATAAAATCGGAAATATTAGCTCAATAAACATGAAATTTTTACAGAATGTAGGTATAGCATCATTTTTTTTTTTTTTAGGTTTTTATTTACCCTGGAGTGGACACCTAGGACTATGAATGTCCTATCTTCCGGTGGCTCCAGCAGAACGAATAACTTACCGCGTATTTGCTTACAGAGTAAGCTCACAGAGCATTTGCGGATACCAAGTTGTTATTAAGTCACAGTCATGTCAAGTTCAATACAAACATTATGTCTAGGCCTAAGCCCAAAGAAAAGTCAGAAAACATAGGTAACTCACACACAGTAGATAGGTCCAGATTGGTCACCCCAGACCTTTCCTGGTAGTAGCATTACACATTTGTGGACTTCGGCGGTTGAACTATACAATGTTGAATAGCTTAGGGGTGGGGGAAGGTTATGCTCAGACATAAGAACAGTAAAAAAGTGATCAAGTGTGTTAGTTAGTAATGTTGGATTTTCCTGCGTTGTAACTGTTTGATAGCAGTATTGAAGTCATTCTCCGTGGGGGTAAGCCTCAATGTGGGACTCAGTTTATTCCAGTGACTGGCTACTTTGTACATAACTGATTCTTTATACTTGCTTGTGCGTATATGACGTTTTATTTTCATAACCGGACCATCGTGGAGACGTGTTTCTCGAGTTTGTTCTAATAAGTTTCTATGGATTTTGCTACGTTTGTAGGCTAGTTTTTGTAGTTGGATAATTCTGCGATCATTTAGGTAGTTCAACTTAAACGATTTGTGGAGGATATTGGTGGGTATGCGGTTTTTAGAGTTATAACAAATTCTGAGTGCTTTATTCTGACATCTTTGCAGTTGGGTAAGGAGAGTGCTGTGAGTGTCATGTATTAGTACTCCTCCGTAGTCTAAGTACGGTAGAGTTTTAGTTTTATATATCATGATGGCTTGCTGTTGTGTTAGATATTTACGGATGAACGAGAGCATGTAGTTTTTGTGTGCAACCTTTTTGATTATATCCTTGATGTATTGTGAGTAATTTAACGAGCTATCCAGAGTGACACCTAGATATTTGAAGCTGTGGACTTCGTCTAAGTCTACATTACCAAGTGTTAGCTTGGTGTCGGGCGTGCGGGTAAGGATGGTTTTAGAACCAAATGTTTGTACCTTAGTCTTCTTCAGGTTGATCGTAAGTTTATTTTGATTACACCAGTTATAGACTCTCGACAGGTCGTTTTGTAGCAGTTTGACGAGGTCTGCGTGATTTTCGCCTGTGATATATAAGACTGCATCATCTGCGTACATTCTTATCTTGCAGTGTTCAAGGGCGGTTTCAAGGGAGTTGATAAATATTATAAAGAAAAGCGGGCCAAGTGTCGATCCCTGCGGGACCCCATATGAGATGCGTCTGGGAGCGGATAGTTTACTGTTTGCTACTGTGCTCTGGTATCTATTGGTTAAGTAATTTTTAGTCCAGTTTATTATTTGCGTGTTTATTCCGATGTTAGTTAATCTTTGAATTAATATCTTGTGGTGAACAGTGTCGAAAGCTTTTGTAAAGTCTAGGTAAGCAGCTATTGTAATTTCCTTTTGGTCTATTCCTATCAATATGTCATCAGTATAGTCAGCAATTGTCTGGGATGTTGAAAAGTTTTTCCTGAAACCCCCTTGGTTAGCGCTCAGCAGGTTGTGACTATTAAGGTGATTTGATATGTGTTTATGGATGATTTTTTCGAATAGCTTCCCTGGGAGAGATAGCAATGAGATGGGGCGTAGGTTGTTTACTTCGTGCTTGAACCCTGGTTTGGGAATCGGGGTAACTTTCGCCTTTTTCCAGTCATCGGGGTATGTTGATGTGGTTAGTATCAGGTTAAAGAGAAAAGTCAACTGGGGTATCAGTATTTCAAAACTATCCTTGAATATACGTGATGATACTCCATCAACTGCAGATGATTTGCCAATGGCAATAGTATTGACCATGTCCGACACCTCATCTTCATAAATGATTACATTATCCATAACTATGTCGGGGTGGGCATCAACTGGATTCCAATTTCCCGCAAATTTATCAGCAAGGTTGGCACCAATGTCCGTAAAATAGTTATTTATGTGATCAGCAACTAGGTTGTCATCGATGTCTACGTTAGTTGCCAGATCCTTTAGTTTAAAGGTGGACTTGTTTGAGCTGTTTGGAAGGAGTTTGTTTATTTTTGACCAGAATTTGTTTGTGTCCAAGTGCTGTTGTTCCTGTATATAATTCTGTTTGGCCCTTAGTATAGCGCTTTTTACCTGATTTCTTAGTCGTTTAGCATTACTCCAGTCTGCCTCTAAGTTTGATCGGGTTGCCTGCTTCCAGGCGTTATCTTTTTCAAGTATTTGACCTATGATGTCATTAGTGAGCCATGGCTCCTCTATGTATTTGATTTGCATTGTATATCAAGACATCTCTCAATCTGGAACAACATATCTTTCCATGCTATATTTGGATCTGTGTGAATTTGGAAATTTGTCCAGTCTATCTCCCTGAGGTTGGTTTGCATTATGTCTTTAGAATAATTTTTGTAGGAGCGCCCAAAGAATTGTTTTTGTTCATATTTGCACTTGTCTTTCTTTTTGGTAATGCAGATACTACTATGGTCACTAATATTGTAATTTATAACCTTAGCTTCCTTTATATGTTGCATGTTAGTAAATATTAGATCGATTGTGTTGGCAAATCTAGTTGGGGTTTTAATATGTTGGATTAAGTTTGCTTCTGTTTCTATATTCCTTAGTATTTGATGTGTTGTGTCAGTTTGTCGTTCAATGACTCAACCGCTGCTTTTTGTTCCTGTGATTTTTGTACTAACGAGTCCATTTTCTCATTGAGAGCAGCACTGTCTTTTTTAACTTCATCTCTTAGCTCACCGAGGTTATGACGTAGGTATTCCAGGTTAGTAGCAATCGATTCGAGGGAGAGTGTTTCGGCAGCCGAGCGTGTCGATACCATGACTACAGTTTGTTTATGTTTACAGGTTCCCTGACGACGGCCTGTATTATCGCTCGCTCACCGTTACAGCGGCCAACTTACCAATTGGTTTTGTTGCTTTAGCGACTTAATTTCCCGTAGTTGTATGAATCCATGTTATCAGTATACATTCACGTACAAGGTCGCCGCGTTAGGAAAGTGTGGAGAAACTAGATCATGGTAAGTTGGGTGGTCACTCTCCGGAGCTACCGACGCACGTCTAACCCGCCATTCGTGATACTCTGATTACTCAATATATCTATGCAAAATAAAGAATAGCTTTAAGGATCATGTGTCATATTCACGTGATGCAAAGATAAAACTATGACTAATAGGCCTTTATACCCGGGCTCTAGTGGTATTCACTGGCACTAATACCCGGCTCCATGCCCGTGCTATTGCCGTTGGCACCCGGCGCAATAGGGTTAAGAACTGAAAAATAAATCCTTGTTTTATTGAAATCTGGTTTTGTGTGATTAGGATATGTATAGTCATCTGGCTAGACTGGCTGAAAACCAATCGTAATTGTTCACTGGTTTGGCATAATTGAAACTTTCAAAGTTCTAGGGGGAACAGCTCCTTAGAGTAGGTCACACTTTTCCCCATCTCAAAATATCATGGACTCACTGTTGCTAATAGTATGGAATCTTTCATCCTCATTGCTAATTTGTGGTAGTTTAAGCATAGAAGACACTGCAGGGTAAGGCAGTGTGTAATAAAGGAAACTTTGACTGATGATTTATATACCATTCCTAGTTATGATTCTAAATACTGCTAAAATAAAACAACCCAAAAATTGAGTATCCTAACATCGAATTCATCATTGGTGACCAATGGCCTTTGGTCAGGGGTGGTCATTGCCCCCCCTGGTGACACTCCTCCGCACTTTTGCGCACCTGCGTGCACCCTATCGCTTCCCCTCTGCACCACTCATCTTCGTGCGTCCGCAGCGCACTCACCTATCCCTCAGAGTTCGCTCAGCACTCGCACCGTACACACATACTTTTTTCTACATTCCAGATCCTCCAGTCTCCATTTTCCCCAAATATCGGTGACCATGTACAAAGGGAGACAATAGGTTACTGGTTTTAAGTGGTGATTTGTGCGTACACGTTGCGGCCGACTATGTGAAGTGCCCAACGGTCCGAGCAGACGGAGACTGAATCGGAGTTGACCGTACAACAACCTGACAACCACGTGGACTACGTTTCACAACAGGGGACCAGCGTACAATCATAGAGGATCACGGCCCTCGAGACAGGTTTTTCCAATAACAATTTTTAAAAAGGCATAGACTGTATCCCGTGATACCATGTACCCATGCATCTTATGTGCCCGTCCTCTGTCTCTTCTGCAGATGCAGTGCTACGCTCACTCCAGGTGAGGGCATCTGCCCGCCAATCCCAGGCTCGTGCCCCAGACACGGTCGCCAACCAGTGGTCAGCCGTCGCCACCTACATCGCCTTCTGCAGGAGGATGGGGGCGCAGGAGGAACACAACGCTGCGGGCTGCGTTCCTCATACTCTACTACGCCGCTCTCAGACAGAGCGAGGTCGCCCCGCACTCTGCACTTGCATACGACCCGGCCTGTCACCTCTCACGTGGGGACCTGATGATCACCAACTCTCACGTGGTCGTCACCATCAAGGCGGCGAAGAACCTACAACGGGTAGGGGAACAGAAGGTGATGACCCTCCAGCCGGCCGCGGACTCGAGGTACTGCCCGGTGCACACGGTCAGGGAAATGATACGGGCGGTCCCTTCACCTCGAGACCCGTTTCTGATGCTGAACAATGGGCACATACTCACATCATGTTCCCTATCCAAGGAATGGGAGTTACTTCCCGAGGCCACGGGCCAGCCCCCGAGGTCATACACTCTGCACAGCCTCCATAAGGCTGCCGCCACACAGGCATACCAGGCTGGTATGCCGGAATTGGACATTCAATGCTATGGAGGCTGTCGATCAGATGCCCATCGCGCATATATAAAGAACTCAGATTCAAACAATCTCACCCCTAGTCTCTCTCTCTTTTTCTCTCCCACCCACCTCTCCCTTATATTCTCTACTAATGGCTCCTTGGCTATTATATCATTACCTTATCACATTATTATGCAATAACTCATAACTATACTTATTATATCATATTACTTATAATTGACATCAATCATACTTCTGTCAATTATCTCTTATCTTCTTATCATTAATATTCATAGTAATACTATTATCACTTATTCACATTAATAAGTGCACATAAAATTCAATAAAATTTTATTAGCCCACTCCGGCTTCGCTCTTCGTTCATCCAGGGATATGGGGTAATGAGTTCAGCATTGCTTTAGGACTGTTGACTGATATCAATTTCCTTCTTGCAAAGGTTGGCTTTGAAGCTGGGGCTCAACTATTCCAACACAGTTTATCTGGAAATGCTGGTCTCGCCAACATTGACACAAATATTTGCAACACAAACCAAGCTGGGCGATGTTTGTACAAAGTAGATACTGGACCAGTGACAGAAAATCTTGTTAATAGTACTGGTAAGCATATTCGTCACTTATTTATCTTGCTCACAGAATCAAATTTATTTTCTGTTACCTGATCTGAATGAGTCTTCATGGAATGAATGCAAACTGTGGTCAAAAGATCACCTTAAAGTGTTGAACTCCTGTTGTTTTGTCCAGCCCTTTGTGGCTGGACTTCTTTCTGCTGATGCGACTCACAGCACCTCTTCACCCAGAAGTCATCACACAGCCCCATACTCTGCCCTCTCCCTTATTTCTTCAGGGGATTGTCCACACAACTCCTCATTTTGTTATTAATGGAGAATGAACTTAAACTTATAACGCATAATTGACTAGTAAGTCCCGTATTGTGATTAAAGATGCCATGTTAATCATGATGGACAAATTCCTGCATCTATGTTAGTGATAACTAAACAGGGCAAATTAGATGCTGACTGTAATCTTGTAAAGGCTCAGGTTCAATGAAGAATAGCTACAAGAGACTCAATCAATGAATTCACTAAAGGCCTTTATGAATCCAGGGACAATAGCAAATCCACCACCATTTATTTTGTAGACTAATAGAATGCCTTTTATGCAATTCCCATATAGCTAATACTGATCAGCTAAGCTGAATAAAATGTGGAAATTACAAAGAATCTATTGAACTGGATAGAAAATTATCTTAGTATGTTGTGACAGAGGGTGCTTGTTAACAATCTAGTGTCAAATATATTGCAGTATTTTATCTTGTTTCAGAGATTTGCTGTCAGGTAGCACAATGCACTAGGAGTGGGACATGTACATCAACAAGCCTCACGGTTTCATGTGTTTGTCAGGCTGGATACACTGGGGGTGTATGTGAAAATGGTAAATAAGAAAAAAACAATGAACCATTTAATGACGAATAATCCTTTGAGTGTGAGTGTCATATGTATATGACAGTGTATATATTTTCCTTATATTTGGCATATTTACATATATTTATCATATATTCAGATATATACATAGAGATAACAAATGGAAAAATCCTAGAGTCTTTCCCCTGCTTCCACGGCCACCAATCATCTGTTCACCCTTCAGCTGTTCACGACTGTCTGGCCACATCCGCCACCCACCCCCTTCCACCCACCTTATCTGCCTACTCATTTACAATCCAAGCGCAGTTTGTGCTTTATAAAGGAAGCTAGACTTAAGTATACAGGACAAGGATGTTTTAAAGGCAAAACTGTTTATAAAAGTAAAAGAATGTTGATAAGGTTTAAGATACATAAATATCCAAATAATATTGAATCACATTTTAGATATGTCTTATGATAAAAAGTGGTAAAATATGTTTGGATCGTCTATATAACAAGGAGTTGGGTGATTAATGCTAAAAATATTAAAGGGTCTTGCCCCTAGGTTTAGAGAACGGAATGATTGGACATTGACATAAATCTGCGTATTATAACTGGCCCAGTGCAGGCTTCATACAAATCTTTTCTTTTTTTTTTGTTGAAAAGTTTTATTAGGGTATCATTATGACATTCTCCAGGCTCGGCCTCAGCCGTTCTGCCGCCTGGTCCCTCATTGATACAATAAGCTTTCCTCAGATACTGATATAATACTGCAGAGCATGAGTACATGGTTCGTATTATTATAGTGTTAAATCATATATATTGATAGTGATGAGATGATATGAAATGAATATAAGAAAGAGTATCATACATATTTTCGATATACATATTTTGACAACACAATATGTCTTCAATTGCTTCTCGGCTTGGATCACAATACAGATACAATTTTTGGCCTTCAAGTAGTATAGGGTATTATTCTTTTTTGCTTATTCGCTTTTTTACCCCTGACAGGACTAAACACTTTTTGTTTGAGCTATATGTAATTTTAGCGGTTATGACTTAAGAATCCTCTTGTCCATATCATGTATCCTACCATAGTTTTTGAGGAATTTTTATCTTTTCATTTCATATTACTATATTAGTCCAGTTCAGATCATACTCGTATTACCTGATATCATTTCCTGGTAAGTTCAGTTATAATAAACTTTTGCCTTGTTGCAATGCAATCAAGGAGGAGAAAACTTAAATACATAGTTTGGTATAACAATACAACAACCAACAATCACCACCATTGACCATACTCTTTTGTCAAGTTGCAACGCAATCATGACTGAGTGTCAATTTGTCATTCTATCTACATCTAGTGTGTACCATAGACAACTATTTAGCATCCTTTTTTAATCATGGCATATAACAGTTTGGATAGTCTTTCTTTACTAGAATTTTGTATTTATTGCAGTTTTCTAAGGTAGTGTAGATTTCTTTCAGATTATTCTATGCGTTCACTGCTTTAAAGAAAAAGGAATTATTGTAAACCGGGTTTTTCAATGGGGGTTGTAAAAGACGTAGCCCTTGTTTTTTCCTTGTAGGTAATTCTCTATTGTCTTTAAGTTCATGTTGATAAGGTATGTGCATAAAATAATAAATGGGTATCCCTCCTATCTTCTAGTTTCATAATTTTGGCTTTTCCATGCAATTGTTGTGTGGTGAATAAAGGATTAGGTTCTAATCTTATATTGTATATACTCCTTAGAAACTTATTCTGTAACTTTTGTACATGGTCAGTGTTTACTTGTTTGTTATCATCATAAACAAAATCACAGTAGTCAAAAAAGGGGAGTACTGTTGTTTTGTAAATCGTATTAGCTGTGTATGTGTCGATAAATTTCCGGATTTTCTTAAATAGATACAGTTTGAACGATACCTTTTGTATCATCGCCTTTCTTTGTTCTCTGAATTTTAAATGTCTATCAATTATTAGTCCTAGATATTTAAAACTATTCACTTGTTGTAATTCAGTATTATTTATTTTAATTACACTACAAGAGGGCTTTTGGTTAGTTGAGAAAGACATCCAGACTGTTTTTGATTCGTTCAGGGTTAAAAGATTTTCTTTACACCATTTTTCTATTTTTGGAAGTATTTCGGTAAGTGTATTACATGACCTTGTTGTGATGACCGAATCGTCAGCATACAAAACTGTATTACAAATATCAAGTGGTAAGGCATTTATCAGGTCATTTATGTAAAGTAAAAAGAACGTTGGACCAAGAACCGATCCTTGAGGGACTCCGAAGGATACAGGTAAGTTAGGTGAAGTATAATTATTGAGACACACTTTTGGAGATCTATCAGTCAAATAGCTATTAATCCAATAACAGGTTTTGTTGTTTAGACCAAGATTATAAATTTTGTGGATTAATAAGTTATGGGGCACTGTATCAAATGCCTTTTTAAAATCTAAAAATATTGAGGTTGTTGGTATTATCAATATTGTCATATATATATCTTAAATATTTAGTAATGGCAGATATAGTTGATCTCTTCTTTCTAAAACCGTGTTGGGTGTCTGTGAGCTTATTGTAAGTTTCCAAAAAATTCTTTAATCTGCAGTTAACTATTTTTTCTAAGATTTTCCCGGGTACGGGGAGGATACTAATAGGTCTGAGTTCATTTGCTGTTGAGGCATTTTCCTTTTTCGGTAGCGCAGTAATAGTGGCGCATTTCCATGCCTTAGGATACACAGAGTGAAAAATTGTAGCATTATATAAAGTTCGCACCTTTTCAGGGTCGGCCAAAAAAGCTATTTTTATAATAAAAGTCTTAATATTCTTCATTGCGGATGCCTTATTTACATCTATTAACTTTGTATTTTTTATAATCTCTTCTGTTGAGAATGGTTCATTTAATAATGAGTGTTCATTTTCTCTTGTTGGAAAAGGCAGCTTAAAGTTAGCGACGGGTGGCATTTTTGCCGCCAGGTTTTTTCCTATATTGGCAAAAAAACTATTTATATGGTCGGCCATTTTGTTTTCTGCTACCCTTTCATTGGTTACTGGGTCTATTAGTCTTGTAATCGGGGCGTATTTTTCCTTAGGGAGAATCTCTCTAACATTCCTCCAAAACTTTTTGGGGTTGTTTTTGCTTGTCTTTAATAACCTCTTTATCATACTCTTTTTCTTTTCTATTATCAATGTTTTCGTTCTATTTCAGAAATATTTAGCTATACGCCAATCGTTATCTGCACCTGAGTTCCTGGCTCTTCTGTAAAAGTAATCTCTGTTGCGGATTTCGAATAAAACTTGATCATCTAACCATTTTGGTTTGTCTGCCGATATATACATTTTCCTGATAGGGGCCAAATTTTTTAGGGCACTTTCAATGTTCTTTAACATGGTTTCCCATAGATCATTAGGATTTTTTGCAATAGTAAAATCATTCCAATCACTATTAAGGTAATTATACACAAAAGTTGTTTATCAAAGTTTTTGTAGATACGTGCCGTGACTCGTTGTTTAGGTATCTTGTTGCGGGGGCACTTGACAACTAGTAAAACAGGTAAGTGGTCACTTACATTAAAATTAATAGTACATGCCTTTGCAATTATCTGAATTTTAGTGTAGATGTGATCAATGACCGTTGCAGTTCTTTCTGTAGTCCTTGTTGGGGTATGAATCAATTGTTTTATGCTATATATTTTTCCAAACTTGTCAATGTGGGAATTCCTTACTTTTACATCATTATAATCAAAATTAACGTCTCCCATGATAATGATATTCGCTGTATTCAGGTTCTGCTCTAAGACTTGGTCTAACTTTTCATAAAGTTCAGTCGGGGATGTATCAGGGGGCTTATAAATATTGACAATTAAATATTTCTTATCATGAACATACACTAATATAGTCACTATCTCAATCTTTTCCGTTATTTCAGAACAGTTGTCAATAATGTCATACACAAAGTTGTTTTTCAGGTAAACCAAAAGGCCACCACCTACTTTATCTACAAAAGGTCTTCTGTCCAACCGGACTATGTTATAACCTTCGATTACAATTTGAACAGTTGGTAGCCTGGGATCTAGCCAGATTTCCGATACAAGAATAATATCTAGGGTTTTCGTCAGTAATAGAAAGTTATCAATGTTTGCTGTTATACTGCGCACATTAATACTACCACTTTTTAGGCCTTTTAACGATTTAACTTCATACAATTCAATCATTTGTTATCCAAGCTTCAAGCCTCGGATTGAAAGATCTAAGTTGACAAGTACGAAGTATGGTGATCCGGGTATTTAATGAAGATAAATGGGTGATCATGATTGAAGAAGAAGGATATAATATTCCATTACATCTCATGTACAATCCTTTACAATTAACGAACCTAGTGCTTCTGCGGAGGAGACGTATTTATAATAGTCAATTTGTATATTTGAATACATCAGGGAAGTTATAATACTGTCATTTACTATCATGAAGGAGAAGCCAGAGGTTTTTCGTGATTGTTTTTTCAATAATTTGTACAATTTTACGGCTGGCATCTTCATCAGTGTGGCACCCATCATATAGTTTTTGGTAGGTGTGGGAAATTCTTTCTTTGCCCATGCATTTGTGGAAATTTTGAGGCCACAAATGGTGTTGGAACTGAGTGAGATTTGTTGAAATTCGTTAGTTCAGTGTTAATCGTAACAATCACAGAATTTAATGCTAGTTGTTGATGATGTTGTACCACTTTCGGTTCTACAGTTGAGAAGTTGTGATCAGTCGAGTCTGTTAACTTCCTTTTGAAGCTGTTGGCCCTTTTCTTTTCCTTGATGTTATATCTTAATAGGTCTATACCTATTAACGGTAGAAAAACAGTTTTCTTCATGGTTGCTTTTAGGATATCGTTGTAAGTTTGCTTGATTTGATTCATTACCTCTTCTAGTAGTTCTTGGGTATTGTCATTCTTCAGAAACACGTTTTTCGTTACTTTGTTTTTATATGTTATGCTACAGATTCCTGCATATAACAATACTACATCTGGATTCAGATTGGTTATCAGTCTGATTGCGTGTGGAATCAGTTCTAGGTAACCTTAAGCTGAAAACGAGTGTACTTGGTAGCTGACATTGTTGTTTTCGAAGAAGTCATTTTTAGGGCATACCCTCTGGAGTCCGCAATTATCAAAACGAACATTGTGGTGCAGCGGAGTTGTTTTTTTTTATACACACCTGTATAGTCTTTTCGATTCGTTGCAACGCAAGCAAATCTAGAGAAAAACTGGGTATATAAGTTAAGTATATAGAGTGGTTAGTTTCTTCTTTCCTCTTTCCTTCTTTCTTTTTCTCTTAGGTATTTATCATCACTGTCGTCGTTCTCTGCTTGGTTAGGAGTATCCTCGTCATTGGGGTCAAGTGCTGCCCACGTATCGGTGATGCCTCTGCAAAGCTGTCTTCTGACATCCATTAGGATGCTGCCACTGATGTTAGAACCAGGGAACTTCCTTGTGGCTATTTCCTTAGCTTGAAGGTAGCAGCCTGTCCCCAAGTAAGGGTCTAACGTCGCTTCTAGTAATCTGCACTTTCCTGTTTCAGCTAATTTCTCTTTTAGCTCCGGATTCTGTTCGAATTTGGCTACACAGCATTTCTTCAGTTCCGATTCGGCCACAGCTGACCAGGCCTGAGATTCACACGGTTTAGTTATCCGCTTCATTGCATATGGGTCATCAAGGTCAAGTACCTGGGAGGCCACTTCAGTTGCGCCTGTGAATTTGGCCTTTCAGTGGCAATAAGCCTGCTCTACAGAGGTGTAGTCCACACCGTCTATCATAATTGGTGCTTTGTACAAATTCGACAGCGGGGCATGGTGGCTGTGATAGGCTACCGCATCTACCATGTATTTTGTTTTTAATCGTTCCATGCTTATTTCTTCGGGTAGGTTTACTAGGTCCTTATGGGCAAAATATCTTCCTTGGAAAACTAAGCCCCTGCCCCTAGCTTTGACCTCCACTCCCATCTGTTCCGCAAGCTTAGAAATACCTCTAACTTCAGACTTTTGCTGCCTGACCGTCGGGTTTGTGTCTTCAGTGAGAAATACCTGGTGCATATTGGGATATTTTTTTAATCGACTCTTTGCCTTGAGGATCCTATCACGCACTTGGGCTTTGGTGAACGACACTAGTATTGGCCGGGAACGTTGGGACGGGCGCCCTATTCTGTATACCTGGTCAATTTCTTCTGGGTTAGTGTCAGGGTCAATGTGGGAAATTATGTCAAGTGCTACTGCATAAGGGTCCTCTTCCTTTCTGTAAAGTACCCCTTCAATCAAGACATTTTTCTTTCTCTGCGTGTGATCATTGTTAATGGCCATCTCGTGAATCTGATTTGTTTTTAAATCAGTTTTCTTCTGTTTTTTCTCTAGGGAATTCACTTTGTCTACGAGTGTACTCAGGGTAGACTTAAGTGAGTTGTTTTCACGCCGCATGTCGGCCAATTCCGCCTGGTTATGCTCGACTGACTTCTGAACCTCTGTTATTGTGTCAAGCTTCTCTTTGGTCTTTTCCGAAATAGCTTTCGTTTCTTCTACTGAGAGTTTTGTTTCGTTTATAGTGGAAATTAAACTCTCCAGTATTTTTGATACACGAGTGATTGAGTATTCATCCTCACTTGTTGATGAAGATCGCGTTTTAGATTTAGGGCGCTCTTTCAACTCTTTTAGCGCCTGTAGCGCTGCCCTGTGATCAATGCTTTCGTCTGCCATGGCATGAGCGATAATGAACAGTGTACACACAGGTAGAACAACGAGAACAGTTTTCATGGAATATAAACTTGCTTACCGTGTAAAACTTGTTTATACACCTCACAGTTGAGTCACAATACCTTCACTGTGAAGCTTGTATAGTCTGATGTTGATAATACCCTCGTGAAGGTTAATTTCTCTGACTTTACTTCTCTCCACGCAGCACACACGTCCTCACGCTCACGCAGCCATTCTAGATATAAGTCTTATATATCAAGCCAAATAGGATAACTTTTTTAAGCCCAAGGATATATAGAACCTTGGGAATTAGATTTTATGAAATTCTATTATCCACGGATTACGGAGTCTCCATAGAAATTGTATAGAGGGACTGGAAATCGCTACCCAGAGATTCTGGCATGTCAGAATCTCCTGCAGGAGATTCCAGGAAAAAAGTCCCATCCAAAATTAGGTCTGATGATAATGTCCTTCAAAATAGGTTTATTTAATATTTACTGAATATTGATTATATATAATCAGTCACAATAATTTCATTTACCATCAGAAATCACTGTCATAAAGTGTTTTGCATACTAAAACACAGAAATATAGCAAACTATATAATTGGCGTGAGTATACACCGAATTAGCCCCATGCTTGAAAGTGCTGTGGCATTATAGTGTAATATGGAATTAAATGTACTTTTAATTGCAATAAAACTTGGAAGGTGGATAATAAATACAATAACACCTGGTTTAATTAAGAGTGTCCGCAATCACCTTGTAGCTGATGATGTAATATCCTCGCTAATCGCTTGGATATATCTACGCGTCAACTACTCTGAGATTACGGCCACTTGTAATCAAAACCAGTCATTATTGTGTATGTAATGCTCTGTTGTGAGTGTATGCTAGGTAAAATTATAGAAGTATATTCCAATAGACCATAAAGGTAATTAGTCCTTGATTTAAATTCTTTGTGAAATGAAAAATGCATGAAAAAGTAAAAATTCTGTGAAATCTGTGCTTGTTTACATTAAATTAGGATGTTGTTTATTAGATGAACTAGGTCTGGATTTGTGCTTTGATGTTGATGTTGATGTAAAACAATGAATTTTAGTTCCAGATACAGTAGCACCATCAACAACATCCAGTGATACAGGTAAGCAATTTTCCCCTTCTAAAATATATTAAATGTAAAATTTTCAAAGGAGCAGAATAGATTTCAAGATTAGTATACACCAATGATATGCAATCAGTTTTTATTTGAATGCAGTTCTGCTCAATAATCAACAATTTATAGTATGTTTGTTGACGTGGCGTAATGCCGCTAGGTCTGGATTTGGGTCAGAACCGTGCTTTGATGTTGAGATATTACTTATTATCATTTATGGTGGAATGCTTAGGGAACCTACGTTCTTCTCTATTGGACAGTGTACATGTGTTTTTTGTACATGAAATTCCACATTGATTGATAGAACCCATGTATTAAGGAGAATACTGGTCCTATGATTAGATGAAAAAAGTGTTTGAACTGGGTCTTCTGAAGTTCAAAGATTGATTTGATGAATGGACGTCAAATTCAATGGAAATTTTATATTGTGATTCTCTTGTATTTATCTTTCATTCCTTGATGTAAATGGATATTTAATGGTTCTATATCCTTATAGTTTGATGAGATGAATTGAATTTTTAATAACAAATCCTTTCTACCTTATAAAAGACACTCAGATGTTGATGCACTATCGAAGTGAACCTTTTCATCAAAATAACTTTGATTGATGTATAACAATGAATTGTTGTTCCAGATACAGTAGCACCATCAACAACATCCAGTGATACAGGTAAGCAATTTTCCCCTTCCAAAATATATGAAATGTAAATTTTTCAAAGGAGCAGAATAGATTTAAATATAAGTTTCATATGCATCGTAATGTCTTTGCTTAGTATAAAACAGTGACTTTCTTTTTCCAGCTACAATTGCACTAACAACATCAGGGAATATTATCAAGCAATTTTCTTATTGTAAAGCACATAAACTGTAGAACTTACTAGAGAGCCCAACCTAGTTAAAGATCCTAAGAAAATATTAATATCTAAGTCAACTCCCTTAAAGTTGTTCACAAGACTGCATCTGCCATGAAAAATATTGGATTAGAAGATCTACTTTTTTTCACTGGTCAGTCTGGAGGCAACAGAGATGTAGCTCTTTGCAGATATCAGCAGTAACTTACTCGCTGTAAAACCACCTGGTAGTTACTCATTTCAGTCCTGTTTTTAGAACAGATTTCAGGAGGACTATTTGATTTGAGAACCAAGTTCTTTACTACTCCTAGAAGCATTAATCTCCATTTGTACAAATCCAGCCACATCTAACATGGCGATCTGGTAGGACACGCGGGTTCCGTGGGCTGACTACTTCGAGCGTTTGTACAAGTAAATTATTATCTTGAGACAAATGGAAGACAGCAACAAGTCCAACTAAGACTGGAGACTTTATAAATGCAGTGTTGGTAACGAAATGTCACGGGAGTTATGTAGTATAAGACCAAAAAGCTCGTCTGAAAGTGCCGACATGGGCGATAATAAGGCAATTGCCGCCTTGCAACGGTCCGTAGACCAGCTGATCAGCACAGGAAAAAATGACAACGAAACGATGAAGAAAGGCTTTGAGAACCTAGAATCCAAGCTCAAAAATGTTGATACACGCCTGGAAGAACAAGGAAAGAACTTACAAGGTATGAAGACTTCGTTAGATGAGAAAATTGTTACGCTTTCATCAAAAGTTGAAACTAACCAATCCTGTATCGAGGAACTCGAAGATGCCGTGAAAATACTGTGTCAGGAACGGGATGAAAACGAAATAGTAATGGTTAAAATCCTGTCGAAGCTAGATAACCTAGGGACTACTTTTAAGTACATGGATGAGGATAGAAAACGTAGCAACTTAATCGTGGAGGGAGTCTCAGAGAGTGATCGTGAAAATACCAAAGAAATTATTGCTAACTTACTGGGAGACCTAGGTTTTGACAGAAGAGAAGCGGTTAGCAGTATTGATGTCGCGTTCAGAACTGGACCACGTAAGCAGCACTCAGTTAGACCGCGAAATATCATGGTAAAACTAACGACACAAAGTGTAAAAGGGCAAATCTTTAAGAATGTCAACAAAATGCGTGGGATGGCGAAATGGAAGGGAGTCTTCTTGTCCGATGATTTATCGCAAGAAAAGATAAATGAAAGGAGAGAACTCCGTAGTTTGGCCGCACTCGCAAAGCAAAAAGGTTATAAGGCCCAAGCTCGAGGCCCGAAACTAATTGTCGATACCGAAACATACCACTACTGAGACCTAAAGAAGCTTCCAGAAAGCATCAACTTGGCCGCAGCCAAAATGATTGAAGTCGAGGATGGGTGGGCGTTTCACTCACATCATGCTCCCATGTCAAACATGTATCCTTGTCAGTTTGAATATGAGGACTTTACCTGGAACAGTGCCGAACAGTTGTACACATATAAATTGGCAATGAACCATAACGACAGAAAAGCTGCCGTACTGATCAAAGGCGCAGACGACGCTTACCAAGCAAAACATATAGCGAAATCAATCCAAACAAACGCAGCTTGGGATAACACGAAAGACGACGTTATGAGGCAAATACTACGCTTGAAATTCGACCAAAATGATGGCCTGCGTGAAAAGTTGGAGAGCACAGAAGGCTTTTTGTACGAAGCCACACTGGACCGTTATTGGGGTTCAGGCTACACACTGGTCGATTTCAAGAAAATAAACCAACTTTCTGTTACGGGAAACAGATTGGGACAGCTTCTGCAAGAGCTCCGTGACAGTTACGCGGAGTAACAAGTTTGTTTACAATGGCTGGAAACGACTTCTGGTCATCAAGTAAGTGCAACTTTGTGAATTGGAATAAATGGAGACCGGCGCCTAGGAATACTGTAATAGCTGACAGCAGAGGCAGGAGTCTAGAAGAGTTTCAACTGTCTCAACGTGGACGTGATGCCCGTGTGTCAGTATACTGTCACCCGGGAGCCAAGTTGCAAAATATTATAGCGAAAGCTCATTTCCACCTTCGCCACAACCCAAGCGATAATGTATACTTGATTGCTGGAGTAAACAACTGTACAAACAGGAGTGGTAAACATTTCAAATTCCAATGGGAAAATGTTGAGGACCTGTCACATCATCTTGAGATCTACGCCGAAGTCGGGATGCAGTGGTTAGACTTCCACCACCCTAAGGCTAAGGTGGTACTGTGCCCGGTTACAGGTATGGTTCTGAACAAGTGGGCATGTAATCCCTCAGAAGAAAACCAAAGTATGTTGAATGAAAGTGTTATAAACTTCAATGCAACTGTAGTGAAACTAAACGAAGATCGGGGCCTAGCCACACCGTGGATGGCGAAACATGTGCACAAACGACGAAACGGGAGATACCCACACGACTATGACCTCCTAACTGATGGGTTACACCTAAGTGACAACTTGGCAAATCGATGGGTAGAGGACTTACTCAATGCATTTAAAATCAACACACTGGCATCTTCTCACGTCCAAGAATGAAAATGCTGCAACATTTGAAAAGTGGACTTGATTGTTAAATTTTTATGGTGCTTTATCTATCATTTATTTCCTGCTAAATTCTAATTGTATCGCTAGTACTATTTTTAACAAGGGGAGGGTTATTTTTGTAACTAACTGGAACCAGCCAAAGGTTCATATCGTTGATATGCACCGGAAGCCGGTATGGCATTGGGGCTTATCGTTGATAAAACCCAAACCCTGACCCAGTTAGGTAGAAATAAGGGGTAATTTGGTTATTTTGTCATGGTTGGGCTACGAAATTGGTAGTGCCCAATACTGTCATCCTTTCATGCGTTACACCAGTCCACACTCAGAGGTGAGGATGAATGAAGCTCGAGATCAACCAGTACTGCAGTAGTTCCTAAGGTACTGTGGTTCTCCAATGATATCACCTATAGTAATCATTACTGTTAAATTTTTTAGTTTAATAAGTTTTCTTACATTTCCAGAACTGTAAGGTTGTAAGAAATGTCGTGTTGTTTTCCTAGTCTTCCTTTGTTTTTTTGTTAATTATGTTATGTTGTTATTTTTTAGTAAGCAAATTGTTGAGCTAAATAGCTCTGGGGTCGGGCCCAGGAGCTACCTGTCATACCAAATGCCGTTGCTCAATTCGCCATGTTCCCTTGCCTAAGAGCAAGGACAATTAGGATAGGCACAAAGTGCCGATATCCACAACAGTTTTGTAAGCTTTGGATACTATGCACCGTGATGGCTTGTGTTAACTTATGTCAAGGAAGTGCCAAGAAAAAGTAAAAAACCGGAGGATCTGCTGGCGGCCCGTAAAGCTAGAAATAATGCAAAGAAGATAGTTGACACAGCGAAAGCTAATTATGTGAAAACCAAATTACAAGAATATTAAAAAAATAGTAAAAAATTCTGGGAACAAATGAATAAATTGCTACTGTGGTGGTCGCCGCCTGTCTAGCAGGTTGGATGACCCCAATCCGGAACGCTAGTTCCAGGCAGGATCCCACCCTACGCACTTACGTAGGTTGGTTCGGTTTTCGGTTAGTTTGCACAGACCTATTCACACATAACACAACAACGTCACTTAATAAACAGGGATGTTTATTAATCACTTACTTCCCGGAAAGATCTGGAAGATCTTCCCTACAAGTACAGTACCCTAGCACATGGGTGCTAGGTAACGCTGGATAGGCCAATCCGGAAGATCAGCCTAACCACCAGGAAGGTTACAAGAACCCGCCTGCAAAGTGAGGGCCCAAGGATCCGTTCCGTAGAAGGGACGCGCGAGGACAGCCTGTCGACCTACTGTGAACGCTGAGTATATATACTAAGCGTTACGTAATCCCGGTCTCCAACGCGCCACTCTCGTGTGCGGCGTTGTCCGGAATCACTACACAGTAAGGATCGGCATATCGCGCCACCTTCCGTGAAACAAACGAACACTGCTGGATTCCCGTCCCACTACATTACCCCTCCCAGTTTTTACTAAGGGGGGAACCAAGGCAGCCATTTTGCTGCTAAGGGACTACCCAATTAAAAATTACAACACATATCCAGCAGTTCTTGGTCTACTCTCTAGCTTCCTGGTGTTCACAAGAATTCACTGATACCAACGTATAAGTGAAAAAGGTGGAATTGTAAGATGGAGAAATTATTAAAAATATGGAAGATATGACATTTAGGAAAGAGGAAACGACATTTGAAAAATGAAGGACTAGCCTCGCTAGCACCTTGAATAAATGTGATATTCACCCATCTTGAGCGTTGGGCAGAGAAGACTCGACAGTCGCGGACCTACAGGTGGTCAGCCCGGCCTGTCGAGCACTCTGCCTCCAGCTGTTCCGGATCTTGTTGAAGTCCTCTGTTAGCTCCCGGCGAGTGAAGTGTCGTTCTCTTTCTCATCTTAAAGTATCGAGCCCAGCTGGCCCATCGGCGTAGCAGACCTACTACATTCAGCCCGATGCCGACGGGTGCTGGGCTTCCCACTGTTCTTCAAGTTGGAAGACATCCATATGTAGAGAAGGGTTAGCCTCGCTAAACACCTTCCGAGTTGAAAGTTTCCGAATACGGAAATAACGGTCGATGAACTCAGTTCCGACATAGACCTGGTAAGTCAGATCTGTACCCGAAAGGCACAATCTTCCTTACCTGGTACCACACCACAGGCCGGAGGTTTTCGTGATGGGGGCCTATTACGGGCCTGACCATCGAGAGAACCTTCAGCCGTCTGAAACCAGGGTTGTGCCTTAGGGAAGTCATTTTACTGACTTTCCCCAGCCCCAACCCAGGATCGCTTATTATTGGTTACTCCTAACTTTCCCTCTACCCCTCCCAGCGATCCTTGCGGTTCGCCGAGAAAGTGCAGAATTCTGGCTAGGAGGCCACATTCTGGAAGTAGCTAGGTCAGAAAATTTTTTTTCCTCCCCGGGACTTCCCATACCCGTCTGACTTCGGATCCAGGAGAGTTGTTGGCTCTGCCTGTTCCGAGTTTAGACGGCGTCTTCCTGGCTTGTTAGGCACCAGCCGAGTTGGTCATTGTCAACCCCTAAATATCCTCGTCGGAGGATATCCTGAGGTCGAGAAGGTCCGACTGGCTTGGTGCACTAGCCGTCGGTGGAACCGACGTTGCCAGGGCGGTCCTCTCTGGTCGCAGTGGACTCAGCGCAGACGTAGGCTGCAACTGAGACATCAACTGCTGTAGAGAGGTTGGTCCGGTATCTAAAAAGATTCCAGACTCCAACGGGATGATGTTGGCATTCACCCCCAGTGCCCCACTTGGTTCCTCGGGCTGATCTACCGGCTTAGCCCTGGAAGGCTTTGCTGATTTTTCAGCCCGTGTCACGGCGGGAGGCCTCCTTGGCTGTAGGACTTCAGTCTGATCCTGGGGGGTCTGACCGGGTCCTGACAGCGGAGTATCTACACTGACATCCATGGGCTGAGCCGCTATGGATGTAGTGTCCTGTTGGGAAGTTTCTTCCACGGGTGACCATCCCAACATGCCAGCGAGTTGCTGACGTGTCGAGTTTGATTCTTCCGTGGTGAACTGAAGAAATCTTCCCCGGCTCCTTTGACGGGCCAACCACGCTTCCTCAAGGGCTTGCGGGTCGTCACCGAGGTCATAGAGCGACATACCCAAGTGCCGAAGACAACGTTCATCTTGGCGATGGGTCTGGGCTTCCGCCCGGGCAAACCTCGACTGGGCCGTGGTTTTCGCAATACGCGCGTCCTCTAAGTCCAACGCGTATTGTTTAGCCAGGCCTTTCGTGGCTTCTCTTACCTCGAATCGGGCTAGGTTCACTAGCTCCTTAACGAGGCCTTCATGGAGAGCATGCGCACCCGTTCGGACACGGCCCTCCAAGGTGCCACCTATATGCGACTCTAGCTGATCCGCCCGTTGGACGTATTCAACCGACATCGCACAGGGAGAAGAAGTCACCTTCGACGCAACGGGTGGTTGTGTCGTTGGTTTCTTTTTTACCTCAACAACCGGGTTGGCTGGTGGAGGGAGTGCCGGAAAGGCCTCTTCTTCCTCAACTTTCCCGGGTGCTTGGGTAACACCTCTGTTGAGTGGGGAAACTCCCGAGAGACTTGAGCTAGGACGAGTCCTAGCTGGTTTTTCTGCGGGTCCGCGGGCTTTTGAAGCCGTTGGAACGTTTCCTTCACTCAGGTCTGAGAGGACTTTCAATCCCCCAGACAACTTTGGCCCTACCTGGTAAGCAGCTTCCACCACGTCAGCGATGGTGTGCTTACTTGGAGCCAATTTCTTTCTGGGCTTCCGACTGGATCGCTCAGAAGTGTCAGTCTTGCTGGACGAGGACGATGACAGCTTCTTGACCCGTCGTTTAGCCTTCGAGGATTTATGAGACGGTTCCCGGCTAAGGGACCGTTTCTTCCTCGACTCCTTTGACATCTGTCGATGTTTTGACGCAGATAGCATTAGAGTCCCGAACCAGCCAGGATTCTTCTTCCATCCGATCTTAAACAGTCGACCGTCTGTCACACAAGTCTCGGGTTCCGGTTTGCCTCTCTGAGTCTCGGAACCTAAGTCAACGAATCTCTGCCACAGATTCATGACCCGTTCCCGAGCAGCAGCACCAGCAGTCCGGTGTTCCCGGGCAATGTGTCTAACTAGACACGAACGCCTGGAACTGGCACACCCAGCCTGACAAGAACCACCCTTCTTGCCAAGGCACTGTAGCCATGGTCGTTCGGCTAAGTGTACCTCTACGAGGTGCCTAGCGTAACGACCTTCAGTCGCGTAGGTCGGTGACAATTTCTTGTCCCTTCCATGGCAACTCAAGAAGACACAATGATTGCCGTTCCCAAACTTGTGCCATGCGTACGCGATCCGGTCTTTGACCTGATCCTCGTACTTCAGCCGGCTAACTCGGGAAACTCCTTTCACCCGGTCTATGTACCAGGCGTTGGGAGAACCTTCGTCAACTAGCCACTCCTCATCGTCTGAGGTTCCATCTAAACCGACACCATCGGGGATGTAATGCCGGTTTCCATGACGGAGATCTTCTAGGCAAGTGTAAGTCTTGCCCAGCAAAGAGGCGGGTATCTGTCTAGCTACCGTTCTCTTCCCAGCCCGCTTTACGCCAGGTTGGAAATCACCGTCATCATTGTCGGGGTTGGATGGGACCAGGGGTTTAGCCTTGTCCATCTCTGTTCCCCAACACTTGACCTCTCCGCCACCCGTGGCACCTGTTGAGGTACTCGGTATAGCGTCAGCCACACTAGGTCCAGCCTGTGCCGCGGGTTTGTCCGAGCCTTTCGACTCAGCTCCCTTCGACTCCTCACGCTTCCCGGTTTGAGGTTTCCCTTTCTCCAAGTCACGTGATTTCGGCTGACCTCCGGTCCTTTCTAGCTCCGCCTCAGCCCGTTTCCGGGCTGCACGACGGAGTCGCTTTCGGTTCTGTTTCGAAAGCTGCGGCTCGGTCTTGTCAGCTTCCCGAGGTTTTGACACCTCAGTCTTACTGACAGACTTCCCCGGCGCGGGTTTAGCCGGTGTTGACACCGGTTTCTCACCTTTGCTGGACGACCCTTTTACAGAGTCGTCCCCAACTGACGAATCAGTCTCCATAGCCGTCTCTGTCCCAGCCTCAGACTTTCCGGGTTTTGCTACCGGACCCGGGGCCAAAAAGGTCCCGGCTTCCGCCAGCTCCACTCCGGGTGGAGTCCAATTTTGGTACATTGACTGTACTATGGCACGCGTTTTGGGATCTGGGATCCCAGCTAGCATTTGTTCCAGGCTCTGGGTTGAAACCTCATGCCTGGAACCCATCTCTTCGGAGGACTTCCTCGGAGAGTGACGACGCGGGCGGGCTCGGCCTCCCTTTGCGTATCACGCTCCGATTCGGAACCTTCGGCCATGAACACATCCGAGTCAGAGGCCTCAGTTTTCACTGAGCTCGTCTTCGGACGGGCACCAGAAGAGCCCTTAGCGGCCGGGGCCGCCTCAGACTTCTTCCCGGTGTGACTTTTTCCCTTTCCGGGTCGTTCATCTCGGGTTTCCCCAAGAAGAACAGAGTCCGCAGACTCGTACCCTTCCAGGTCAAAATCACCATCATCTGACCCGATGAGCAAAGCATCATCGTCCAGATCTGCCCCCCGCTCAGCCGAAGCTGAGGATCCGGGCAGGGGTGAGGGGAGCTCGCGCTCACCCTCCGTAGACGGGGTACGGTCAGCCATGCTGCTACCGCCCGACTCCTGTGGTGCTAGGCACCACTCCGATCACAGAGTGAAGACTACTGAAAAAACAGGGTCTTATATACTCCTAAGTGACCTAGATTCACTGTCGTGAACCAATCAACCGTGTCGAGACTGGCTCATCTTGAGCGTCTCAACACCGCATGCGTGAAGAAACCAAAGGTCAGCGTTACGCTTGACTTGATTCGTTCACGCTTTCAATCACCCAGCACAGGTTCCGGAACCCGGGGAAACCCCTTTTCGAGCTCCACCCCGAGTTCTTTGTAGTGTGGGAATTCTTATCGCCGTCGTGTATCTCGCTGATAGTATGGGAGACTTGTCTAATTTCCATGTAAATGGATCAGACCTTTCAGAGCGTTTGGCAATTCTGCAGCCTCTAGAGGGTCCTCGACGGGGTCCCTTAGAGCAACGTCTGGGCTGCGGCACATAACGACTGATTTTAAGGTAACTATTTGATCAACATTCATGTATAATCGACATGTCACTGACTACCAACGATCTACATTTCGTACCATTGCTTCTCGTTGTGTTTTCGACAACCCCGGCACCACTACTCTTTGTAGTTAACCACAGCCTTCGATTTTACTCGAGAGCTGCGGCGGGGTTTTGAGTCTATTTTAGACTCCATTCTACATCTCGAACCATGTTTATTATACACGGCTCGATCTGTAGCAAATTTAGACTTTTCCGTGTCAGGTTTTTCTTCTACCCACACTTCCCTTTTTAGGTTGGCGTAAGTAGGAATCACCTTCCGCGGACGTCCCGGTTTTCGCCGTGTAGGCGAGCACCCACTCGGAACCCCGGTAACCTTTGACCGGGACTTCCCTATCGGGGTCTGCCTCCGCCGTGTTGACGGGGGTTTGACGCCCGGCTTCCCGGCTCTTTGAACCCGGGACCTCCCTGGTTTCCCAGTAGGACCCGTGTTCAGTGACACATCTCGCTTTGTAGCAGGGTGTGAAACTTCAAAGTCGGAACATTCACGCTTTCCTTCCCATAGTCGTAAACGAGCTACATGGGATTTATAACGCCTTCTTGACCATTCGTCTTCTATCACTACTGTCATTTCTGACAATAATTGAACAATTCTGAATGGTCCGTCCCAGTTAGGAGCGAGTTTTACATTTACCAACGGAGTGTGGTATCGTACAACCCGGTCTCCTACTCGGAACTTACGTGGTTTAAGATTGACGTCATGTCCAGTCTTTTGCCACTCTGCTGCTTTCGTCAGATTTCGTCTCGCAAGGTAATATCCCTCTACAAAACGTTCTCTGAGTTTTTCGACAAATCCTATGGGACAAGGATCATCCGTAGACATTCCAGGAACCCCATAGACTATGTCCGCGGGCATTACTATTTCCTCGCCAAAGACGAGTAAATTAGGTGAACACCCCGTGCTTGAATGAATGGTCCCATTATATGCGTGAGCTATAAATGGTGCTAATTCATCCCAATTCTTCCGATTTTCATCTACCAGGGTCCGAAGACACTGGATCAATGTCCGGTTGAATCTCTCTACCATACCATCTGATTGGGGACGATATGGATTTGTATGTGTCTTTTTAATCTCGAGTATCCTACACATTTCTTTCCAGATCTGGGATTCAAATTCCCTTCCTTGGTCGGAATGTAGTACGCTCGGAGTTCCAAAAGGCAACATTCAGTTTTTCACTAAAGCTTCCGCACACGTGGCAGCTTTGTGATTTTTCATGGGATAGATCTGCACATATTTTGTGTAATAATCCATCACCACCATCATACAGGTATTTCCTTCCTCTGACTCGTCGATACCAGATATGATATCTAGAGCGATTCTGGCAAACCTGACACCAAACAGTTCCTGTTGTAACGGCATCTTTCCGAGTCCTACCCCGGGTTTGACTTTGCTACATATGGAACATCCAGATATCCATCTTCGAATATCTGCACCCATTCCAGGCCAGTAGTAACGACGCCTTATTCTGGCTACCGTTCTTTTCCGTCCTAGATGAGCTGCACTCCTATGTTCATGACATAGGGTCATTAGTCCGGATCGTAATTCTCGAGGGACCACTAGTTGTAGAGCACGTTTAAGTGGTTGCAATGTGGTTCTCCATCGATATAATACTCCATCACGGACCTCTAGCTCTTTCCATTGACCACATAGATTCCGAAATTCTCGGTTTTCAGGCGAGATCTCGGGTCCTGTTGGCCTATGGAGTCCATTAGCTATCAGTTTAGTTAACCGGAACAAATCTGGGTCAGCCTGTTGACTTTCCTTAATCTGTTCTAGTGTCCACTGATAGTTTAATGGCGGCTTCACTTTCTGGGAACGTAGAGTAGCTATGACTGCTCTATGCTCGCCACAATCCCGGCAATCTGGTCGTCCACTTTTCCGCACTGGTCTCCTTGAGAGACAATCCGCATTAATGTGTGACTTTCCAGCCCGGTGTTCAATCTGGCAGTTAGTCAACCCGAATTCGGAGAGAGCTGCCAGCCATCTTCCAATCATTCCCTCGGCGTCTTTAAAGTTAAAGAGCCATTTGAGAGAAGAATGGTCAGTACGTAGGATGAAATCTCCACCTGCTAAGAAGTGTCGATATTTTCTTACATACACCACAACCGCTAAGAGTTCCCTCTTAGTAGTACAGTAGTTCCGCTGACTTTTACTTAAGCTGTTGCTGGCAAAAGCTTTTGGAACTTCTATACCATCTTGTATCTGAGACAAAGCCGCTCCAATACTCTCATTACTAGCGTCAGTGTCGAGAATGAACCGACCCTGGGCTAGAGGGTATTTCAATACGGGGGTCTCCGTAAACTTTCTTTTTAGTCCCAGAAAAGCGTGTTCAGCTTCCGGAGTCCATTGGATCTCTTGTTGCTTCCCTGGCTTATCTAGTACTACATACTGTTGCATAGGGTGTGCAATTTCAGAAAAACCCGGGATAAAGTCGCGGTAATACGAACAAAATCCTAGGAAAGACCTTATGTCTTTTATATTCTGGGGGCGTGGCCAATTAGCCACTACCTCCAACTTAGAAGGATCTGCCCGGATTCCATTTCCGGAAACTATCCGTCCTAAGTATTCCACAGATTTGCGAAACAGCTTACATTTTTGAGGTTTGAGTTTCAACCCATAAGATTGAATACGCTCAAATACCTCTCTCAGGTTTTCTAAACATTCAACATAATTCTTTCCGAAGATGATTATGTCGTCTAGATAAACCAAACACTTTTTCCACTGTAGACCCCACAACATCTGATCCATCATGGATTCGAAAGTTGCAGGAGCGTTACAGAGGCCAAATGGCATTACTGTGAACTCGTAAAGCCCTTGATGAGTGGTGAACGCCGTTTTAGACTGATCGCCACTGTTCATCTTTACCTGCCAATATCCAGACTGGAGATCCAGAGTACAAAACCACTGGTTCCCTCCCAGAGAGTCGAGACTCTCATCGATCCAGGGTATTGGGTAGGCATTCTTCCGGGTGATACCATTCAATTTTCTGTAATCAATACAGAATCGGCAAGTACCATCCTTTTTAGTAACCATTACCACTGGACTAGCCCAAGGACTTGCACTGGGGATGATTACTTTCTGGTCCATCATTTTCCCTACTTCCTCTTCTAAAGCTTCCCGTTTTACCGGTGGTAGCCGTCGATAAGGAAGGCGGAAAGGTTGATGACCTTCAGTGTCAATCGTGTGTTCTACTCGATCCGTTCTCCCCAAGGGATCTCCAGGTCGAGTAAAGATTGACTCCATCTTTTTCAAAAGAATCCTTAGTTCATGTCGTTCCCCACTGTTTAGTGTGTCTGTCGTCTGAACTAAAGTTTCCAGAGTTTCGTGCAATGGACTCGGAACTGGAAGGGATCCCGTTCCTGTATCGATAGCACTAACCCGCACTTCTTCATAATCATTTCCTATTAAGTCCGACCTTTCCAGTTTAGATTGTTCATCTTCCCCGGTTATTTCGGAAACGGGAATAGGTGTGATTCCCTGTGGACTGGAGTCCACTAGGCCATCCACATGAGCTAGAGTTACCCAGCCCAATGTATCACCCTTCCTTAATTTAATCAACCCGGAGGTATGATTACTTATAGGAATTGATCCTTCTCTGGCACTTCCGATCAGGGTATCCCAGGCCTGTATTCCTTTTTTAGAAAACAGTTCTGGATCTGGCTCGAAAAGTGCATCTCCACGTGGTAAGTCACCTTCCCCAGCTATCAGGACATTAACCATCTGCTGGGGGGGATGCCCACATCTTGTCGGACAGAAATCAATGAAGAGATCCGTCGACAACTACATTCCACCTCCATTAACTCAGGAAATTTGAGTCGGAGAGTGCCATCGGGTAGATCTACAGAGCCTCCATAGAGGGTGAGAAAATCTACGCCTAATATTCCACTTTCTTCGATATCACTGAGTATGGGACCCCATACGAATTCAGTGTTACCTATTGAGACTGGAATAATCACACTACCATAGCACCTCATATGAGTACCATTAGCAGCTTTTGCCGAGGCTCCAGGAACATGACATTCCTGCGCAAATCCAAGAGACTGATAGAGTCCGTTGTTTAACACAGAGCGACTAGCACCAGTATCCAACAATAGATCCACTTTCCTTCCTTGAATTCTAGCCGGCACATACCAACGACGTCCTCCCAAAGGGGACGGTTGTCTTATAAACCGTGAGATTCCATCTAAGGTTCCAAGATCCCATCCGCGTTGACAAAGCCATTGCAGACAAGGATGCCCGGGTGAAAGATACTTACTACAAATCGTTGCGACCGTATTTTGTATCTTCCCCTTTTCTGGTAAGTTGGAAATATTTTCCTCCTTATACATCTCACATGTTTGTGTTCCCTGGCACTTTCCTTCCCGGACCGCAGTGTTGCCACTCGCTACAGTCCTCCTTTGTTTTCCGGTTCACCCTGAGAGGCAACCATCAACGCAGGCAGACTATGAGATGTTTCCACCGTAGTAACGTTCCGGGTTTCTGGACAATCTGGAGAGATATGTCCCATTTTGTTGCACCGCCAACAACGTCGGACATCCAGCTGGTTTTTCTCCACCTGATTCAGTCTTTCGTTGATTTTGGTCAACAACTTCATAACCTCTGAGGAATTTCCTTCAGGATCAGTGGTTATTGGTTTTGCCTCTGCCACAGAAGGTACATCGCTGTTCCTTCCAAAGCTAGGGGTTCGACCTGTTCCACGTCCCCGTCTATTGAAGCCTCCTCTTCCGAGTACCATCGAGCGGACATTAGAGAGTATATCCTCTATTTCCGCTTCCTGACGCTCGTAGGTATCTTCCTCTACTTGTGACCAAGTAGAACCCACTATGTTAACCCGAGAAGTTTTCCCGGGATTAGCATATTTTCCGAATAGTATACACCGTTGTTCATAGGCATCTACTATTCGCAATACCTGCATGAAGTTCATACCGGGCTCCCATTTAGAGATGACTTCCGCTCTCACGTCATCATCTCGAAGTCCTTTACAAACTGAGTTTGTAGATCTTCATGCAGCGCAGGAGAATCTAATCCCGTCCCTGGGTAAACCTCTAACAACATTTGTTGCAAAGCTAGCCCATAGGCGCGAGTTGTCTCCTCTTTTCCCTGGATCCTCTTTAAAAAAGTGGAACGGGGGTTCAGCGTTACCAACTGACCACAGTAGTATGAGGCTACCTCCACTAACTCATCCCATTCCGTACCACCGGAACGGCGAAAAGCGCGAAGTGCAGCTTCCCCGGGTCCATCTCGCAACGCTCTTTTGAGGTATGGCAATGCATCGACTTTATTCCAGCCATTACATTGTATGTCCTCACAAAATCCCGCGAACCAGTGTTCCCACTCCATTCCTTTCCCGTAAGGTTTTGGAATGACAGCGTTTTTTCTGGCTGCGTTCTCTGGGCGCATCATCGGAACCTTGTCAGCTCTCGCCATTGACAAGTTAAAGATCCGATCCTGTTCCTGGACTTGGTTGAACGAGTTGAACCCTAATTCAGCTATAGCTTTACTAGTACGTTCGGAACTCGGAGAACCCATTCTTGACTCAGAGGGTAGCCGGAAGCTAACCAAAGGAGTCTTTACACCCTTTGTTCCAGATGTGAATCTGTTAGGGGTCTTCTCTGGATCCTCTACTCTTCCTGGTGGGGAATATAGATGATCTCTCACATTACTCCAGCCAGCTTGGGACATAGGCATCCGTTGGGATGATTCTGTCTCTGCTAGTCGAACTTGGTCCTTCATGTATTGTACATGTTGGTCCAAATGCTCGATTTTTTCTAGAGTCTCAATCTCGCGAACCGAGAGTTCTTCCAAGTTATGGTGCCTTTGGGCTACCTTCTCGGCGATCTCACGGTTTCGAGCTTCTAGTTCCCGACACATGTCTCTGGCTTCCCTTTCCCTATCAAACTCGGCTAAGAGTTTGGGTCCAAGGAAACCTACAGGAACTTCCTCGGAAGATACCCTTAAGGTATTTTCCGACCTATTCCGGGGAGTACTAGACTCTCCGGGACTATCTGTCTGAGACCCAATTTTACTGAGTCCCTCCAGATCCCTTGCGGGGCCATGTCGGCTGTCGGCCGTCGGACTGAAACTCTTCAGGACCGTCGAACTCAGATTCTGAGCGGCGGTTCTCTTCCGAGATTTCTCTTTGCCAGACTTCTGGGTTTCACCCCCTCCCTCTGGTTTCGGAGACTTGTCGTCATTCCGGGCCGGAAGAGTTTGTTGAGAAGTTACCTCCCCATCTTCACTCTCCTGTTCAGCCTTGGATCTGGTTCTTATTCCAGATCCGTGCATTTACCGAGAATCCCGGGTTGTGCAAGCAACCTGGGATCCTGGTCACGGCACCAGTGTGGTGGTCGCCGCCTGTCTAGCAGGTTGGATGACCCCAATCCGGAACGCTAGTTCCAGGCAGGATCCCACCCTACGCACTTACGTAGGTTGGTTCGGTTTTCGGTTAGTTTGCACAGACCTATTCACACATAACACAACAACGTCACTTAATAAACAGGGATGTTTATTAATCACTTACTTCCCGGAAAGATCTGGAAGATCTTCCCTACAAGTACAGTACCCTAGCACATGGGTGCTAGGTAACGCTGGATAGGCCAATCCGGAAGATCAGCCTAACCACCAGGAAGGTTACAAGAACCCGCCTGCAAAGTGAGGGCCCAAGGATCCGTTCCGTAGAAGGGACGCGCGAGGACAGCCTGTCGACCTACTGTGAACGCTGAGTATATATACTAAGCGTTACGTAATCCCGGTCTCCACCACGCCACTCTCGTGTGCGGCGTTGTCCGGAATCACTACACAATAAGGATCGGCATATCGCGCCACCTTCCGTGAAACAAACGAACACTGCTGGATTCCCGTCCCACTACACTACCAACAAATATAGACAACTCAGTAATTAATCTAATAGTCGATAACACCGGCCAGCAGATCCCAGTTGACAAAACGGCAAACTACGTGAATAAGTTCTTTGTAGAAGTGGGACCAAAGTTGGCTTCGAATTTGAATGATGAATGGAAATTTTATGGGAATGAAGTTGATACTAGCTTAAATGATATTATGGTTACAAGGGACGAAGTGAGAAAAGTTGTAAAGGACATTAACATATGGAAGGCCTCAAGCACAAAAGATATAACCTCAAGATACTTAAAGTTGGCATTTATTATTCTACTGGATGAATTAACATTGTTATTTAATTTATCCTTAAACAGAGGTGTCTTCCCCGACTGTTGGAAGATTGCCACAGTCACTCCTTTAAAAAAGCAGGGAAATTCAAAATTGGTCACAAATCTACGCCCAGTATCACTTTTACCATTAGCAGGTAAAGTTCTTGAGCGCCTGGTTCATACAAAGTTAATGTACTATTGTGAAACAAATAACTTGTTGACTGAGTTACAGGGCGAGTTTCGAAAGAACCATTCCACTACGGATACATGTATTAAAATCACTGATGACATTTTAGGAGCGATGAACTCTAAAAAGATATCACTGGCATGTTTTATTGATCAAAGTAAAGCCTTTGATACTGTGAATCATAGCATTTTAATGAAAAAACTAATGAAACTAGGAATCAAAGATCATGTATTGAAATGGGTAAATAGTTACTTGGAAAACAGGCACCAGATGACATGGGTAAATAACTGCTTATCTAATCCTCTGTCAATCTCTTGCGGTGTGCCCCAGGGTTCGATCCTGGGGCCACTGTTTTTCTTAATTTATGTTAATGACATAGCAAATGTTACTAAAAAAGCAAGACTCCAATTGTTTGCCGATGACACGGTGGTTTATTTACATGGCACGCCAAGAGATGATTTAGTACATGATTTGCAGCAGGATATAGGTAGGGTAGCACAATGGTGTAGAGAAAATAAATTAACTATAAACGAAGCCAAAACAAAATTTATGTTTTTCGGAACGTCTGGTAGACTAAATCAAATTCAAAATTCCAATCTAAAATTAAATAATAAGAACCTGGATAGGGTTTACCGCTTCCAATATCTGGGCATAACTTTGGACCCTACTTTAAATTACAACCGACATATTGATTTGACACTGAAAAAGACTTCTCACAAAATCTATATATTAAGTAAATTAAGGAAATTAATGGACCAAGAATCAGCTTTAAAAATCTATAAGGTTATGGTGCTGCCCTACCTAGACTATGGAGATGTATTATTTGGTGGGGCCAGCAAAGCAAATTTGTCAAAGTTACAGACCCTACAAAATAGGGCCCTGAGACTATGCTTGAACAAGAAACTTGATTATAATATCAAAAGGCTACATAAAGAAGCAAATGTCGCGTGGTTAAATGATCGACGTGACAGTCACTTGTTAAACTACATGTTCAAACAGAAAACACGAAATGATTTGATAGCTACCTTCAAGAGAAGAACAAGAGAGTCATCTGGTGTCAGATTCAAAATTACACATCCTTACTTGGAACGATTTAAATCTGGAGCAATGTATCGAGGTGCAAAAATATGGAACGAATTAAGTGTCGAAGAACGAGAAATTGACTCATATGAACTCTTTAAACAAAGGCAAAAGCAAAAAACACTGCAACGAATCTAGTAACATGTTATATGTGATTTTCTGTGTGAACACTGATCTGAGTCCTACTGACCTTACGTTCCAAGTATGAATTTGTGGTACTAGTTGGTTGGCCACACTAAATGAGATATTGTCTCATATAATCTTATAAAAACGGGTTCGCAAGCCGCTTCTGTAAATTTCATGTGTTTCAGTATCTTCAAATTGTGGAAGTGTATAAGGAGTGCACGGGCTCCAATGGTGCATAAGGTTTTGTTAGTTATGTAAGGCGAAGAGCGATCATTGTGAGATGTATGTGACATTTTGGAGTTTAAATAAGGCTATGAGAATGATTAGACTCGTAGCTAAATATCATGGTAAAACTAACGACACAAAGTGTAAAAGGGCAAATCTTTAAGAATGTCAACAAAATGCGTGGGATGGCGAAATGGAAGGGAGTCTTCTTGTCCGATGATTTATCGCAAGAAAAGATAAATGAAAGGAGAGAACTCCGTAGTTTGGCCGCACTCGCAAAGCAAAAAGGTTATAAGGCCCAAGCTCGAGGCCCGAAACTAATTGTCGATACCGAAACATACCACTACTGAGACCTAAAGAAGCTTCCAGAAAGCATCAACTTGGCCGCAGCCAAAATGATTGAAGTCGAGGATGGGTGGGCGTTTCACTCACATCATGCTCCCATGTCAAACATGTATCCTTGTCAGTTTGAATATGAGGACTTTACCTGGAACAGTGCCGAACAGTTGTACACATATAAATTGGCAATGAACCATAACGACAGAAAAGCTGCCGTACTGATCAAAGGCGCAGACAACGCTTACCAAGCAAAACATATAGCGAAATCAATCCAAACAAACGCAGCTTGGGATAACACGAAAGACGACGTTATGAGGCAAATACTACGCTTGAAATTCGACCAAAATGATGGCCTGCATGAAAAGTTGGAGAGCACAGAAGGCTTTTTGTACGAAGCCACACTGGACCGTTATTGGGGTTCAGGCTACACACTGGTCGATTTCAAGAAAATAAACCAACTTTCTGTTACGGGAAACAGATTGGGACAGCTTCTGCAAGAGCTCCGTGACAGTTACGCGGAGTAACAAGTTTGTTTACAATGGCTGGAAACGACTTCTGGTCATCAAGTAAGTGCAACTTTGTGAATTGGAATAAATGGAGACCGGCGCCTAGGAATACTGTAATAGCTGACAGCAGAGGCAGGAGTCTAGAAGAGTTTCAACTGTCTCAACGTGGACGTGATGCCCGTGTGTCAGTATACTGTCACCCGGGAGCCAAGTTGCAAAATATTATAGCGAAAGCTCATTTCCACCTTCGCCACAACCCAAGCGATAACGTATACTTGATTGCTGGAGTAAACAACTGTACAAACAGGAGTGGTAAACATTTCAAATTCCAATGGGAAAATGTTGAGGAGCTGTCACATCATCTTGAGATCTACGCCGAAGTCGGGATGCAGTGGTTAGACTTCCACCACCCTAAGGCTAAGGTGGTACTGTGCCCGGTTACAGGTATGGTTCTGAACAAGTGGGCATGTAATCCCTCAGAAGAAAACCAAAGTATGTTGAATGAAAGTGTTATAAACTTCAATGCAACTGTAGTGAAACTAAACGAAGATCGGGGCCTAGCCACACCGTGGATGGCGAAACATGTGCACAAACGACGAAACGGGAGATACCCACACGACTATGACCTCCTAACTGATGGGTTACACCTAAGTGACAACTTGGCAAATCGATGGGTAGAGGACTTACTCAATGCATTTAAAATCAACACACTGGCATCTTCTCACGTCCAAGAATGAAAATGCTGCAACATTTGAAAAGTGGACTTAATTGTTAAATTTTTATGGTGCTTTATCTATCATTTATTTCCTGCTAAATTCTAATTGTATCGCTAGTACTATTTTTAACAAGGGGAGGGTTATTTTTGTAACTAACTGGAACCAGCCAAAGGTTCATATCGTTGATATGCACCGGAAGCCGGTATGGCATTGGGGCTTATCGTTGATAAAACCCAAACCCTGACCCAGTTAGGTAGAAATAAGGGGTAATTTGGTTATTTTGTCATGGTTGGGCTACGAAATTGGTAGTGCCCAATACTGTCATCCTTTCATGGGTTACACCAGTCCACACTCAGAGGTGAGGATGAATGAAGCTCGAGATCAACCAGTACTGCAGTAGTTCCTAAGGTACTGTGGTTCTCCAATGATATCACCTATAGTAATCATTACTGTTAAATTTTTTAGTTTAATAAGTTTTCTTACATTTCCAGAACTGTAAGGTTGTAAGAAATGTCGTGTTGTTTTCCTAGTCTTCCTTTGTTTTTTTGTTAATTATGTTATGTTGTTATTTTTTAGTAAGCAAATTGTTGAGCTAAATAGCTCTGGGGTCGGGCCCAGGAGCTACCTGTCATACCAAATGCCGTTGCTCAATTCGCCATGTTCCCTTGCCCAAGAGCAAGGACAATTAGGATAGGCACAAAGTGCCGATATCCACAACAGTTTTGTAAGCTTTGGATACTATGCACCGTGATGGCTTGTGTTAACTTATGTCAAGGAAGTGCCTTGTTGGATGAATATGGCTAGCTTAAACTACCTGAATGAGGCCAGGGGGCTCAGAATCGGACACATAAATCTATGTAGTCTGGTAAGTAAATATAACCTTGTTAAACTTCAGCTGAGTGAGGCATTTGATATTCTGTGTATTACCGAGATTTAATTCCTAATAACCTGGTGAACTTGGATGGTTTTGAGTTAATTAGAGTTGATCGCACCTGGATAGATCCGCAAACTGACAAAATAAAAAAGGGGGGAGGCATAGCAATGTATATATCTAAGAGATTAAACTATGAACGTGTGGAAAACGGAATCTATGATACCTCATCTATTGATATAGAAATTCTTTGGATTAAAGTCAAAAGAGACTCCCAAAAAGATATTCTGTTGGCAAATGTATACCGGCCTAGGGATGGGTCTATTAGCAATATGATAGATATACTGAAAGAACACATAGACCACTTTTTGGATGTTAGACTAGAACTATCAATACTTGGTGATTTTAATTTAGACTGGCTAAAGAAAAATAACAACTTTGTAAAAACTCTGAATGTATACTTAAAGTCAAACGGTCTCAAGCAACTCATTGACGAACCAACTCGTGTTACTGAAGAATGTGAAAGCTGTCTTGACTATGTAATATCAAATGCAACGTATGTGAAAGTGCATGGAATTGCTGAGGCAAATATTAGTGACCATTGCTTGGTATTTATGATAAGCAGTATGTCCAAATCTATCCCTGAAAAGTATGAATTTACAGGGCGTTCGTATCGTAACTTCAATGAGGATAAGTTTGAAAGACTGTTGAAAAACAAAGATTGGAACAACTTTTGGTCAACACAAAATCCAAATACTGCTTGGGATATTATGTATACAGCCATTAAGGATTCGCTTGATCAACTTTGCCCGGTAAAGAGTTTTAGTGTGAAAAAACAAAAAGAACTATGGGTAACAAATGAAATATTGGAAATGCTTTTAGATAAAGACAGATTGATGAATAGAGCAAGAAAAAGTAAAAAACCGGAGGATCTGCTGGCGACCCGTAAAGCTAGAAATAATGCAAAGAAGATAGTTGACACAGCGAAAGCTAATTATGTGAAAACCAAATTACAAGAATATTCAAAAAATAGTAAAAAATTCTGGGAACAAATGAATAAATTGCTACCAACAAATATAGACAACTCAGTAATTAATCTAATAGTCGATAACACCGGCCAGCAGATCCCAGTTGACAAAACGGCAAACTACGTGAATAAGTTCTTTGTAGAAGTGGGACCAAAGTTGGCTTCGAATTTGAATGATGAATGGAAATTTTATGGGAATGAAGTTGATACTAGCTTAAATGATATTATGGTTACAAGGGACGAAGTGAGAAAAGTTGTAAAGGACATTAACATATGGAAGGCCTCAAGCACAAAAGATATAACCTCAAGATACTTAAAGTTGGCATTTATTATTCTACTGGATGAATTAACATTGTTATTTAATTTATCCTTAAACAGAGGTGTCTTCCCCGACTGTTGGAAGATTGCCACAGTCACTCCTTTAAAAAAGCAGGGAAATTCAAAATTGGTCACAAATCTACGCCCAGTATCACTTTTACCATTAGCAGGTAAAGTTCTTGAGCGCCTGGTTCATACAAAGTTAATGTACTATTGTGAAACAAATAACTTGTTGACTGAGTTACAGGGCGAGTTTCGAAAGAACCATTCCACTACGGATACATGTATTAAAATCACTGATGACATTTTAGGAGCGATGAACTCTAAAAAGATATCACTGGCATGTTTTATTGATCAAAGTAAAGCCTTTGATACTGTGAATCATAGCATTTTAATGAAAAAACTAATGAAACTAGGAATCAAAGATCATGTATTGAAATGGGTAAATAGTTACTTGGAAAACAGGCACCAGATGACATGGGTAAATAACTGCTTATCTAATCCTCTGTCAATCTCTTGCGGTGTGCCCCAGGGTTCGATCCTGGGGCCACTGTTTTTCTTAATTTATGTTAATGACATAGCAAATGTTACTAAAAAAGCAAGACTCCAATTGTTTGCCGATGACACGGTGGTTTATTTACATGGCACGCCAAGAGATGATTTAGTACATGATTTGCAGCAGGATCTAGGTAGGGTAGCACAATGGTGTAGAGAAAATAAATTAACTATAAACGAAGCCAAAACAAAATTTATGTTTTTCGGAACGTCTGGTAGACTAAATCAAATTCAAAATTCCAATCTAAAATTAAATAATAAGAACCTGGATAGGGTTTACCGCTTCCAATATCTGGGCATAACTTTGGACCCTACTTTAAATTACAACCGACATATTGATTTGACACTGAAAAAGACTTCTCACAAAATCTATATATTAAGTAAATTAAGGAAATTAATGGACCAAGAATCAGCTTTAAAAATCTATAAGGTTATGGTGCTGCCCTACCTAGACTATGGAGATGTATTATTTGGTGGGGCCAGCAAAGCAAATTTGTCAAAGTTACAGACCCTACAAAATAGGGCCCTGAGACTATGTTTGAACAAGAAACTTGATTATAATATCAAAAGGCTACATAAAGAAGCAAATGTCGCGTGGTTAAATGATCGACGTGACAGTCACTTGTTAAACTACATGTTCAAACAGAAAACACGAAATGGTTTGATAGCTACGTTCAAGAGAAGAACAAGAGAGTCATCTGGTGTCAGATTCAAAATTACACATCCTTACTTGGAACGATTTAAATCTGGAGCAATGTATCGAGGTGCAAAAATATGGAACGAATTAAGTGTCGAAGAACGAGAAATTGACTCATATGAGCTCTTTAAACAAAGGCAAAAGCAAAAAACACTGCAACGAATCTAGTAACATGTTATATGCGATTTTCTGTGTGAACACTGATCTGAGTCCTACTGACCTTACGTTCCAAGTATGAATTTGTGGTACTAGTTGGTTGGCCACACTAAATGAGATATTGTCTCATATAATCTTATAAAAACGGGTTCGCAAGCCGCTTCTGTAAATTTCATGTGTTTCAGTATCTTCAAATTGTGGAAGTGTATAAGGAGTGCACGGGCTCCAATGGTGCATAAGGTTTTGTTAGTTATGTAAGGCGAAGAGCGATCATTGTGAGATGTATGTGACATTTTGGAGTTTAAATAAGGCTATGAGAATGATTAGACTCGTAGCTAAATTGTATGTAAAACTTTAAGAAAGAGACACTTAATCACTACTTTCATATTGGTATGGAAAATTCTACTTCAGATGTAAAATTGTACTACACTGTCTGGCCAGTTCAAACCAGCGGCTGCTGAAGGCCAGGCAGTCTAAATAACGAAAATCAAACCCCAAAAAAAAAAAAAAAAATCAAAGTATGTTAACTAAAATTAGTCCTTGAATCTTTATACGAGTTTCGATAGATAAGCTTTTATGTGGGTGGGAAAATGAATCTGAGGCAATTGACATTTATTCAGTTCAGATCATTGAATAGTAATTGCATATCGAAGAAGGTTGAGTCACTGTTGATGTAAAACAATGAATTTTAGTTCCAGATACAGTTGCAACATCAACAACATCCAGCGATACAGGTAAGCAATTTTCCCCTTCTAAAATATATTAAATGTAAAATTTTCAAAGGAGCAGAATAGATTTCAAGATAAGTATACACCAATAACATGCAATCAGTTTTTATTTGAATGCAGTTCTGCTCAATAATCAACAATTTATAGTATGTTTGTTGACGTGGCATAACAATTTGATAATCCAATACACTTTATTATAAGGTCTACCTCTTGTCACTGGTCAATTAACTTTGATTGATGTAAAACAATGAATTGTAATTCCAGATACAGTAGCACCATCAACAACATCCAGTGATACAGGTAGGCAATTTCCCTCTTTTAAAACACATTGAATACAAAATTTTCGCCAGTAAGATTTAATTCAAACATGCTTCTGCTTCTTATTATTTGGAAATCTGTGTATGATGTTTCATTGATTTCTTCACAACTGGGCAGTTTTCATAGATTTATTACATTTCATATGCATCCTATTGTCTTTGTTTATTATAAAATAGTGTCTATCTGTTTTCAGCTACAATTGCACCAGCAACATCAGGGAATATTGGTAAGCAATTTTCTTTTACAAATGCACATGAAATGTAGAACTTACTTAAGAGCTAAACATAGTTGAAGATCCCAATAAAAGATCCATATCAATTTATTGACAAGACTGCATCTGCCATAAAATACACTTTATTTGAAGATCTACTTTTTGTTACCTATCAGTCTGGGGCCAACACAGATGTAGTCCTCGGCAGGTACCAGCTGTAGCTTATTTGCGGTAAAACCACTCCGCTGTCGCTTGTTTCTGGCCAGTTTTGAGAACAGATTTTGGAAGACTTTTCAATTTGACAAGCAAGCCCTTTACAACCCCTAAAAGCAATAACCTCCAACTGTAGGAATCACAGCAAGTTAAGTAAAATTAGTCCTTGAATGACCATTGGCGATTGATATATGATTTTTCTGTGGGTGGGTGGGAATATGAATCTGAGAAAATTGACATCTATTCAGTTCAGAGGTTTGAACGTTAATGGCGGTTCATAGGAGTCAAGTCACTGTTGGTGGAAGAGTGCTTGGGTAGCATAATAAGTAGTCTTGTGGCAGCAAGCAAGTAACAGAGTGATACAGAGACGGGGTAACTTATTTGATACAGGTACAGGGTGATATTTACAGGTAGTACAAGATACAATTTTGTTACCAGTCCTACCCATTTCTCAATACATGCCTCCATTTCTTTTGATAAAAGATTTGTATGTTTTCATGACAGCAGAAATACCTATTGAGGCCATTCATATTGTCTGCTGCCATCTGCGAAGTATTTGTGGTATTTTAGGTTCTGCAATGTCTGTGTTCACAACATGGTGTAAAAAGTATATAAAAATAATACATACCTAAAGGCATAAATACCATGAATACAAACCCGAAAGGATTGGACTAGACTCTTACAAGATTTTTGTAGTCTATTTCATGAAATGTACCATGTTGGTCAATCATTACATCGAGAATCTGATTGTGCCCCTCTTTTGAACAAAAGAATGTAGGATCACTTTCGTTTCCATGACAATCTAAATGCATAACAATCTACTTAGAAACCACCAATTTCCTACAAATATGACTAGATCTAGTAGGTGTAAGAATAGGTGCTAAACACCTACTCAAGAGATTTCATTTTTAGGATGTATACATTTGGGACATAATGTGGAGTTGTCCTTTTCATTCCCTTATAATTAGTTTTCATAGATTTTTTACATTTCATATGCATCCTATTGTCTTTGTTTATTATAAAATAGTGTCTATCTGTTTTCAGCTACAATTGCACCAGCAACATCAGGGGATATTGGGAAGCAATTTTCTTTTACAAATGCACATGAAATGTAGAACTTACTTAAGAGCTAAACATAGTTGAAGATCCCAATAAAAGATCCATATCAATTTATTGACAAGACTGCATCTGCTATAAAATACACTTTATTCGAAGATCTACTTTTTGTTACCTATCAGTCTGGGGCCAACAGAGATGTAGTCCTCGGCAGGTACCAGCTGTAGTTTACTCGCGGTAAAACCGCTCTGCTGTCGCTTGTTTCTGGCCAGTTTTGAGAACAGATTTTGAAAGACTTTTCAATTTGAGAAGCAAGCCCTTTACAACCCCTAAAAGCAATAACCTCCAACTGTAGGAATCACAGCAAGTTAAGTAAAATTAGTCCTTGAATGACCATTGGCGATTGATATATGATTTTTCTGTGGGTGGGTGGGAAAATGAATCTGAGGAAATTGACATCTATTCAGTTCAGAGGTTTGAACGTTAATGGTGGTTCATAGGAGTCAAGTCACTGTTGGTGGAAGAGTGCTTGGGTAGCATAATAAGTAGTCTTGTGGCAGCAAGCAAGTAACAGAGTGATACAGAGACAGGGTAACTTATTTGATACAGGTACAGGGTATTCCTATATACCTATGAGCGAACAACCTATGATTACTTAACGCTGCTGGGGGTGAAATAACTTTTGTTTACTGCCCAGGTTGAAGTTACAGCCCAGGTTGACGTTTACTGCCCAGGTTGATGTTTACTGCCCAGGTTGACGTTCAGAGACATTCAGTTTTTATCGATATTAGCCGACAATTGAAGGTATATAGGAATAGGGAAACCACGTACCAGTGGAAATAAGTCAAAGTTACTCGGTAAGGCTTGGAAAAATTACTGCCCGCGGCTACGCCTTGGGCATTAATCTTTCCAAGCCTGACCTCGTAACTTTGACTTATTCCCACCGGAACATAGTTTCCCTCTAATATTTACAGGTAGTACAAGATACAATTTTGTTACCAGTCCTACCCATTTCTCAATACATGCCTCCAAAATAATACAGACCTAAAGGCATAAATACCAAGCACAAACCCGAAAGGATTGGACTAGACTCCTACAAGACTTTTGTAGTCTATTTCATGAAATGTGCCATGTTGGTCAATCATTACATCGAGAATCTGATTGTGCCCCTCTTTTGACCAAAAGAATGTAGAATCACTTTCGTTTCCATGGCAATCTAAATGCATAACAATCTACTTAGAAACCACCAATTTCCTACAAATATGACTAGATCTAGTAGGTGTAAGAATAGGTGCTAAACACCTACTCAAGAAATTTCATTTTTATGATGTATACATTTGGGACATAATGTGGAGTTGTCCTTTTCATTCCCTTAAAATTAGGTTGCCATGGCAACCAATTTAGCACAAAACAGCTTTTAGGGGGTCAATATCACCCATTTTTAGGCCATTTGCTCCTCTACTATAATGTGAAGGCAAAGATCCCATTGCTATTACAAAGGACCGGAATTCTGTTACCTGACAGACTAAAAATTATATCAAGTTAGCGTGATTCTCTTGCCTCTGCTGATTATTTGAGAATCAGAACAAAGTTGAGCTAACATAATGCTGTAAGAAGAAATGTTGGTATGTTTATAATCCAATTGTTGGTGCTTTTAACTTTCAATATGAAGTAAGTTCTTATCATAAGGTCAAAAAGGCTTTGATCTCACAGATACCATTGTTTCATCACTTCAAATCTTTTGAGAAGATGAAGATTGTACTTCTTGGGGATGGTATGGTCTGTAAAGTTGAGATAGGAGATTTATTTCTGGGTTCACTTCGAATCTTTTGAGAAGATGAAAGGTGTCATAAGAAGAAATTAAGCTCTTACCTGATGCCTTGAGAAGTACCGGATGGCCCGTAATACACTAGTCAATGATAGAAGAATTGTAACCAGAACACTCAAATCTTATAACTAGCCCAAATGTTCCATGGAATAGCTTGCTCTGAAATATAGGTTTCATGAATCACTTGTATTAAACAATTTGATATCACACTGCCAATGTGTAATGTATTTCTTCTTTAAACAGTTATCCCTGGAAGCTCTATATCCACGATATCTTCAGAAGTTCTTGCAGTTACAGTCACTGTAATCGCAGTAACAGTCATCATTGTTGTATTAGTAATTTTTGAGAGTAAGAAATCACAAATGTTCCTGGGTCCTGCACCACTTTTTGGAGCTTCAGTACCACCAAGAAGAGCGGGCCTAATCCATCCATTGGCCCTTCACCAGCCTAGATATGGCTTTGCACATTGGCCAGAATATCGTCTTGCCTATCATCCTGCATATCACCCTGCAGCCGTCCAACCACGGTGGGGATCGTTTTAATACTAGATGTTTTCATTCAATTAGATTATTCATTATTTTATACAGGTTTCATTCCTACTATGCAAACTATGAAAAATGGTTGATTGTTGGGTAAATCCTTTCATTTCTAACTGAGATAATCACCTTATTTACAGTAAAACTAGTAATTAATGCACCAAATGGCCTTTGCACAAGCTTTCTTGCCCCACCAATTCCCTTTACACCTTCAGATAAGAGTTGGACAAGACATCAAGCAAAAGATAACGTTTAGCATATATGTTTTTTTAGCAGAAAATGTATTCTTTGTCTTGTGCCACAGATCTGGCATATCACAGTAGTTCTGTATTATCAATTATGAAGGTGTCAAGCATTCAAGTACCATTGTTTTAATACACCTAAAATTTGTTAAAAGCATATTTTTTATCTATGTTTATACAAATAAAGCTTGTATCAAATACTTCATGTCTAAATATGTTTTATTCTAACTGAACTGGAATATGTCACTGAATGATACATAGATTAAATTCTATCATAAATTATATTTCTTTTCAGCTATGCCCATGGTAGATTTAAATATGGATCATAAACCAAAACGATACCTTTCTTATTGAACAACATCTGGCTATGGACACGGACTGAGCACATAACTGCACATGACATCTTTGTCTAATACGGAACACACTTCCTCAGAAATTCCAAAACTGTCTACAGTATATTTCAGTTTCTTTATGAAGCAAATCTTCTTTATAATCAGCCTTGTCCTGGCTGTTATTCGTTCTGACTTGGATCAAATAAACAAATCTTGAACAATTTGAATACTTTCTGAATCAACAATGTTATATTAACCAGCCCCCTAGCTGACAGTTAATGATACTTACATATCATCTAACTCGTTAATCTATTATTATCTTACAACTTTAACTGCTGAGGAATGTATTTGATCACTGCAGGGCCTGACAGCTGAATGGCCTAAGATGAGCCTGGAGACTATGTGTAAACAGCTTGATCATAATATTTGGATCCTCAAAAATAAAATAACAAGATGGTTAACATGTTTAATTCTACTACTCTTATGTTCCTAAATCACTTTATGACACACACAATGTTACTTCACCTTGTGTCCTGCAGTAAATGTAATGCAGAGTGATGGAAACTTGTCTAAAATGAGCCAAGGAGAAAGGCAGTGGTGTATAGTCAGATGAATTAAGAATATAAAGATTGCAATTTATTTCATAATGTTAAGATAAACATTTCACTGTTATGAGGTGATTATCTGTACTTAAACAAAAACTACCTGTTATTAATTTACATAATATCATGTCACTACATCATCATGGAATATAGAACATCTAAATGTCTATGAACTGGAGAATTAATGAGAATGTGCTGTCAACAGGATCAGGAACTGTGACGGTTATATTTGACTTCATATAGAGACAGCTCCTTGTTCATATTTTTTTATGCATTCATTTACAGAATACAATCTAACTGAGGTAATATTAATGGACCTCAGCTGATATGCTGATTTGTTTGAAATATCTTTTGGACAGTTTCAGTTTTTTCATAAGAGCAGGAAATGCAATATTTACTCATATTCTGTTTATTTTAATGGTATCTGAGTCTCCACTTGTTATCTTTCTTTCTGGCATTGATCGTTACTCATAATGTTACTCGGAAATTTTTTTTTTTATAAAAAGCATACAAAGCCGGGTGGAGAAAAATATACACATATGTTACTCATAATGTTTTATAAAATAAAAAAATTACTTTTAACACAAATGCTGCCCTATCATTTATTCTCACATCACGAAGGGCTGAAGATGAGTATTCCTCTTGTTTTTTCTCATTGTTCTAAATTTCCTGTGTTTTCTACATTGCTCTTTTACATATAAACTGTTTGAGTCTTACTTTTTGGCCTCTATTAAGCACCGTTCTTTTCAACTTATGCTGCAAATATGTAACAAATGAATACTTTGCAAAATATATAACCCCTGAAATCCAACAGAAGACTTGATAAATGACCATTTCAAAAGAAGTACTCTGTGAACTTTAAATGTGGATTATTACCAAACCACATGATCCTTTCATATGATATATTTGATGTAGATGATTTATAAACTGGAGAAGGTTGAAATACAACATACAGTACTTGCAGTTGTCACTTAAAGCATGAATGTCTGGAGCAATCAAAACTGACTGAGGAAAGCAAGTTTATGGTCTCTATAAAAACACGACTGTCTGTATATGAATAATTATACTAAGCAAGTTCGTCATTGATTTGAAACTACCTGCCTAGCTACTGTGTCACTCATGGAAGCACAAAGATTGCATATATTTCACAAGCATCTCCTCCTGATGCTGATGATAATATTCAATGTGTCGATGTTTATTGTCCAAAGAACCTCTAGTGGAAGAACTAGCCATTGTGGTAGAACCGGCGGAAATAAACAAAACCAAAAATAGGTTTTGAAAATGTTTGTGACCATCGAGATAGGAAAATTTGAAAGATAGGTAAATCATGTATAGAGAATTTCCTTCTGCAGATATGTTTTAATTTGGATAATTTCTAGCATCTAGTAACCATGATTAAAGACCAGCCATGACAACTCTCGCCCTGACCTAATTGGCCCACCTTTTGACCATTTTGCCTTTCACTCCTCGAGATGATTAGGTCTATGCAACACCAGAGGTACCTCAAAGCTTTGAATCTTTGAATCATCTCAGCTCTGTGATTGATAACAGTTTTTAGGATCATTTAACAGGTCATGACTATGCCCTCTGTGTATCACAAGCTGAGAGTTTTTACCTGCAATTATTAGTTTCAAAATAGCATGTTTAAAATCTGCATCAGTCAAATTATCAGTCTATTGGTGTAACAGTTTTGGAAAGATTATCACAGACGACACAAAATGAGGTAAAAGATGGTGTAATGACTGAACAAAGATGAGTTTCTGTTCTACACTCCATCTCATCTCATTTCATCTCATCCAGTCATAGCACTAACCTGAAAGGAACCCGGCCAACGGCTGACTCCTAACTGTCATTCTGCTCACATAGTGAGAAACTGAATTGTGGCGAACGTGTGAGGAATGATGACTGAGACGACAACAAACGCCCCCTGGTGTATCGACATGAAACCTACTCATCACGCAACACTCACGCCACCTAGCGCAATTTGTTAGTTTAGGTAGTTTAACGTCAAATTTGTTCAATTAGACTTACTTTGGGTTTGACCGAATCTATGTGATGAATTTAGGTAGGAATCTAACCCCTACACATTAACCGAGGTGAGAGTTCTTTTACTTCCTGCACCAGATGGACATGGCATGAGAAGGACTGGCCTTTGATATAGTCTACCAATGCTGGGCATGAAGGACTGGCCTTTGATATGGCAGTAAATCTACCACTGCTGGGGATGAAGGAGAAAGGTGGCTGTACACCACACTACAGAGACATGGTATGAGAAGGACTGGCCTTTGATATAGCAGTAAGTCTACCACTGCTGGGGATGAAGGAGAAAGGTGGCTGTACACCACACCATATAGACATGGTTTGAGAAGGATTGGCCTTTGATATAGCAGTAAATCTACCCCTGCTGGGGACGAAGGAGAAAGGTGGCTGTACACCACACCACACAGACATGGTATGAGAAGGATTGGCTTTTTATATAGCAGTAAATCTACCACTGCTGGGGATGAAGGAGAAAGGTGGCTGTACACCACACTACATAGACATGGTATGAGAAGGATTGGCTTTTGATGTAGCAGTAAATCTGCTGGGGATGTAGCAGTAAATCTACCACTGCTGGGGATGAAATAAGGCTGGCCAAAAGGGCGTTTATACAAGAAAACATGGACCAAGATAACAAAAAATGTTGGGGAAAAATAGAGCTGTTAGTACCAAAAAGACAATGATCAAATACTATATACCTAATAGATCAGGATACTCTGACACCTGTCAAACCAGAAGATACTTCTAATGTCATAAATCGATTTTTCTCAACTATAGTGTACCTTAGTCAAATACGGTACTGGTATGGAGTATTATAAATAAGTGAAAGGTTTTTGGATTATTCTGGTTATTTATTAAGTTTCATGTTTTATTAATTATTCACAAATATGTATCAAATATATATCGAGTTGTGTATTTATTATAATATTTGATAGCGTTTAGATAGCCATTGTATCAAGGTTCTCGCTATGTATCACTATCATGTATCACTCGAGGTTTGCAGTAGTACGCCACTGAGTAACTACAGAAGCGCCAGTGCTCCCATAGGCGGGATTCACCTGTACTACAGTGGTTAAAATAGAGAAATGTCACCTATGACTCATAGGGAAACCCCCTGCAGGCTTTCCCCGGTTCTAACTGAATATATTAACGCAGTCTCGCTGCCTATTGGTCTGGTGTGAGTTCATTGTGAAATTACCCATGATCCCCTAGTAAATCCTCACTCTCTGAGCTGGATCCGCAGTGAGAGGATCGTCAGTCCCTAAACACACTTCATGCTGAGTGCATGTGTCTCACCTACTCCGAGCTGGGTGAGTACTGTGCATATACAGTATGCAGAATTGGTCTGAACTAGAGGTTTAAGAAATACCTGCTAGGTGTCAACACTGTCTTAATTATAATATTCTTAATTAGGTTTTTCAATAGATCTAGCCTAATCCGCCGCACTCTGTACTATAGCAGAACGGTAGGTTAGTTCTCCTACTGTCCACCAGACGTCTCTGACGACTGGCGTGGTGTTAAAAATAATCCGTATTCTCCTAGATGTCTGCACAACTCCGTACTTAAGAGTTTCCCATTCAATAGTCTATACCTCTACCTGAATTACGTTACCACTTCCACAATTATATCATATCTTTATGAATTAACAATACCACTACTGGAACAATAGGTATAGACTTAGCGTCTAAGTTCAAAGAAAAATGGAAAGACGACAACATTGATGCAGGCTTAGAAATGAATCAAATAAAGATTACGGAGGAAGATGTGAAGGAAATTTGCCAAAAAATCAATATAAATAAAGCATCGTCTATCAAACACATATCAACGAGGGTATTCAAAGATAGTATGCTAGTACTGATCCCAGAGTTCACACATTTATACAACAGCTCTCTCACTACAGGAATATTTCCAGATAGTTGGAAGCTTGCTACAGTTGTGCCGTTGCAGAAACCAGGTGACAAGTCAAAAGTGAATAACCTCTGCCCCGTTTCACTGTTGCCAGTGGTTGGTAAAGTCTTGGAAAAACTTATTCATAAGTACCTGGAAGATTATTTAGAGAGTAATTGCATCCTGAATGTAAATCAAGGTGGGTTCCGTAAAAGCCACACAATGATTCAAACAGCGGCAGAATTTATAGATGATATAGCAATTAATTTTAACAAAAGGTGAGGTACACTAGCCTTATATACAGATTTCTCAAAGGCCTTTGACACGGTAGACCACCAAATCTTGTTATATAAACTAAAGGCATCGGGTATCCACCAGAATACACTAACATGGATAGAGAGCTATCTGACAAATCGAGTACAGGCGACCATAGCAAATGGGATACTATCAAACAAAAGAGAACTAAAAGTAGGAGTGCCACAAGGTTAAGACTATGAGCATCGCCATACATGGCGTGTGTTCTAAGTTCCTGATCTCTTTCGTGTATTAGACTGCATATGTCAGCAGTTATCCAAGGGTTCTGGTGGTCTTTCATTTTCCAGGTTTGTATGGGACAGTAAAAATCTAAGTACCGGTTTAGTACTCCTAGTAAAAAATTCCATAACTCATTAGGGTTGTCTAGCACCCAGTAATCCTCCCAATCGGTATGTAAAAGCCAGTCTACTAGATTCTCGTGGGAGTGCTTTTTGTACGTACGACCGGTTAATTCTATTCTTTCATGCTTTTGTTTTGGCCTAAAACGGGTGGCATAAACCGGTAGATGGTCACTTGTGAAATAGCTCAATACACCCGAGTGATCTACTAAATCAGATGAAGTCAGAATATTGTCTATACAAGTGCCACCATTGTTGAAAGGCCTGGTACATTGATTAATTAACCTTCTAAGCGAATATTCCCTACAGAATTCCTTGACTCTATCTAGGTCTGGTCCTCTCTGTTTTAGAAAATTTATATTCAGATCACCAAGGATCCATCGTTCGTGATTTTGATACTTGTCACATGTCATTATTTTTTCTAAATATTCTAGGGCATTTGTGGTTTTCCCTTTATGGGTAAAGTACACTGTAGTTATTAACATAGGTTTAACGTGGAGTTTCTTTATCTCAAGTGTGAGGCACTCAATATCATCATTAATTACACTAAAATCCTGTATATATGAAGTGCACTGTGCTATGTTGTTTCTGACATAGCATGCTATACCTCCTCCTATTCGATCCTCACGGTCATTTCTATACAGAGACCTACCCTCCCTGTGCAACATGTTATCCGTGTATTTGGACTTAAGCCAAGTTTCGCTAAAGGTGGCAATGTCTGACCTATCAAATACGTCAAATAGCTCATCCATTTTCATGTAGAAGCTCTGACAGTTAAGATGCGTGATGACAAGACCTTTTAGATTCTTAAATTCATTAAGAGTGGTGGTCATACTGCGATGATAGATGAAAGTCGAGGTGTGATGTCGGGATAGCGAGGTCAAGTGTGGTCGACCGGTCCGCAAATACACCAGAAAATACGTGATTATAGCGATCTACTATACACCAAACTTGACAACTGGACTTATGAAGAACCACTGAAACCTCTTATTCCGGTGACTTTTCAAACATACTTGGAACATAAGGTAAATTGGACACTTTCTTCTTGAAGCCTCTGAATACACTGCTCGGTATCCACTGGCAACAATGTAAACAAACCGCCACCAACCATGCCCGGTGTGGAGGATCCCTGCGTTGGTACAAAACGTACGAGGAGTGTTAGTGCAACCTCCCCTACAGTTAGTTCGCCAGATTTGAAAAAACAGAAGTCACAGAATAGTAAGAGTTTATTATTGGGAGGAATGGAGGATACACCTGTGTGCCGAAACATGGTTAAAAGTGTTGACACTACAACCGCCCTAATGACGTCACCGGGGAAACCCGCTCTGTTGCCCGTAGCCGAGGTGAGAGGTACTGATGGGGGCACCAGTGCTCCAGCCCATACTGCTTCCACTCAATCTTTGACAGATAAAAAACTTGACTGTATACTCTCAAAAATAGACGAACAATCGAACACTGTAACAAAGAGGCTAGATGCTATCGAGGATAGGTTTAAGAATGTAACAAACGATCTTTCCACCAACCTGAATGAATTGAAAAGGATCACGAACGATCACAGATCTGCCCTCACCACAGTAGATGAGAAAGTTGATCGCTAATATAAGAAGCTAAAAGACGACATCTCAAGCCTGAACAAAGCTGTCGAATCTCAGAACAAAGTAATTGCCGAATTACGAACAAAAATTGAACATACCAACCTCGCAAAATCAATTGCTGATCCAAATCCAATCACAAGTACCTATGCCAGTATAGTCAGTCAGATGTCCTCCATTAAACATTGTAAAGAAGAGCTGGATAGAAACCTCATTATATACGGTGTGCCAACTGATTCTTCAACAAACTTATGGGAAATCATAGTTACACTATGCAGAGATATCGGTGTCTCTTTTGGTACAGACGACTTTCTAAAAGTGTGTCGCCTAGTGTCCCGTAGACGGTCCTCACATAAGAACAACATGCCACCACTCCTCCTGGCATGTAGCAACACTGCGATAAAACAGATCATCATGAAGAATAAGTGGCGACTTCGCTATGTGGATAACGCAAAGAAAGTATGGCTTGCTAATGACGAACCCAAGGAAACGAGGATTGCAAGGTCTAGACTCAGAAATGCTTACAACATTGCAAAAGATGAGGGCCTTTCATGCGAATTTCAAGAAGACAGTCTTATCTTAGAGGGCAAGACTTACAAAATTGAAAATCACAATAGCCTGCCCGCGAAGTTCTGTGTGAAACACAACCGGTATGCAAAATCAAAAACATTCGATCGGACGCTGGTGTCAAAACAATAGATTGAGAATAAACACATTAAAAACAAAATATATGCGTTTTGGCACTAACCACCAACAAAAAATTGAGGTTAATCTCAGGATCTTAATGAACAATCAAGAAATTGAAGAAGTCAGATTTTTTGAGTATCTAGGAATAACAGTGGACGCGAAACTATCATATGAGAAACATCTAAACAAACTAATTAGCAGAACAGCCAACAAAATCAATATTCTAGGTCACATACATAAATACCTTACGAAAAAACAAGCGATATGAATAAAAAATACTGTCTTACTTAGAGTATGGTGACACTCTTTACGATGATATAAACGTTTAATTTCTGCAAAAAGCCCAAAGGTGCCAAAACCGTGCCTCGATGATATGTCTTAATCTACCTCAAAGATCATCACCAAATTTGATACACCAGTCATGTGATGTAAATAAGTTAGATGAACGGAGAAAGGTACATCTGCTTGTAACAGCCTTCGACAGAAGTATGAACGATAAATATCTTAAAACCCCAACAAGACTAAACGAGGGTAGAGTACTGGACTGGAGGTTCCTAAAAACAAAAACTACGAAAGATCTGTGCTATTTAAATCAGCTACTATCTGGAATGTGCAGGATATCCCTTTCAGAAACACACTTTTGAAAAGTGCCTATAAATCGATGATCAAAAATATATTAAAAGAGCAGAGAAACCAGTAAGTGTAGAGATATAACTAAGCGGGTATTGTGAGCAGGGGAGACACCCTGGTACCCATGCCGAAGTTAGTATAAATAAAGTCTTAATTAAAACGCCAAGTGTAATACTTCCTAAATTTCTAGCCAAAGCAAGACATTGTAATCTATACCACCAAATGTTTACTTGTTAAATAAGATAGGTCAAGTTACAGTTCTGTGTTACTTACTTGCTGTGCTGTATTCTACACCACTATGACAAACTTTATACTTCTGTAACCTAAACGGTGATACAACCGAATAGATACTGTCTCATACAACAACTGTGTCCTGCCTAAAGCGGAAAATTTGTGTCTCGGTGACACAACCGACCACATCTCACAATATAGTAAGGTATGTAGTTTTTTCTCTATGCCAGACTGTTAAATGTATACCTCAGATTCCTGTTTCATTTAGTTTTGTTGGGCAGGGACTGGGCTCAAAAGTATTGCATGTACATTTCCAGCCTGGAGCACTGTGGAAATAGGCACTCTTTTGAGCCTACAGAACCTCCAGAATAAACATTATCCAAAAAAAAAGAAGGAGAAAGGTGGCTGTACACCACACCACATAGACATGGTACAAGAAGGACTGGTCTTTGATATAGCAGTAAATCTACCCCTGCTTGGGATGAAGGAGAAAGGTGGCTGTACACCACACTACATAGACATGGTATGGGAAGGATTGGCCTTTGATATAGCATGGTTTTGTAAGACGCGGCATATCTGTTGTGAGTCCGATCCCACCGCTATGCGACCACTGATAGAGAGAAACGGGAAGACGGGCCGCGGAAGTTGACGCGGCCGAATCTGCATACCCAACTTTTGACGCTTCTGATTGGTCGAGCCATCACGTGCGTATCATGTGACCGCTTTGTTGTTTGTACAACCGTACGCGTTCGACACGACCGTGTCGCCCGCCGATGTATTCGAGTGGGGCCTTTGATATAGTAGTTTGTCTACCACTGCTGGGGGTGAAGGAGTGATGTGGCTGCAGTGAGACTCGAATCAACAAAGTCCAGTGCTCCTTACCACTGATAAAACTCCCCTCCAGGGTTATACAGAACCGCACATTCACGTAACGTCGCGCTCAGACTTCCTGTTTTGGCCAGTGCCTTGGAACCTTAGAGAGTAGAGAATACCATGATTCCCGTGACCAAGTATGGGGGGAAGCACTTCACCGGTTACTCCATTGTTCCACTCCCAAACTCACACTGAGTACAAGATTTTTGGCCGGGAAGTGGCTGAAGTTCCCGAGAACATCACTTCATCTTTGGGTTAAAAGTGGTACAAATGACTCATTCAAGGATGGTCTCATTCCAGGAAAAAGAAATGTCTACCAGTTTCATGGTTGTTACTGGCACGGTCAACCTGAACTCTGCTCAGGGGCGACAGATGATGGTAGAGAAGGCTGGAAGAACAGTGATAGTGACCACTCATCTCAGAGCAATAAGGTACACCATCATAGAAAATACAAGTGTGCTTCTATGAGCACCCCTCTCATAAGATTTAAATAATCGTTGCCGAATCTCACCTGTTAACTTGTTGACATGTACCCGAAAATTCAGACATGAGTCTAATTGTATTCCTAGGTAGTTGTAAGTGTCGACAGTTTCTAACAGGCCAATTTTCAAGCTACATGATAAATTAGGCTTTACTTTGTTGACAGCATGAATCCACATGGTGTTACTTTTTTCGTAATTTATGGTCAAATGATGTTTAGTAATCCACTCCTGTACTAGGTCTAGGTCTTCTTGCACTTCTTTTATTACATGTGCTGGGTCGAATCCACTGTTGACTATTACCAGAGCCTCAGCGTACAGAGTAACCTGAGAATGTTTTACTACTACAAATAGTTTGTTCGAGAAGATGATAAATAGGACGGGTCCCAACACTGATCCTGGCAGGGCACCGTAATCCACCAACAGCTTTTGAGTAGTACAATCCTTATGCGTTTTTATACTCTGATATCTTTCATGGAGGTATGATTTCAACAGTAAGAGCGAGCTTCTGGATAGGCCTATTGATTCAAGTTCCAACATCAAGAGAGGGTGGTTTACAGAATCAAAGGCTTTGCGCAGATCTATGAAAGTGCACAAACTAAATCTCCTTATTTTTGTTCATTCATTAATGATGTTACAACTCGGAATATGGCCTGGGAGGTTGATCTCCCAAGGATAAAACCATATTGGTTTCTGTTTATAATTTCTTTTGAAACGATGTAACTCTGGAGTTGTTTGTGAATCATCTTTTCTAGGATTGTTGAGAACGCAGACCACTCTCCAATTTTTATACTCAATTAGGTCCCCCGCTTTTGGAAGAGGGGTAATTACTCCATATTTAAGGCTATTGGGAAATGATGATGCTTTGATCATAATATTGAACATTTCTTTCGTTATGCAAGGATTTTTTTATTAGTATACCCTTCAATAGTGTCAGTTTCAGGTGAGGAACTCCAGTTGTTTTTCCGTTTTCCAGATTTTTAATACATTTCAAAAGCTTCGTTTCCTCAACTGGTTCAAAATTTAACACTCCTGGCATAGGCTGCATTCGGCCTTCTCCGGTATCATGTTCTTTATCTGAGCTTTCCTGCATGCAAATTCGCAATAAGTCTTTCCCCATGTTAGCAAAATAGTAGTTCATACCTTCTAGATCAATCGCCCATTCAGCAAGTGATTGGTTATTTGACTTCGAGATCGGTCTCCATACAGTCTCAATAACTCTCTAGAATCGCTTGGCATTATTTCATTTGTCATAAGTTATCAGAGTCTGTGGTATACAAAAAAGTCAATGTTATATTATCAATTTTGATTATAAAATCTTTATAAAACCCAGTATCATTTCATCAATTACATATAATAAACCCAGCATTCTTTGTGGGTTTTTTTTCAGAGATTATACTTTCAAAACACCATTGTTCTGTATAGTTCATGATGAGTATGTATATAAGGCAGGCTGTATAAGACTGTGGCTATAGACTCATGTCACAGTCAAGATCTGGGTCAGGGCTGGGGTTGGAATCTGTATCAGAATCATGGACGAGGGCTTCAGTGTTGGTGCAGGTACACAGTGTAGGCAGAGCCCAGCTGGCAAACTGCCCAACAATCACCTCCCTACCCCACCTCCCTGTCTCGCTAGCTGCCTCCACAGCACTTCCATAACATCCACACCGACCTGCCCACTACCGCTTTCACACCCGTCAGCACACAGCCATGCGCCCGCCCACCTATAGACAATACTCGGATAATGTATGTAGGCAGAGGACTTGAAGTCATCCGTTCACACACACTGTGCGGAGGCCGGGATAGAGGCTGGGAGGGAGGCGTGGGGGGAGTGTTTTTTTAGTGTGTATAAACATTAATAGCTTACATGTAAACGCCAAACATCAGAAAAGAAAAGGTGACTTGTATATGACGCCTATACATGTCACACACAGCGTATTTCTCCTCACATACACTTTGCTGCAAATACAGCCATTACTCTTCTGTATACAGGGAAAAACACATTTGTATATGCTGTATACGCTGGTGTGAAATTTGGATTTATGCATATAAAAATATAGCAATATACATCCGATAGACAATTAAATTAGTTAGATAATTTTGAAATAATGATTTCGGGGAAGTTGGGATAATTTATGGAAGGACCAGTTACGGCTGGTGAAGACCGATAGTTAGTTATTAACCTGTCACCATGTGCTACACTAATAAGTTGATAACATAATCACAGTCTCTCCAGACATATTTAATTACATGAAAGGCATCATGATGTTGTAATTAAGGAATTCTGATTCTAATTATTGTAATAATCATATCCATGAATCATTTAATTAAAGTTTGTGCCATGTCATGGGTGTGAGTTCTCTGCTGTGGTGCTTGCTGGATGGTGGGGGGGAGGGGGGTTATTTAGTTAATGTGGTCTGATTTCAAATCTCATCATTAGACTACTATACATATATATATACATGTAACATATATATGCATGTGAATACATTCCCGTGGCTAGGCAGAAAGGAGCACTTAGCCTTGGATAGCCTCTCCTTTGCACCAGTAGGTGTGATATGTTGACATGCCTGAGCATTATAATAGGGTGTTTAGATAAAATTATCTTGAGCAAAGTAAGTGCAATTCACTTACTGTGTTGGTTATGCTCCATACACAGGCATACAATAGGGGACTATACATATCTAAACATAAAGATACACATTATATCCATGTGTAGACACAGGGGTAGAACTGCATCGTAAACAAACACAAAACCAACAAAAGGACTGGTGGGGCCCAGTGGATCATCTACTGAAAGATAAGGACTACACATTCAGAATGACCAGCAGAAGTTTGCTCATTACCCAAGAATGGACTCAAAACCTAGAGTAAAACTAATTTGCTTCGTGGAATCAGCTAATTAGAATGGAGGAAAGCAGACAAAATGATTCATAGAATCCCAGGGCTAGATCCAGCTTGCGCCCTGATTATCAACAGCAAAGTGCCTTATGCGATCCTACTGATTATGATTGACTGAAATTTACTCATTGCAGTATGTCAGTACCTTGAATTTAGTTGAAGAATTGTGGGATGTAGACAGATGGATAGTACATATTATAAATATCAAACTGGGTCTGAAACGACTAATTCAACTTCTGATTAGCTGTAGTGCCATTGTGTAAACACATCCCTCGGATTATTGTGGGTTACAGAAGGTGGCGGGGGGGAGACCCAGGAGCTGTTTCAAAAGTCCGGAGGGTGCTAAACCGGAGTACTCATCGCAAAAGCGAGAGCTAACAATAGCAGTTGAAGCGTTGCTGTCAAGGTGGAGGTGCCGCTCGCTATTGGGTATTGGTACTGGTTTTGCTGCTGCTTTGATTCGCTTTGAAATGTGACATACTGCTGGCGAGACTTCACTCGACTTTTGAAACAGCTCCCAGGGCAGTTTTACATTGGGGGATTGATATACAAAATGACCTAAATTCATGGGATTGTACATTCTGAGAAAATTTGACCCATATACACCATACGTAAGTTAAATTTTATGACTAGCGAATGCATATCGCATACAGTATATATTTCATTTATATACATTTTGCAGCAAATACAGCCATTACGCTTCCATACATACAAAACTGTGTTGGTTATGCTCCATACACAGGCATACAATAGGGGACTATACATATCTAAACATAAAGATACACATTATATCCATGTGTAGACACATTGGTAGAACTGCATCGTAAACAAACACAAAACCAACAAAAGGACTGGTGGGGCCCAGTGGATCATCTACTGAAAGATAAGGACTACACATTCAGAATGACCAGCAGAAGTTTGCTCATTACCCAAGAATGGACTCAAAACCTAGAGTAAAACTAATTTGCTTCGTGGAATCAGCTAATTAGAATGGAGGAAAGCAGACAAAATGATTCATAGAATCCCAGGGCTAGATCCAGCTTGCGCCCTGATTATCAACAGCAAGATGCCTTATGTGATCCTACTGATTATGATTGACTGAAATTTACTCATTGCAGTATGTCAGTACCTTGAATTTAGTTGAAGAATTGTGGGATGTAGACAGATGGATAGTACATATTATAAATATCAAACTGGGTCTGAAACGACTAATTCTGATTAGCTGTAGTGCCATTGTGTAAACACATCCCTCGGATTATTGTGGGTTACAGAAGGTGGCGGGGGGGAGACCCAGGAGCTGTTTCAAAAGTCCGGAGGGTGCTAAACCGGAGTACTCATCGCAAAAGCGAGAGCTAACAATAGCAGTTGAAGCGTTGCTGTCAAGGTGGAGGTGCCGCTCGCTATTGGGTATTGGTACTGGTTTTGCTGCTGCTTTGATTCGCTTTGAAATGTGACATACTGCTACCGAGACTTCACTCTACTTTTGAAACAGCTCCCAGGGCAGTTTTACATTGGGGGATTGATATACAAAGGAAATCAAGCCTGCAACTGTTAACTTCTGTTCAATCTTTTTACTCATCCTGACAAATACGTCGGTCTTAGTGGTTTTCTAGTACAGTCAGCAACTAATCATCCAATGTCAATTGCCAACTTCATACAGTTTACTGTTTACAGCTTAACATTCATACATATAAAGTGTTGTGCATCAATATAGATAAAGTCATACCTCCTTTACATTTCAGAGTTTGTATATAGCCATCACAGTCTGACTAACTTCACGCTTTACTGATCTTAAGTATCTCTTTAGGGGCACTGTGTGTAACGAGGCATGCATCGACTTCCAGGGCCGATTTTGATATACTCCAACCTGTGTTAGTGGTTTAGTGCTCTGGATGAAACAAGATGACAGCCTTTCACTGTGCTGTTTATATTGAATTATCATGTTAGGCAGAGCATATCGAATATTTCTGAGTTGGGTTAGATGACTTGTACAACAGGGTATTCCCCTGCTAAGGACACCAGATACTTGATGATTTATTTGAATCTAAGGTCGCCCAGCATTTACACTAGATGACAAAAGATTTGGCAACTGTAGATTATCAAGCCAATAGATGTTAGGTGGTGCTGCATTATGCATTCCCTGCCCAAATAGTCGACTGACCTGGAACATACTTACAAATTTGCCTTAGACATTTCTTTTCAATAGAAATCCAGATGACAGCCGAGTTTTCACAGAATCAGCAGCGGTCTAGACACTAATTCAAGCTGGCTTGAAATAGTTGTTGGGAGAAGAATTCTTAATGAACTAGGCTTAGAGCCTTGAGAATCCACTGGCACACAGTATTCCCACTAGGTGGCATCATTGAGATTATAGGAATCTTTGGTTGCATTGATGTACGTCTTTAGCATGGAAGGCAGGCAAGTCAATTCTCAAGGCTCTAAGCCTAGTTTGTTAAGAATTCTTTTCCATAGAGCACAGTGAGAGTACAGAATATGACTTGGAGAGTGTGAGATTTTATGAGAGGGGTGGATGTTTTAATCACTAATAGAAACCAACAGCACTTTCTGAAGATGTATAGGTTGGCATACCAACAGTAGGTATGCCAATGATAGGCATGGCAAGCAGGTGGGAACACTGGGCAGGGACCTGTTTCACTAGTTTTGTGACATGTCTAGATGTCGTCTAGATGGTGTGTCCGGTTTCATAAGGACTAGACATTAGACCTCGTTTTGTCTGTTCTTGCTTGCATTGTAGGTACCGCTTTTGTCATGAAACTAGTGAAACAGGTCATGATGTGTAGATTTGTCTAATTCTTATGTTTGGGGTCTGTCTTTTCCTAAGGGCAACTTCTTGTGTTTTCACGAAACTAGACAACCCCAATGTCTGTATGGTGTCACAGACATGTCATGAAACTAGTGAAACAGGTCCATGATGTGTAGATTTGTCTAATTGGTCCCTCCACCTCTATTTCTACATCCTAGACATCTTTAAACACATCTTTATACACATTTCATTAATTAAGAATAGTTATGTGAGTTTCTTTTGAGATATTTTCAGCCTTCACTACTAGATTTTGGCCGCTATACGTATAATGTTTCTGTTATTCCTTACTTTGTGTACAACTTAACCTATTTATTGTTCCTCTATTAATAGTCTGCTTCTTAATTGTCTTTTGGTAAAACTTTTGATTTGTTCTCTAAAATTTAGCTTTCGTGTGTCTGTTGACAGGTTATTCCATAAACTCGCTGCTTTGTATTCCACAGACAACATATATTTGCTACTTATTATATTGTTCCCGATCTTTAATACCGGCCCTTCAAACTGTCTTGTTGCCCTTCTAGGTTCAGCAAGGTTTGCATCGTTTTGTGATCTTATATAGGCAAGGTTGGTGAGGTGGGCTTCCCTCCGATCCTTTAATAAGTTCATTTTACAGTTTCGATGTAGCTCAAGTATGTTTGTGCAGGGTTCCGCTCTACAGCTAATTCTCAACCCTCTATTTTGACATCTCTGTAGCTTAGTTAAGAGGTTTGATTGCGTGTCATGGATTAATACGTCGCCATATTCTATGAATGGTAATATTTTTGCCTTGTAGATATTAAGTGTCTGTTATTTGTTCAAATACTTCCTCAACTAACTTAGCATATATAACTTCTGTGACACTTTATTAATAGTTTTGTTTATGTGCTGTTTAGGTTAATGATTCATCAAGTGTAATGCCGAGATAAGAGAACCTACTTACCCTCTCTATGCGTTTATCATCAAGTTTTATAACAAGATTTTGGGTATTCTTTAGTGCTTGTTGCATGCCAAAGAACATTGTTTTGGTCTTACTGCAATAATGGTCAGTCAGCTATTTGTGCACCATCTATTTACCTCAGCTAAGTCTGCATGCATTTTCTCTACAGCTCTCATTGCGTTAGCATCCAACACATAAACAACTGCATCATCGGCATACATTTTCAGCATGCAATCACTGAGTATGTTGGTTAAGCTGTCAATATATATAAGGAAAAATAAAGGCCCCAAGATAGAACCTTGGGGCACGCCGTTTTGTATGGGTAGGGGTTCTGATGTGATATTGTTTGCTACAGTCGTTTGTTTGTGTTCATCTAGATAACTATGAGCTAGGTTCAATACTTGTTTCGGGAAAACCATATTGGCCATTTTCTTTAAAAGTATTTTGTGATTAACCGTATCAAATGCTTTTGTCATATCAATATAAGTCGCTACTGTAATTTCTCTATGGTTCATAATCCTTGATATTTCATCTGTGAAGTCAGCGGCTGTTTGTACGGTTGAGTGGTTTTTTCTAAACCCACCCTGGTGCTCGCTGAGTAGTTTATTAGTCTCTAAGCAGGTCATTAGTTTTACATGCAGTATGTGCTCAAAGAGATTGCCAGGAAGGGGCAGCAGTGACACTGGCCTTAAGTTCTGTACTTCATCAGTAAAATTCGTTTTTTTGAGTGGGATGACTTTCGCCATTTTCCAGCTGTTTGGATATAACCCTTTGGTAAGTATTAAATTAAACAAATATAGAAGATGTGCATGTATTATGTCAAAGCTGTCCTTTAGTTTGCTGGTTGTCAGGTTTAAGATTGCTGATGACTTTTTAGTATCAATCGTTCTAAGAGCATCAAGTATGCCCTGAAGGTTTATCTGGATTTCATCCATGACTGCATGACCCTCCACACTGTCATCAATCCATTCGTAAAAAAATTCTCTGCTAAGGAAGTGCCTATGCTGGTGAAGTACCTATTTATGAAACTTGCTGTGTCTTTTCCTCCTACCTGTATTTTGTTCACTTTGTCATACAATATGGTTTCTTCGTATTTGTTATCTTTCTTTTTTGGCATAAGCGGTTCCATGGCTTCCAAGAATTTGCCTTTATCCTTGTTCATATTATCTTGAATATAGTTTCCTTTTGCATTGAAATTTTTTTTGTGTGCATTGTTTCTAAGGTTTTTAGCAGTGGCCCAGTCGTTTGGTTTGTTGGTTTTTATAGCCGCTTTCCATGCTCTATCTTTGTCTAAGATAGAGTAATCCATGGCTCTTTCTTAAATCTGATCTGATGGTCTCGTATCAGGCACATTTTATCAATTTGTATTGATATTACTTTTTTCGATAAATTCCCAAACTCCGTTTGGGTCCCTGATTTCATATTGGGGATCCCAATCGAAGTCTCTAAGGCTATCCTGTAGTTTGGTTTTGTCGTAATTTTTGTAGGACCGTCCCAGGAACTCTTTTACCCCATACTTATCTTTTAATTTCTTTTTAGTTATAAATATGCCACTGTGATCGCTCAAGCTTGTGTTAGTTATCCCCGATACCAGAATATTCTTACAGTCAGAGAATATCAGATCTATTGCATTTCCACTGTGTGGGTGAATGGTATTCCCATGTGCTCAGATGGGGGGAGGTGAGAATAGATATTTTGGGGGCAATGATGTTTGGTGCTAAGTCTGGAAATGAGAAAAAAAGGAAAATTTTAAGACTTTTTTAGAACAAATTGTTTTACCCCCTGCATAGGGCTCATGATTCATAATTTTATATGACTCATCTTCAGTGTTTATTAATATGACATGTATAACAGTTATATAATTTTACAGTTTCTAATATATACATTTCAAGGCAGCTTGGCTTTCATTTTAATTATAGTTGCTATTTTTGGCAGTTGAAGCACCACTAACACTAGTTCTGCTCTGATTGTATGACATGTCAAATATAATTGTAGGAGTAACATTTTTCAGTGTAAACAAGGATGAGGCCACATGAATCACAGGGACTAGTCTGAAAAACACCATCAGTGATTCAACTGGAGCACTGCAGGCATCTCTAAACATTACATTGGAGAGGCAACATGGCATTGTATCGCTATTCTGTATTACTCTACATCATATCAGCCGTATCTCATCTTTCTCTGATCAGCGGACAGACTACATCCTGCCCGACAACTTATGAGAATTCCAGTTTGTATGGTGTACCAGATTTCTTCCTTCCATTTGGATCAGGCTATGACACTTCTCAAACAGAAGCTGGTCAAGGGATATTCATTAGCACTTCGGTTAACATTTCATACTATGGTCTAAACTTCAATCAATTAAAGGTAAGCTCTTTTTTTTCCTTTTTTTTTTGGTAGCAAGTTTTTTCCATATGTGTAATACAGGAGTTTGTTTCCTTTGTTATACCTTAACTATACAAGATTTGCTCACATTATGTGTATCAGATGGTCTGTGTTCAAGCTCTCATCCTTTTTTTATATTTTGGTATTATATTGACTAGCTAAAATGATGTTCAAAAAGCTTGACTGTCTACTTACTAAGCTTCAGGTTACCATCATTTAACATTCTCTACTTGACAAGTCTTTACGGTTTCCATTGCTTCATTAAATATACTCAATGTCTCTGAGGAATAGTTCTTAATATATTTCTTGGTGCTGAGAAGGAAATATGGTTGAAAACAACTCAGTGAACAGATAAAATATGATGGACATAAAACAGAACATATAACGCACACAGAACATACATGCTACATGTCATGGTTACAGTACGGGTCCTGGCAGGAGCTCTTGGGGAATGATGGGAGATAAACATGCCATAACAAAATCCAGGTGACAGTTTATCACAACTCATGTGCGGAACATTTTCCTCATCCCAATCCCCTTTCCAGCCTTTCCAGAAACTTATATTTGCTCATCTGATTTAAGTATTTACAGATCGTTTTCTCAATCACAATCTTTTGTTTTAATTCTCTTACAAATAGTGTAACAACTATTTGAGTGAAACAGTTTTTGGCTGTGGATAAAAAACTTGGCATTTAGCAACACAACGTTTACAAGTTTATCCTTATTATCATTGGGCTTAGAACCAAGCCTTCCAAAATTCTGCGTGACTTTCATTAGGTTTTTTTTTTAAATACTGTAGATCCATCATCAAAGAAATCCCCAGAACAGTTAAAGGTAAGCTTGATAACAGCAACAAAGTTTCTGACAATCAGTAAACAAGAGTATGTCAAAATAAAATGTGTCTGTATGTGCTAATTTCCTATTGATTTCTCAAGGTATTTGAGGAGAGGAGATGGGAAGTAGTAAATATATATAATTATGTTCAAAATTTATACATGCACATTGATATATATTTGTAAGAGTTTGAAACCAAACCAGGGAACCACATCTTAAAGAAAAATAGATGGATGATGTTTTCAGGACAACTCAAATATCTACAGAAGCCACGACATTCTGTTGGAAAGGGTTTGTACATCAGTACATGTGTATATTCATGAGTATTCTAAATAAAGGTTTTGATATATAATCATACAGATTATACCCAGCACTTAGTGCTATCCTATGGATCAGCTAGGTTTGGTATTGCCAATACTGCTACGTGCAAATGTACAGACTGTGATTATAACTGGAGGCGAACTGGAAGATGGACATGGACAACATGGACAATTTATACAAATTCTGATGTGTGGAATTATGCATGATGTCATGATGTCACGATTAGAGGTCAGTTAGTGCACAGCAGAGATGATGGGGACCAGGAATAAGAGGTGGTCGCTACATATATCCCGAAAGGTTAGAGGAATAAAAGCGCACTCCTGGGGGGGAGTGTTGGGGTAACACCGGAGGAACTTCCATCCCTACCGATGGGACCAAGATGAAATAGAAGCAGAGGGATCTGGGGCTCCATCTGTTGAATAGTGGCTCAGGACAAGGTGTTCAGAAATCATTTGAAATTATTCCACATTATTCCACATTCATAAAATCATGATTAAGATGAGCCAGGTCAGGGGGCGGGGGGGGGGACAGCATTGGGGCACAACCCGAGAAATCATCGCCCCTTCTGATGGGAACAAGGTGGGTCTCCGTCTCAGACGACTGTGGCACCAATGAAGAGGTGAATGCAGGTGCATATTTCACATAAATTCACATTCAGGGCCACCTCTGGTGGAGGCACAACAGTTGTAGAGGGAATATGAGCCAACAGTGCAAGCAAGAACAGACAAAACAAAGTCTAATGTCTAGTTCTTATGAAACCGGACACACACCATCTAGACATGTCACGAAACTAATGAAAAAGGTCCCTGGAGAGCAACTCGTGGAGTGCGACAGTTCTTTTATCCTACCCCTAATATAAAATCCCATAGGCTTAACATTGGGTTTCCGTATGCCACGCTCACTGGCATACAGAGTTTTATATACCACTAGTGGCATACAGCATCGTTATCACGTAATATTCCAAATTCGAGGAGATAGGGTAGGATAAAATCAAAACCTGATTCGTTTTAATCTTGGCCACCGCATTCCACTCCTGAAGTTTTGGCTCCGGACTTCACTCGGCTTCGCCTCATGAAGTCACTTTGCCAAACTCCAGTCATGGAATACGGTGGACAAGATTTAACCTCATCCAGTTTTATGATAGTATGTAGACAACTAAGCAGGAGGGAGGTTTCCCTGAAAATCTAAGCACTCCTGACCCCTCTTAGAAATCCCCAAGACACTAGGGGACGAGGGGAGCCACTTTAACAATCCAGGTGCCACACGGGAGTGCACTGAACTGAAGAATGAAAGTGTCAGATGCAATGAGTCATTGAAGAGTGCCTCTGACCACCTTATCACCCATGGCCAACCTTTCTGGTGCTGTATAGGAAGTGCCTATAGACGAGTGCAGCAGCATGTCTGGATCATCCACTGGTGATAAGGCAGCCATTGTACGTGCATGCCACACATACTGCAATGTGGCATGAATTGACTTTCGGCCCCTGCTATGTCAAGTAAATACTACACTGGGGGGCCCAGCCAAACAGAGGGGTGCATCTCATCCACCATGACAATACAAAAGTTGGTATACAAGAGATCCAAGCTGATCTGTGTCTTAAGAGAGGCCTGGGGAAATGCCATGCTTTCTCCACTGAAGAACACTGTTGCTGTTATGATAGATGAAAAACACTTTCCTTCTTGTTGTTTACTTGCTCCTGCTGGAAGTGTATATTCATTTATTCCATTGAAAATAAGATTTAAATAAATTGTTGTTGGACTGTGGAGGGAAAATGTGTTACTGATAAATATTTCACTGTCAAGAAAAACCGACAAGTGGAACAGTGTACTAAAAGTATGATGACAGTTTATCAAAAGACACTCCGTTTAATTTTCCCTTTTATACTGTATGGAGGGTGGGAGGAGAAAAAAAAGTAGAATGTTCAAATCCATGGGAGCAACTGCTCACATGACTGCAAGGCTGTAAGCGGTTCTCCAAATTAACCATAGTGTGCCTCACAAGAATTGAGCACTGTGCTTGGGATGATTGTCGACTCCCACCCGTTGGGTCTGAACCCAGCAGCACCTATACATGCCAATGAACCTCCTGATACACACCAATGCAAAGAGGTTGCAAGGAGATTTGACTGATGCAGGACCCTAGAACGACCAAGGAGGAGCACAGTTCACACCAGGAGGGCACCAGGACTTGCCCAGGCAAGCGTGTCAAGAACCAGCTTGAAGATCAGCATCAGAGGAGGGGTTGCCTGTTTTGGGAGCATGGGTGGAGAGGCACTGCATATCCTTGACATCCCTGGCAGGGAGCAATGCGAAAGCAGCAGGGTCACCGCCTAGGAGGTGGATGTCGTCTTGGCCCCCAAGAGGTAGTTCTGTATTTTATCTAACCCCTGTATCAATGTCCATAGGCTTAACATTGAGAACTCGAACTCCACAGCTACGCTAATAACACGGTAAATACTTAACAACATGACGTCAGACTCGTTAACCAATCAGAGAGCCGGACCTCCGGGGTGAAATAGTTCCGTCACACTCGAGAGTTTGTCAACCATGGCGGCAGCGGAGTTGCCGAGTTGGCTATCGGGAATGTTTGCTAGTTGTCTCACAGACATATTTTACGAAATAATAATAATATAAAGCAATATTCTAAATCGCTTGTCCGGGGTTAGATAAAATCTGAAACCCACTCAATGAAAATAACTGGGTCCGCACTTCACCTCGGTCGATCGCGCCATAACATACTCAGCTGCGCTTAGTGTGTTATGGCGCAATCGACCTCAGTGAAGTACGGACCCAGTTATTTTCATCTCATGGGTTTCCTTCTAAGTAGTGAGAGTTGAGTGTAGAGGCTGACATGGGTGGGAGAGTATGATGTGTAGTTGAGTGAGTGGCAGAACATGAAGCAGATGTAAGCCTCCGCCTAGTGTCAAAGGTTGACAGCTCAATAGCTGAAAGTTACGTTTTGATGGCCACTACACAGTTTTTTGCCTCAATGTTTATGTGCAGCACTTGGTTGTACTACAGAGAACACAGGGGGGACCGTCAGTTTATCAGATTTTGGCTCTTTGGCTACTTGCCAGCTGACCATGTTCACCAGGCTTGACCTTTCATACACCCACACTGTAGTCCAGCATCCAAGCACTGAGCCTGAGGTCAGATCATGAACCCATCTTGGGGGTCGGCTGCACGTGCATAGCACATAGCAGCATGAGACAGTGTCACACAGATGACAGCAGCTGATTTGTCATAAATGTATTGACGTTTCTGGCCTTGAATACCAAACAGCCACAGCCTGGAACAAAATGACTCCAGTTCTACGATCGACCCCTACATACAATGAGTTGAGAAAATGACCACAAAGGTCATGATGGAGTCTGTACCATCTGCCATATATTGACCTATAGAGGTATCACCTAAGACTTGATTTAATGATCACAATTGGATAGAATATTATTAGATAAATATTTTCATGAGATATATATATCTATATGCCTGATACAGGCAGTGATTTTACATCTACCGAACTATCAACTACACCACATATAACAAAATTGTAATATTGCTATGGAAGCTGACAGAAACTAGTGAACTTATAACTGACCAGCATACCCACTTTATGTACCATGGAGATACTTATTTTGCTTTTTGCATAAACTTGTGAAGACTGAATAAAGTAAGTTGAAAAAACAACAACACATACCACGTGAGTCATTGTCCCAGTACACTTGTCCTTCTGGTAATCCAAGCACATAGCACCAGGGTCTTGCTCTGGCCACATTTTTTTCTTTTTTTTAAGTTTGTTTATTTATCCTGGAGAGATTTAGGCTCTGGGCCTGTCTTACAAAATTCCAGCTCAATGTGGCTCGTCCATTGGACGGTAGATTAACAATTATGATTACGATCCAAAGGTATTCAACGCTTATGATGATACATAGTACATAGGCTTATTGCCTTGAGTAAGTGGTTAGTAAATGTAGACTTGGTAGGTGGTAATGAGATGATTCTAGATTTCTTGGTCATTTTCTGGGCATGTTTTGGCATTCACTATAGACACAAATGATATGTTCATAGTTGAGAAGCTAAACAAGTGCAGCTTTAAAGCTGCAGGTTAGCAGGTGGTTAAGAAGTTTATAATATCAATCATATTTTAACTCTTGTGTGGGGGGTGGTACCTCACTTTCCACCATTCTATGTTTCTTAGGTGAACATAAAGAAAAATTTCAGGGTGGTTTTCTTAGTTTGTTTTTAAATAGTTTCTTAGTTTTTTCCCGGTATCTAGAGCACGCACACTGGGTGGCAGATTATTCCACAGATCTGCAGTTTTATAAATTACGCTTTTTGTGTACCTAGTAAGGTTGGGTCTTTTCTTTAGTAGCATCACCTGGTCATGGGCCCTTGTGTGGATGTCTCTTTTGTCCATGTATTCATCAGAGTCCTTTCTCTGGTGGGCTAACATTATTAGATGATTATTAGATGGAAAATGAGATCTGTGACTTTCAAGCATGCATTGGGAGATCCATCAGTGTAGAAGTCGAGCACTTCTGATCCTTTGCACTGTAGGCTGCCTGCTGTAGCTGTTCAGACTGCTGGGGTGGGCAATGAGCTAGCCTTGTCTGCAGCCTGTCAATTTTTACATATTTCCCCATGAAATACATCTGATCGTGAGTTTTTATATCGGAAGCGGTATCATTGTTGAAACCTTACTAACTGCCCCAAATCAGCCACTATTGGACAGGATTATCATCTTATCAATTTTAGGTGAAGGTTGTAAAAATCTTTGTGATGATATAAACCCAGTTTTTTTTTACTCTTTTGCATGTTCAAAATTTCACTTTTATAGATTTTATTTGCCTTTAATGTTGAAGATATGATGGGCTTTATCAAACAATATTTATCATGGACACCTACACTCACTAGATCTTATTGTCCCGCCCAATTATCATTCATGGTTATTAAACTGTTTTTGAACGTGTTCTTTTTCAATATTACAGGTGTATATAAACGGATTTATACAACTTGGCTCATCAGACACAATGAGAATAAAGCTCTTTAATGCATTTATTGATTTTTCTGCAACTCAGTGGACTGTAACCTACCGGGAAACCACAGCACACAATGATCTTTGTCAAATCAACGACTTTAATTTGGAAAATGAGATCTGTGACTTTCAAGCACAGTGGGCATTTGTTGTCACTTGGTACAAAGTACAGGCACTTTATTTAAGTCGTGGTAGCAAACTGCCATCACCGGTAAGTTCATTTCAATATCTGCGTTTTGTGTTATTGGCACAGAATTGTCTTGATTTATCAGTTGCATCTGTAGTTTATCACTCATATCATAGCTATGGAAAGTGTGCCTTAACACTCCAAAATATAAGAGAAAATACCCTGCTGTATATTGCATATGCAGGGCATGGAAATTTTAATATTTCTGACATGATTAAAAAGCATCTTTTTTATTATTCATAAAGCTGTCTATTCACAGCCTGTTGACCCCTTATTCTAGCGTCAATATTTGGCCCACCTTGTCTAGCACTTCGATATATGTATAAAGAACAACATGGGAAAGCATGGACAAAGAAATCGGAGGAAGAAAGGTGAGGATAGCATACGAACAAGGTTAGATGATGTGAATACATACACAATATTGGTTTCAGATACAAGCAGCTGTATGCTCCGAGGTGTTGACACATAGTCATATCCGAGCGTATGCGAGGATATTGTGTAGAGATAACTCTGAGAAGCATACAACCACTTTTATCTGAAACCTGTCTATATTGTATTTATTATCCACCTTTTTTGACAAGTGGCATGTCAATATCAGTTTGTTTTAGTTATGCACTATTTTCCCATATGCACTATTTTTCCGTATGTGCCACCCAGAGCATACAACATATCCCTATGCACCGGGTATGTCCATACAAACTCCCTATGTGTTTTTCTATGGACACTTTGTATTAGGTGGGTAATAAAAGCCAGGACTCGTCTGTAAGTCACAAAACTCATCTATCGCCCACCTGTAACTCTAGGGTAGCTGACATGTCTCCTTCAACCCCTGAGCTCCATGAAGATTCTTCTAATAGGCAAATTATTGAAAAAATAAATGAGCTTGAACAGATACTAGCCCAGCAGGAATCATTGGCTCTACAAACTTCAGATACCCTAACTAAATTACAAGACAGGCTACCAAAAACAATAACCTCCAGAAAGACATGGCTTGCTTCTTAGCACAGGTACCAGATAGGCTAAAGTTCAATGAGTCTAAAACACATGAGATTGAGTCAGCAGGTAACCTACAGAATGTGGAAATTGATGAACTTAAATCAACTACAGCCCAGACCACCTCTGTGGTAGCAGATATTGATGATAGGACCCAGAAAAAAGAAAACACGCACAAGGGAAGAATCATCGTCTTGGAGGGGGTGAAGGAATCACCGGCAGAAAACCTACATGATTTGTTTACCCAATTGCTAAATGACCTCGGCATTGATAGCAGCTGTGGGTTGACTCTATTTATAGATGTGAGCGTTCGATTTTAGTGCATCTGGCCAATCTGAATACCAAATCCTTGATCTTCTCCAACATTCATAAGCTCAAGGGCCTGGAAAAATGGCGCCGTTTTACCATCATGGATGATCTCTCAAAACCTACACCAGAGAACTAGAACCCCTGGAAGGCCCACTCACTGTGCAGCGCTCTGAGCTTGAGGCACCCATGCGCCAAGTCCTAGAGGGGAGCAAAACACTCGGTACATGCTTTTATCATGTCCGACTAGATCTGCTAATAATGTATGTTGGTTCCCAGGGTATCCGCTAGGGTTCAAGGTGGAGATATACTATACCATTGTTGAATGGGACCGGAAGGCCATCGCCACTGTATCTTGAAAACAAGTTTGTCGCATAGGCGCAAAGCTAAAGGGCCGCGAGTGGGCTTTCCAGGGGTTCTGGTTCTCTGCCTACACACACGACCATTCTGATCAATTCCCTAAGGGCCTCTCTCTTCGAGAAATCAAAACAGTGGAGAATAAGATGCGAATATTTTTCCAAAGTCATCATAACCTATATTCAAACTTGTACCATACTCCTGTTCAGTACAAGGGCAAGAATCCTATCTCTGCTGAACACTGCTACCACTATGAACGTGCATTAGCAGCAGGTATCATGTAGCTCACCTCACGATATGTGAACGCATCCACAGATGCACTATACCTGGGACCTGGGACCCGTTTCAATAGAATGCGTCACTAAGCCACTTAGTGACATGACTAGTGACGGGAATAGTGACAGGAATAGTAACAAAATTTAAGTCTCATTTCATAAGGCATGTCACTGTAAGGGAGGTGTGTCTTGTCACTATTGTGGATGTGTCCCTAGTTTGGGACAGCATAGCAGAAAAACATGTGGGGCACCCCATCTCACATATTCATGTCCTACTGGGAACAAGTGCCCTCAAGGTGAAGTTCACTGCATAAATTAGCGACTGGCTTGAGTAATCCTACAGTGGCCACCAGTGCAGCATTTGCTATGACAAAATTCAAATGCAGATATCGTTTGATTGCATGGACCAATCTCCTTCATATGTTTACAGGTTGTATGTGTCCCTAACTGGGGTTAAAGTTTCATAGCTTAATTCCTACAGGAAGTAAAGTTACGTGTTTGTGACAATAGAAGTGAGAGGGTATACCCTCTCGCTATTTAGGGCACAATAGTGACCACTACAGTGACTGGACAGCCACTTCTGAAATGGTACATGCCACTATTTGCGCCTGTCTATTACCCTGTGTCACAGAATGGGTTGTAACTAAACTACTGAAACGCGAACTGCCGCTATCGTGTCACTAAACACAATAACGGACGTCCTACAGACTATTGAAACGGGTCCCTGTTTCACTATTCCTGTGACACCCCTTGTTGGTCTCCTTGACACAACAAGGGCAGGTAGCGTTTCAATAGTCCCGTGACAACACAGATTGCGACCTCATACAGAAGACATGGGTGAACAGTGGTATGTCACGTTTCAGAACCAAAAAACATGTCACTGCTAGTGCCACTGTTGTGTCACTGTTAGCAAGAGGGTCCACCCTCTCACATCGCTATACATTGGGAGCAGTCCAGCCGCACCTGTCCGGGTATTTTCACCCATTTTCCTTAGGAATTAAGACATGAAACTTTATCACCAGTTAGGGGAATATATTATAAACAATAATCATACCAAATATAAAGAAAATCGGCCCATCCGATTTGCTGATATTCGCGTTTTGATTTAAAACATTGAGCTAATCATTATCTGGCTGTCTTGACAGCGCCACTGTCCATATCACACTGTAGCACTCGATCGAGCAGCGCAGCATACAGTGTGACATACTGCGGACGCCACTGCGACACTTTAACTGTCTCTGCCTGAACAGTGACACCAACAAGGTGAGCAACAGTGACATGGCTTCTGCAACAGGAGAATACTGGTTGTGCTATTACTGCCACTGTTGCCGCCCTTGTTTATGTATCCAGTATGTCACTATCTCTGGACTAGTGAAACAGGTCCCTGGTGAAACAGATTCAGCCTACCGATGAGTGGACTGCCTCGGCGGACCAGCACATGTTGAAGATTGTGGAAGCAAAACTTCGGCAAAACCAGACGCTCAAGGCAACCCTTCTCCGGACAGTGGGAAAAAACCTGTACGAGGCTATACATGATCCCTATTGGGGTTGTGGTGCCCATCTCGATGAATTCGACAAATTCAGTGAAGATCAGGTGAAAGGCATCAAGTTGGGGAGAATTCTACTAGAGGTGAGACTTGCTTTGTCACGGTAATGACTCTGTTCTGAGATGACGCTATGGGACGGGGAGGAGATCTCGACTGGTACAAATGCTCTAAGTCTGATAAAGACATCGCCTAACTCAAAGAGACATTAATTCGCATGTGGACCCCTGTCCCCAACCACGTGATCCTTGAGGATTCCAGGGTTAAATACTTATCTACAATATCACTTGGGGATAGACTTATCCTCTCACTATAACTTTGAGATAGCGTCTCAATCTTTTTGGGGGTTTTCTTTCTTAATTCTGTCTTATATGGTAAAGTCATATGAAAGTTCTCCCATATGAAATTCTGTTACTTATAGTTTTTCATTGACCTCACCTGACTCTATGTATTTAATTTATATGAACCTGTAATAGGGCCTACTGAGGGAAATCATGTCTCATTTAACCTAGAATCCATACAAATGTCTGTTACTTGTGGTTATTTGTAGGTTCACATGTGGTGGAGAGGATTTGGCTTCTTCTGTAGGACCCTAACTTCATACTAAACTTTTGATATACTGTTATTTTACAGTGGATTCTGAGAGACTTGACTTGAGATCTGTCACTCCTTGCACTCAGTGTAATGCCAACAAATCTTTTATTATATATCAGTAATTCTTTAATTTGTCCAATCATTTTCTCAGGGCCATGGCCAATATTGCAACTTGAGAGAGATAGTAAAAAAAAAAACACCGTTGAACGCGTCGGGGAGCTGATTGGGTTGACGAAACATCAACAAGAGACAGCAAATACAGACAGACGTGACAATGCTACTGTCAAGTCATTACATCAAACCGGGCTGAAGTTACTCAGCAAGGCTAAAAATATCACTCACCTGGGTTTTCCTCCCGGTTCTGACCGAACTGGGCACTAGGGCAAGCACAAAACCCCGGTTTGGGAGTTGTTCTGCTCGAAAAACTCCACAGGAACTGTGTGGACAGACACATAGCACCCCACAAAGCCGACACGATTGGGCGATGTGTACACATCGAATGCAGCCGGCCGTAAAAATGACAACACAGGTCACATGACAACAACGTGACACGCCGTCAAATCAGAAGCGTCGAAACCGGGTATGCTAATGACGCCGCGGCGTTGATGACTTTTGTCCGTTGTTTCTGTTCAAGTCACATTCCTTGAACTATTACATAATTACAATATTGAATATTGAAAGGTTGTTCAACCCCTGATGCAGCTGCAAAATTAACAGATGATATTTTCATACAAAGGAATATAGGAAATGATACATTGGCCACCTACATGGACCTAATGAAATCAAAATGCTTTAGATGGTGTTAATCACAAGATACTCTTAGATGAATTATATCATTATGGTCTTTGTGGGAAAATCCTTGCTTGGTTCAAGAATTATCTTTCAAACCTCCCTGCTGCTTTAAATAACTCTCATGTGATACTCTACGCTGACGACACTGTATTGTATCGTCATGGGGAAATTGATAATCTTTTTAGTGCCATGCAAGATGACCTGGATAGGCACTATCTGTGGTCTCTGCAAAATAAACTCTCAATGAACATAAAATAAACCAAATGCATGTGTTTTTTTTAGATTATGGTGATATTTTCATTCTTGGTTGCCCACAAGGACAATTAGACTCTCTGCAAATATTACAGAATAACTGTCTTCACATCTGCTTAAGAGCCAAAAGATTTACCTCCACTGTTTAAATCTATGTCAGAGCTAATATTCTACTTTTAAAGGAGAGTAGACAGGTACATTTGCTTAATTGTATGTACAAGAGAATTTCCAATAATGTTAATATTGTACAAAGCGATCGACTAACAGGATTATTTATGCACCCTGTGGCAAATGTATTTAGACCAAATTGTGGTGCATACACTCGTTCTGTTCATTGTACTGGTGGCTTGCTGTGGAATGCCCAACCAATAATTGTCCAAAATACACCTGACTTTAAAACTTTCAAATCCCTGACCAATGATAAACTTCAAGACTCTATTCCCCAAAACCAGTAGTATATGGTACATGGTAGTATATGGTGTATCTGGGATCTCCCAATAGTCTACTTCAGTATATTGTGTTTTATTGATAACATTGTAATTTAATATAGTTTTCATATTAATTATCTGTTCCCTCTGTATCTTGGAATGTGAAGGACATTTTATGTTATAAGCTTCGGCAATTGTTACATGTATCATACACAACTGGAATGGCTAGATCAGTTGTGACTGACTGAGATCTAAGCCACTTTATCTGTCATTGAAACTTAAATGTGGAACTTACCTCTGTGTGATGATAACCTGTACTCAAATGGCAAATAAAGGAATGATAAAAAATATAAGAATTGTCTTTATTGGGTATCTGTATCTTTTTTTTGTATGGTCATTACTGGTAGGTATGTACACTGCACGAAAACCACTATTTTATTCATATATACGCCATCACGGTAGTGCATGTATTGGCTGAATATTGACTTGTTTTCATATATATGTATATATACATACGCCCAGGCCTTATATACGGACGCGTCTTGGCTGTATTTCACACCCGCCATATATGAGAGGAAATATCCTCTCCCCCCACCGCCTCCCGCCCGTTTGTGTTCTCAGGTGTTCTCAGTAGGAAGCCCTCCCCCCGCCCCCCTCCTCCACCTCCCCCCGCCCGCTCTCAGTGAAGCCCTCTTCACTGGGTGCTTATATATGCCTACAGATGAGGTGTATGCACACGGGGAATTGGATGACCTCGTATACGCAAAATACCTACTTATATATGCTGGGCGCATCCATATGTAAAATAATGATGTTCGTGCAGTGGTAGCATTGGGCAATTAACCTGTCTACATCATCAGGCTCATGGCAAGCGAGCTCTGGGAAAAGGACCTCGGCTCCTAAGAAGGCTAAAGAACCATCCATATCTAGTGACAAGGAGGGGATCTAAAGCACTCTGGTTGGAAGGCAGTCCGATTTTGGGTGACTACGTCAAAGCCAAGACTGTGGTGCCTACAGCATCAGCTCCCACAGCAGCTGGAGGTTCAAAACCTCTCAGGGAGAGAAATCTGCCGGTGAGTTTGGCAGGACTCTTCGTGAGCATGGCCCAGGCACTGATGGTGTTGCTCCTCAGCAGTGAGTGCCTCACAGTGCCTCAGCAGCAAGCCCCGTCAGCACGGTACTGCCTACTGCAGACTCTCCCGTGGCCCCCGTGGGACGCTGGGAGGGGTAGTACTGGTAGAGAGATGGGCAGAAAGGTAAGCGATCCCGAGTTGGGCTATGGAAAATTGGATTTCTTTGGCACAACTTGGGTTTTATATGGCTAAAGGTTCTCTTGATGGTAGTCTTGTAAAAGGATCCCATTTTGAAAACCACTAGCCTGTGGATGTGTTCTACAGGATGTGTTCTACAGGTTTGAGTTCTCTGACTCTCATCAAACAAAGTAAGTAATTTTGAGTCATAAATACTTGCCAAACTTGAAAATGTTCTTGTACTATGAAGGGAAGGAATGAATGCGGCATTGAGCATGCCAGCATTACGCATGCTGGCATTAGGAGAAAACGACCTCACTGTGGGCGAACCATGGGTTAGTTCGAGGTCACCTGTGTTGTACATTCGGCCCGACGCCATAGGTGGAGGGCCGAATGTACAACACAGGTGACCGACATATATGAGAGGAAATTTGCCGAAGCTCCAGGAACATGACATTCCTGTGCGAATCCAAGAGACTGATAGAGTCCATTGTTCAACACAGAGCGACTAGCGCCAGTATCTAATAACAGATCTATCTTTCTTCCTTGAATTCTAGCCGGCACATACCAACGTCGCCACCTAAGGGAGACGGTTGTCGTATAACTGTCGTTTTTCTCCACCTGATTCAGTCTTTCGTTGATTTTGGTCAACAACTTCATTGCCTCAGAGGGATTTCCTTCCGGATCAGTGGTTTTTGGTTTTGCCTCTGCCACAGAAGGTACATCACTGTTCCTTCCAAAGCTAGGGGTTCGACCTCTCCCACGTCCTCGTCTATTGAAACCTCCTCTTCCAAGTACCATTGAGCGGACATTAGAGAGTATATCCTCTATTTCTGCTTCCTGACACTCGTAGGTATCTTCTTCTACTTGTGACCAAGTAGAACCCACTATGTTAACCCGGGAAGTTTTTCCTGGATTAGCATATTTTCCAAATAGTATACACCGTTGTTCATAGGCATCTACTATTCGCAACACCTGCATGAAGTCCGGAGGGTAGCCGGAAGCTAACCAAAGGAGTCTTCACACCCTTTGTTCCAGATATGAATCTGTTAGGGGTCTTCTCAAGATCTTCTACTTTCCCTGGAGGGGAATATAGATGATCTCTTACATTACTCCAGCCAGCTTGTGACATAGGCATCTTTCGGGATGATTCTGTCTCTGCTAGTCGAACTTGGTCCTTCTGTCGACCTACTGTGAACGCTGAGTATATATACCCAGCATTACGTAATCCCGGTCTCCGCCGCGCCACTCTCGTGTGCGGCGTTGTCCGGAATCACTACACATTAAGGATCGGCACGTCGCGCCACCTTCCGTAAAACAAACGAACACTGCTGGATTCCCACCCCACTACATATACATTCAATTATTGGATTAATAAATGGATATTTCAGTGTTATTCTATTAATATTAATAATAACGGTAACATTTTGAAAGTGAAATTCTTTTTTTATATACATGTATCACTTTACCTGAAGTGTACTCTCGGGAATTAGATTGATAAGTTTCTTAGCTTTCATTTCTGATTTCAAATTTGATTTTTACTTGAAGATTCCTTGTCGGTAGAATTCTTCTTCCATAATCCACCCCATTGGTTGGTTGATTTTTTTTGATGATTTTGTATAGGTCTATTAATAAAGGTACTGCAGATAAGTGGGATGGGCCTCTGTAGAGCTGGCTTCGTCTAGGACGGGGGTCACTTTCTTCGATTCGTTTTCTCTTCCTCTCTTGTCGGTCTTCTGACTCATTTCTTAGGGTGCTTTCTTTTCTCTCATATTTTTCTTTTTTCTCTTCTCCATGTTGTTTTTTTCTCAGCGGATTTTTTAAAGTTATTTTCAGTGACGGTTTTTTTGGTTCGGGGCTTTTGTTTTCAGCGTGTCTGGTGCTTTCGGCATATTCTGATGTGATGGAATCTATTTCCATTTTTTCATCTTCAGATTGGACTTCTTCTCTGTCATTGCTGTTTTCCGTTGTTTTTATTTCTTTTTCTTTGTGTGTTTCTTTTTCTTCTTCAGAGAAATCATCATCTGAGACCAGTAGGTCTACATCCAAGATTTCGTCGTAGGTGGGCATCGATGGTTTGTCTCTGGATATTTCTGGAGCTTTTTCTTTTTCGGATCTTGGGCTTTTTGTCTTTGCGTCCGTTGTTTTTGTTATTTCTTTTCTTCTAATTTGTTTTCTTCTTTTTCTTGACCGTTTTTCGGGGTTTTATTCGAAGGCAATGTTGGCTTGGTACGTTTACGTTGGGTTGGGTCAGGCAGATTCTCGTCTGTGATGTCTATAATAGATTTCGGAGGCTTTGGTAGGTTTGTTCGTATTTTTTCATGATTTCTTCCAGTTTTTCTGGATTTTAGCATTTATACGAGGTGATTTTCGTTGGGATTGTTGTTTTCTTCTGTATTCCACCATTCTGTGGTACAAATTTTGCTGGAATGCAGGATGTTTGTCTAAGATTAGTTTAAATTTTACATTGTTAGGAGTAATTTCCGTATTGTAAATCTTTTCTAATTTCAATTTCCTCAAATCTTTTCTTTGTGATTTTAAATTGTCTCTTTCTGGGTTTATGGATTTGGTTATTATTAACAATTTCTTTTTATCAGCTATGCTAATACCGTGTTGTTTTATTTGGTGTCTGCGTAAATTGTTACATCGAGTGAATGATGAATCACATATGTAGCAATAGTACTTACATTTAATTTGCGGGCTGCTGTGTTTCTTTTTCATATGATTCAGGACGCTTTTCTTTGCACTGGATATCCACTCCTGGCATTCAGTACATCTAATAACACTGTCCATTGTGTTCCGATTTTTGGTGTTTTTTTAGTTCATTTGGTACTATTTAGGTCTTCTTAGAGAATTGTTTAGGCTGATTTTTCGATGGTTTTTGTTTGAACCCTGCCGTGTCTCGCGCAGAGTGACATGTTATTGTCTGGCAGCTCTATATATAGTCCGATTTGTTGACGTTGTTGTGATGGTTACTATGGGTTGGCGCCATAATGTTGCGCATTAAAATGCCATTGTGTTTACCTTCCAAGTCGCCGACTTCCCCCCCCCCAGTTGTGATACTTTCTGTTCGTCGTCCGTCACTCGCCTAGCAGATGTTTTGCCGCTATTCGGTAAGCGTGCGGTTAACAGAAGATACGACTGGAGAGCGGTAGGAGTGTGGCCCAGCGTGTCTGTCACTCTCCAAGCAGAAATCCAGCACTCTACTTCCTGCGGCTGCTTGAGGCAGAGATTAGTAAGGGCTAGCGCCGCGAAAGATCTGCTAGGAGAGTGCGTGTCTGTGCGTCGCCGGGTGCGGACCAAGTCGAATGGCTTGTCGTTACTATCGATGGATTTTGCATATTTGATCAATTTAAGCTGTTGTACGTGCAAGCCACTCGTTGGCTACCACGATATTTGGTCAATACACACTTGTAGTTGTTAAGGGATCCATGTATCGAGAGTTTAAAGTTGCGATTCGACGTCATTTGTCATGTTATTTTTGGTCATGATGACGTCGATTACGCACGCCAATCGAATAGCACAGACTAGGCTACATACACGTTATAATCTTGCAGTACAACGAAGCGCACCATAGTGGGCTGTAGTCACGATATACTACACCCCCTGCAGCGGGTAGTATTTTACTGACATTCGGCTATAGGTATGTAATAATATGGGAGAACTATGTTTTTATACCTGTATGGAATGATTACCGACTTTTAGATGGGTGGAAATACACACCGACGTCGGAGACGGAGGTGTGTATTTACACCCATCTAAAAGAGGTAATCATGGAATACAGGTATAATCACGTTGTTCTCCTATTATTATATACCTCAAACTGTCCATAAATATTGAAATTATACCGTAAATGGCCGTTATTCACACTCCGACTCTGTCAAGTATATGGCGAAAGGTGCCCTGTACAAGAAATTATCAACCGGATGTTTATTTCTAACCTCCGCTTGGCGATTGATAAGTGTCAATCTCCCAGCATATTTCTAACAATGCTAAGCCTATGGGAAAATGTCCTTGGAGAGAATGTCTACTATAACTAGCTGCAGTTGCTGTGTGCCAACACAACCGGAGTGGGTGGTGTAGTGGTTAAGACGTTCTCTTTTAAAGCCAAAGGTCTGGGGTTCGATCTGGGGTTTAGCTTTTTCTGTTTTTCTTTGTAAATAAAAAAGAAATGCACCAGTATAGAGAGATTCTGTACACAATATTTCAACAAATTTAAAATTTATACTGAATTACATTAGTTTTATGTGTAAACAATGTGTTCTTCGCTGTTTGTTTACATTTTGTTTACATTTTGCATGCTCGCTTCCACTGCCGTGCTTATGCCAGTTATGGGCCCATAGGGTAGTCAAGACACTGACTCTAAGTGTCTATAAGATCAGTTATGATGGTTTTTATAATGATTCCTTTTGTATTTGGGAGTAATTCCATAATTCATGTTTGTATTCTGTATTTGAATGTCCTACATGCCATAGTTCACGATAACTGGCCACTAAATATTCCCGTAATCGAAGCGATGTCATCCGTCCGCCATTTTTAAATTTCCCGCTGACCCATTTCTGTCAAACTCTCGTCCAATCAGATTGCGTCATTTCACGTTGAAAGCACTCCGTATGACCCATTCAAAGGCGAGCTGTACAAGAAATTATGGAGTACCTCGGACATATGCTACAAATATTATACCCAAAGCAGCAGTCCGTATTCGTAGTGAGTTTGTGCATAGGTATATAATAATACACATGCTGGCATTGAGCATGCTGGCATCGAGCATGCTGTCATTGAGCATGCTGGCATTGAGCATGCCAGCATTCAGTGTGTTTTACTAAGTGTGTCTGCATTGCTCAAGCATGCCAGCATTGAGCATGCCGGCATTGAGTGTGTTGGTATTGAGCATGCCTGCATTAATCATGCCAGTATTGAGCATGCCAGCTTTGAGAGTGCCAGTATTGAGCATGCCAGCATTGAGGCATGGATGAAGTCACAGCATTGAAGGCTGGGGTGGATGTGTTGAGGAGATGCATGAGAGAGAGGGCCTGAGGCTGAGAGCAGTGCAGGCCTCTGGCATCGAAGAGAAAGCTCCTCCCCCCAGGACATCCAATGAAAGGATCTGAAGGAAGACACCTTTGGAGGAGGCTTGATATCCATCGAGCATGAAGCATGGCCTTTATATAAGATTCTCACATGCTGGGGTGCCCTCAAAGTGCTGAAGGGTTGTGTCTAGGTGACTGGGTCTGAATAGCTATGCCAGCGTTGAGCATGTCGGGGTTGAGAGTATTGGCGTTGAGCATGCCAGTGTTTCTCATTGTGTGGACAGCAGTGCTGGAGAGCGACAGACCCTGGAGAGTGTGAAGCTCTGTTTCCACATCTGGCAAGCATGGCAGCAAAGTGGAAGAAACCTGGATTTGTAGGCAAGCCTGGATGAAGTTTGCCCCCATCGCCTTGAGTTGGTAGAGATATAGGTAGCCTCAGTGAGAAACCCTTCCCTCCCACCAGTAGGATGCTATGGTTCACGGCAATTAAAATGTCATCAGTGATCCTGGTAACAGCGTTAAGTGTGGAAAAACCTTTAGAGAAACCAAATTGGTTTGGGGTTAAAATGTCTTGAGTAATCATATAAATTTAGTGATATCACTATCTAACCACCAATTCTTTTATAAACTTAGATGCCTTGATCATCCTACAAACCATTTGAGAAACTTTTACATAAACAAATCTAACATGATACTTCAAATAATTCTGATTATATCTGCTTTTTCACTTTTTTCTCTTCACAGGTGAATACTTTCCAAGCAGTAATAGCAGTGGATGGAGATAAAAGTTATGTCTTATTCAACTATGGCAGCATTACCTGGACGACTTTCTTTATTTCTTCAATAGCAGAAGTAAATATTGATTAAATATCTTATTCAGAGAAGGTCTAGCCCCAAACTCTACACACTGCACACACCAGGAACAAGTTATGTTAATGTATACTGCCATAAAGCACTGCCACAAGTCAACATATAACGAGTGGCTAGTCATTTTATTTGTTTCGGCTTATAGACTTGATCCCCCAGCTATACTTGCCATCCCGGTGTCATAGTACTGTGTAGGACGACAATTTGCGTGTGGAAGCACAGCCTCCTGGGTGGTTAAGAACTGAAAAATAAAACCTTGTTTTATTGAAATCTGGTTTTGTGTGATTAGGATATGTATAGTCATCTGACTAGACTGGGTGAAAACCAATCGTAATTGTTCACTGGTATGGCATAATTGAAACTTTCAAAGTTCTAGGTGGAACAGCTCCTTAGAGCAGGTCACACTTTTCCCCATCTCAAAATATCATGGAATCACTGTTGCTAATAGTATGGAATCTTTCATCCTCATTGCTAATTTGTGGTAGTTTAAGCATAGAAGACACTGCAGGGTAAGGCAGTGTGTAATAAAGGAAACTTTGACTGATGATTTATTTACCATTCCTAGTTATGATTCTAAATACTGCTAAAATAAAACAACCCAAAAATTGAGTATCCTAACATCAAATTCATCATTAATTCAGCATTTCTTTAGGACTGTTGACTGATATCAATTTCCTTCTTGCAAAGGTTGGCTTTGATGCTGGGGCTCAAGTATTCCGACACAGTTTATCTGGAAATGCTGGTCTCGCTAACATTGACACAGATATTTGCAACACAAACCAAGCTGGGCGGTGTTTGTACAAAGTAGATACTGGACCAGTGACAGAGAATCTTGTAAATAGCACTGGTAAGCAGATTCATCACTTATTCATCTTGCTCACGGAATCAGATTTATTTTCTGTTACCTGATCTGAATGATTCTTCATGGAATGAATGCAAACTGTGGTCAAAAGTCCTTTGTGGCTGGACTTCTTACTGCTGATGACTAACTGACGCGACTCACAGCACATCTTCACCCAGAAGTCATCACACAGCCCCACACTCTGCCCTCTCCCTTATTTCCTCAGGGGATTATCCACACAACTCCTCATTTTGTTATTAATGGAGAATGAACTTAAACTTATAATGCATAATTGACTAGTAAGTCCAGTATTGTGATTAAAGATGCCATGTGAATCATGATGGACAAATTCTTGCATCTATGTTAGTGATAACTAAACAGGGCAAATTAGATGCTGACTGTAATCTTGTAAAGGCTCAGGTTCAATGAAGAATAGCTACAAGAGACTCAATCAATGAATTCACAAAAGGCCTTTATGAATCCAGGGACAATAGCAAATCCACCACCATTTATTTTGTAGACTAATAGAATGCCTTTGATGCAATTCCCATATAGCTAATACTGATCAGCTAAGCTAAATAAAATGTGGAAATTACGAAGAATCTATTGAACTGGATAGAAAATTATCTTAGTATGTTGTGACAGAGGGTGCTTGTTAACAATCTAGTGTCAAATATATTGCAGTATTTTATCTTATGTTTCAGAGATTTGCTGTCAGGTAGCACGATGCACTAGGAGTGGGACATGTACATCAACAAGCCTCACAGTTTCATGTGTTTGTCAGGCTGGGTACACCGGGGGTGTATGTGAAAATGGTAAATAAGAAAAACCAATGAACCATTTAATGACAAATGATCCTTTGAGTGTGAGTGTTATATGTATATGACAGTGTATATATTTACCTTATATTTGGCATATTTACATATATTTATCATATATTCAGATATATACATAGAGATAACAAATGAGAAAATCCTAGAGTCTTTCCCCTGCTGCCATGGCCACCAATCATCTGTTCACCCTTCACCTGTTCACGACTGTCTGGCCACATCCGCCACCCACCCCCTTCCACCCACCTTATCTGCCTACTCATTTACAATCCAAGCGCAGTTTGTGCTTTATAAAGGACTTAAGTATACAGGACAAGGATGTTTTAAAGGCAAAACTGTTTATAAAAGTAAAAGAATGTTGATAAGGTTTATGATACATAAATATCCAAATAATATTGAATCACATTTTAGATATGTCTTATGATAAAAAGTGGTAAAATATGTTTGGATCGTCTATATAACAAGGAGTTGGGTGATTAATGCTAAAAATATTAAAGGGTCTTGCCCCTAGGTTTAGAGAACGGAATGATTGGACATTGACATAAATCTGCGTATTATAACTGGCCCAATGCAGGATTCATACAAATATAAGACTTATATATCAAGCCAAATAGGATAACCATTTTTAAGCCGAAGGAGATATAGAACCTTGGGAATTAAATATATGAAAACTTTATGAAATTCTATTATCCACCGATTACGGAGTCTCCATAGAAATTGTATAGAGGGACTGGAAATCGCTACCCAGAGATTCTGGCATGTCAGAATCTCCTGCACGAGATTCTAGGAAAAAAGGCCCATCCAAAATTAGATCTGATGATAATGTCCTTCAAAATAGGTTTATTTAATGTTCATTGAATATTGATTATTTATAATCAGTCACAATAATCTCATTTACTATCAGAAATCACTGTCATAAAGTGTTTTTGATACTAAAACACAGAAATATAGCGAACTATACAATTGGCATGAGTATACACCGAATTAGCCCGATGCTTGAAAGTGCTGTGGCATTATGGTGTAATATAGAATTAAATGTACTTTTGATTGCAATAAAACTTGGAAGGTGGATAATAAATACAATAACGACTGGTTTAATTAAGAGTGTCTGCAATCTCCTCTTAGTTGATGATGTAATATCCTCGGTAATCGCTTGGATATTACTACGCGTCAACTACTCTGAGATTACGGCCACTTGTAATCAAAACCAGTCATTATTGTGTATGTAATGCTCTGTTGTGAGTGTATGCTAGGTAAAAATATAGAAGTATATTCCTATAGACCATAAAGGTAATTAGTCCTTGATTTAAATTCTTTGTGAAATGCAAAATGCATGAAAAAGTAAAATACAGTAAGGACTCTCCTGATTCAATGATCAGTGCAAGAATGAATACTAATGAAAAGAATTCTGTGTAATCTGTGCTTGTTTACATTAAATTAGGATGTTGTTTATTAGATGAACTAGGTCTGGATTTGGGTCAGAACCGTGCTTTGATGTTGAGATATTACTTCATAATCATTTATGGTGGAATGCTTAGGGAACCTACGTTCTTCTCTATTGGACAGTGTACATATTTTTTTACATGAAATTCCACATTGATTGATAGAACCCATGTATGAAGGAGAATACTGGTTCTAAGATTAGATGAAAAAAGTGTTTGAACTCGGTCTTCTGAAGTTCAAAGATTGATTTGATGATTGGATGTCAAATTCAATGGAAATTTTATATGGTGATTCTCTTGTATTTATCTTTCATTCCTTGATGTAAATGGATATTTAATGGTTCTATATCCTTATAGTTTGATGAGATGAATTGAATTTTTAATAACAAATCCTTTCTACCTTATAAAAGACACTCAGATGTTGATGCACTATCGAATTGAACATTTTCATCAAAATAACTTTGATTGATGTATAACAATGAATTGTTGTTTCAGATACAGTAGCACCATCAACAACATCCAGTGATACAGGTAAGCAATTTTCCCCCTCCAAAATATATGAAATGTAAATTTTTTAAAGGAGCAGAATAGATATCAAGATAAGTATACAACAATGCTATGCAATCAATTTCTATTTGAATGCAGTTCTGCTCAACAATCAACAATGTATATAGTATATTGCATGGTATATGCATAAAGCATCCATATATTGTTTTGCGAGCAACAATAGTGGGTCTTACAAGTAAGCCTGCTAGATTATTGCATTTTCATATGCATCTTTATGTCTTTGCTTAGTATAAAACAGTGACTTTCCTTTTCCAGCTACAATTGCACTAACAACATCATGGAATATTATTAAGCAATTTTCTTATTGTAAAGCACATTACTGTAGAACTTACTAGAGATCCCAACCTAGTTAAAGATCCTAAGAAAATACTAATATCTAAGTCAACTCCCTTAAAGTTGTTCACAAGACTGCATCTGCCATGAAAAACATTGGATTAGAAGATCTACTTTTTTTACTGGGCAGTCTGGAGGCAACAGAGATGTAGCTCCCAGCAGGTATCAGCAGTAACTTACTCGCTGTTAAACCCCCTGGCAGTTACTCGTTTCAGTCCTGTTTTTAGAACAGATTTCAGGAGGACTATTCAATTTGAGAACCAAGTTCTTTACTACCCCTAGAAGCATTAATCTCCATTTGTACAAATCAAAGTATGTTAAGTAAAATTAGTCCTTGAATCTTTATACGAGTTTCGATAGATAAGCTTTTATGTGGGTGGGAAAGTGAATCTGAGGCAATTGACATTTATTCAGTTCGGAGCAATAAATAGTAATTGCATATCGAAGAAGGTTGAGTCACTGTTGATGTAAAACAATGAATTTTTAGTTCCAGATACAGTAGCATCATCAACAACATCCAGTGATACAGGTAAGCAATTTTCCCCTTCTAGAATATATTAAATATGAAATTTTCAAAGGAGCAGAATAGATTTCAAGATAAGTATACACCAATAATATGCAATCCGTTTTTATTTGAATGCAGTTCTGCTCAATAATCAACAATTTATAGTATGTTTGTTGACGTGGCATAACAATTTGATGATCCAATACACTTTATTATAATGTCTACCTCTTGTCACTGGTCAATTAACTTCGATTGATGTAAAACAATGAATTGTAATTCCAGATACAGTAGCACCATCAGCAACATCCAGTGACACAGGTGGGCAATTTTCCTCTTCTAAGACACATTGAATACAAAGTTTTCGCCAGTAAGATTTTATTCAAACATGCTTCTGCTTCTTATGATTTGGAAATCTATGTATGATGTTTCATTGATTTCTTCACAACTGGGCAGTTTTCATAGATTTATTACATTTCATATGCATCCTATTGTCTTTGTTTACCCTAAAAGCAATAACCTCCAACTGTAGGAATCACAGCAAGTTAAGTAAAATTAGTCCTTGAATGACCATTGGCGATTGCTATATGATTTTTCTGTGGGTGGGTGGGAAAATGAATCTGAGGAAATTGACATCTATTCAGTTCAGAGGTTTGAACGTTAATGGCGGTTCATAGGAGTCAAGTCACTGTTGGTGGAAGAGTGCTTGGGTAGCATAATAAGTAGTCTTGTGGCAGCAAGCAAGTAACAGAGTGATACAGAGACAGGGTAACTTATTTGATACAGGTACAGGGTGATATTTACAGGTAGTACAAGATACAATTTTGTTACCAGTCCTACCCATTTCTCAATACATGCCTCCATTTCTTTTGATAAAAGATTTGTATGTTTTCATAACAGCAGAAATACCTATTAAGGCCATTCATATTGTCTGCTGCCATCTGCGATGTATTTGTGGTATTTTAGGTCCTGCAATGTCTGTGTTCACAACATGGTGTAAAAAGTATATAAAAATAATACAGACCTAAACGCATAAATACCATGAACACAAACCTGAAAGGATTGGACTAGACTCTTACAAGACTTTTGTAGTCTATTTCATGAAATGTACCATGTTGGTCAATCATTACATCGAGAATCTGATTGTGCCCCTCTTTTGAACAAAAGAATGTAGGATCACTTTCGTTTCCATGACAATCTAAATGCATAACAATCTACTTAGAAACCACCAATTCCCTACAAATATGACTAGATCTAGTAGGTGTAAGAATAGGTGCTAAACACCTACTCAAGAGATTTCATTTTTAGGATGTATACATTTGGGACATAATGTGGAGTTCCTTTTCATTCCCTTAAAATTAGGTTGCCATGGCAACCAATTTAGCACAAAACAGCCTTTTGGGGTCAATATTACCCATTTTTAGGCCATTTGCTTCTCTACTATAATGTGAAGGCAAAGATCCCATTGCTATTACAAAGGATCAGAATTCTGTTACCTGACAGACTAAAAATTATATCAAGTTAGCGTGATTCTCTTGCCTCTGCTGATTATTTGAGAATCAGAACAATGTTGAGCTAATATAATGCTGTAAGAAGAAATGTTGGTATGTTTATAATCTTTATGTTGGTGCTTTTAACTTTCAATGTGAAGTAAGTTCTTTTCATAAGGTCAAAAAGGCTTTAATTTCACAGATACTATTGTTTCCTCACTTTGTATCTTCTGAGAAGATGAAAGGTGTCATAATAAGAAATTAAGCTCTTACCTGGTGCCTTGAGAAGTATCGGCTGGCCCGTAATTAACTAGTCAATGATAGAAGAATTGTAACCAGAACACTCTTATAACTAGCCCAAACATTCCATGGAATAGCTTGTTCTGAAATATAGGTTTCATGAATCGCTTGTATTAAACAATTTGATTTCAGTAAAGAAAGTGAAGAGTAATAGTACAACTACCAGGGTTACCGTTATATATGTAGGCGTTTATTGTATAGAACCAACGTTTCGACTATTACATAGTCTTTTTCAAGGTTATACTATATTGTTACTTTGTTACTGAGGTACTCTGTGAGTCGTTCGTGTTGCTCATCTTGCTCTTTTGCTTTTCGTGGGTGGTGGATACCTTGGTTGGGTATTATTTTGGTTGTAAATGATGACAAAATTTGATTTCACACTGCCAATGTGTAATGTATTTCTTCTTTAAACAGTTATCCCTGGAAGCTCGATTATCACAATACCTCGTTACCAGGCAAATACCACATCAACACCTACAGAGGCACCTCCACTCCTGCTAATTGTCAGTTTGGTTATGGTCACTGTCATCGTAGTAACGGTCATCATTGTTGCATTAGTAATTGCTGGGAGTGAGAAATCACAAATGTTCCTGGGTCCTGCACCACTTTTTGGAGCTTCAGTACCACCAAGAAGAGCGGGCCTAATCCATACATTGGCCCTTCACCAGCCTAGATATGGCTTTGCACATTGGCCAGCATATCGTCTTGCCTATCATCCTGCATATCACCCTGCAGCCGTCCAACCACGGTGGGGCTTGTTTTAATACTAGATGTTTTCATTCAATTAGATTGTTCATTATTTTATACAGGTTTCATTCCTACTATGCAAAATATGAAAAATGGTTGATTGTTGGGTAAATCCTTTCATTTGTAACTGAGATAATCACCTTATTGACAGTAAAACTAGTATTCAATGCACCAAATGGCCTTTGCACATGATTTCTTGTCCCATCAATTCCCTTTACACCTTCTGATGGTCTTCAGTTTATAGACTTTTACTAGTACATCATCAGGGTTGGAAAAAAAAAAAAAAAAAAGATAATGTTAAGCATAAATGTTTTTAGCATAAAATGTATAACAATAGTTCAAATTTATCAATTTTGAAGGTTTTCAAGCATATAAGTACCAATGGTTAAATACACCTAAAATCATTCAAAAGCTTCTTTTTTATCTACATTCATACAAATACAGGTAGTATCAAATATTTCATGTCTAGATATATTTTATTCTAACTAAACTGGAATATGTCACTGTATGATACATAGTTAGATTCTATCATAATTTATATTTCTTTCCAGCTATGCTAATGGCAGATTTATATATGGATGATAAACCAATACAATGTCTTTCTCATTGAACAACATCTGGCTATGGACACGGACTGAGCACAAGAAGACTATTACTACACATGGCACCTTTGTCTAATACAGAACACACTTCCTCAAAAGTTCCAAAACAGTATATTCTATTTGTACATGAAGCAAATCTTCATTATGGAAAGCCTTGTGCTGGCTTTAAATGTCATGATTTCCTACATGGAACCAATGATCAAATCTTGAACAATTTATATACTTCTGAATAATAATGGGAAATTCTTTATGGTAGTGCACCCTCTCTTGATGGCACATTATCAATGTTTGAATATCAACCAGCCCCCTAGATGACAGTTAAGGATACTTACATATCTTCTAACTCATTAATCTATTATTATCTAACAATTATAACTCCTTAGGAATGTATTTGATCACTGCAGGACCAGATGGCTGAATGGCCTAACATGAGCCTGGAAAGGATATGCAAACATTTTGATCCTAATAAAAATCCTCAAAAAATAAAATAAAAAGAGGACTAGCTACATATATATTGCTTATAGATTGCTAACAAAATCGACCCGTAACGTGGCATTATACCAATCCCTAGTACCCGCCCCGACCAACTGGGCTCTGCTACAGACCCCAGCCTTTCAAGGGTTAATGATACTCATCTAACTCATTAATCCATTATTATCTATCATGTAACTCTGTTTGCATGAGAATTGTAGTTGATAAATGCAGGACGAGAATGGCCTGGGATGAGCTTGGGGATGATATTCAAACATCTAGATCCTAATAAGAATCCACAAAAGTAGAATAAAAAGAGGGGTAGCTACATCTATATTGATTATGGTTTGTTTATACTACTTTTTTTATTATCATGTAATTCACCTAGGATAGGTGGTCTTCCATTACAGCGTACAATGGTCTGAGTGACTACAGGTCTAGAGTTTATAATCATGCGATCGGCTACATGAAAATATATAACAGTCCAATTCATAACTTGCTACGACTATAATACTATAGAAGCCCTCCAGATTATGATAAATATGCCTTATATAAAGAGGCCTTCCAGCGATTTACATAGACAATAATTGATGGTTTTGTGGACAGGCGGCCATAAACCATGAGAGGTTGACGCGTAGTCATACACGGGTGCTAGCAAGTGTATTACGAGGTCAACCGCGAGTGGTTTACAGAGCTGCCTGTCCACAAAATCATCATTTATTGCATTTATTTTCCATCTTTTCGAATAAATCAAACCCAGTAATTGCCATTTTAAAGGGTTTAACAATAGGGACTATTTCTTTGCTCTATAGCAAAAGGGACTATTTTCCCCGTATATCATGGTTTTGAGGTCATATACCACAGGTTTGAATCCGTATACCACAGTTAGGTATCTGACAGGTTTTATATAATAGGTCGTGGTTTACTGAGTCCTCATACATTTTCAATGGGGGCTTTGTATTCGATGGATAATAAAAGTACTTAGTGGTATTGATGAGATGTGATGAGAAGAAAAAGAAAGTGTTGGGGGTGGGGTTGATTCATAAATCTTATGACATACATGATATTGCTTCACCTTATGTCTTCCAGTAACTGTAATGCAGAGTGATGGAAACTTGTCTAAAATGAGCCATAGAAAAGGGGAGTGGTATATTGGGTGAATTAAGAATTTCAAGATAAAAAAATAGTTTTTCTTTCACTGTTATGAGGGGATTATGTGTACTTGATCAGAAATTACCTGTTACTAATTTACATGATATCATGTCAATACATTATCCTGGAATATAGAGCATCTTGAAAGCCAGTCTAAATGCGTATGAACTTGAGAATTAATGAGAATGTGCTGTCAACAGGATCAGGATCTGTGACGGTTATATTCGACAACTTATAGAGACACCGCTTGTTCGTATTATCAGACTCATTTACAAGATACAATCTAACTCAGGTAATATTGATGGACCTCATCTGATATACTAATTCGCTTGAAATATCTTTTGGACAGTTTCAGTTTTTTCATAAGAGCAGGAAATGCAATATTTACTTGTATTCTGTTTATTTTAATGGCATCTGAATTGCAGACTTTCTCAGCTTGTTATCTTATTGTGTTTCCTAGACATAATGGATTTTCTGGCATTGACTGTTACTCATAATGTTTTATGAAATTAAAAAAATCACTTTTAACACCAATGCTGCCTTATCCTTTATTCTCACATCACGAAGGCTGAAGATGAGGATTCCTCTTGTTTTTTCTCATTGTTCTAAATTTCCTGTGTTTTCTACATTGCTGTTTTACCCCACATGAATCATGAGATATAAGCTGCTTAAAACGGCTGTTCCACCAAGCCAGCCCTAGCCACGGTCAACACCCATGTGGTCATTGCCCGCCCATTATGCACATCACTGGCGCCGATTGTCTCAGTGTAAGAGGACAGAAGGTATACGCAGCCAGCAGATGGAGGTGCCGGCTCCCCGCCATGTCCTGCCCGGTGTAGACGAGAGTGTTCCTCTGTGTCGTGACACACAGTGCACATGAGTTGGTGCTGGTGGTTCTGTCCTAATGGGGACAGTGCACACAGAGATCCTGGGCACTGATGCATCCTGTAGATAGGATTTTATTTACAGAATATACTGAGGTGAATGAGAATTCAATAGTAGCAATAGATACTTAGATCTAATCTTACCCCGTTATTTTTCTCCATAGGCTTAACATTAGGAACTCATACTCCACGGCTGTGAAAGTAGTGTACCCAATACTCAATGGCTATTTGGGTGGTTTATTTGATCAATTAATAATGTTATATGGGGTGAGATAAAATCAAACTTGGTCTGCACTCCACCTCAGTTTTGAAGCTTGTGTCTCCAGCTCTCCGAAATATCTCGAGAAAAATGGGAATACGACTCACAGCGACACAGGTGTCAGATAGGAACCGAAGTCTGAGGCTGAAGATCCGCTAGTGACGACTAGACGTAATGGAGATGACTGGCGGGAAAATCAAGTCACGATGTTGGTGCCCGTTCTCTCCGTCTACGCTGGACCCTGCGACTCGTATTGCAAAATGAGTATACTACGGATCATTGTTTAAAAGAGACCTTTACAACCATTTATATCATGAAACAGTGAACGGTGTCTTACCTGTACACATATTTCACAAACACAAAGTGGGGTTTAGTTAGGCCCAACAATGAATAAAACTTGTCACTGAATTTTGACCAATGACAGCCATTGTCTGTTTTCAATCCATGTTTGTCCCTTGAATTGCTGCTTACAGGAAAACTGGGGAACCTTGAAAACAGCAGTGGCCGAGGGTCATGGGGGAGGCTCATTCACGGCTAACTTGGCTAATTTAGCAGTTGTCATGTTAATATGATTCAAGGAAAAATACCTTTTATTCTCTTAAAACGTACATGAATTTCTATGGAAACATTGAAAACTGGCATCCCTGGTATCTGCAAAATTCTTACATCAGTGAATGGCTGAGGTCGCGGCCCCTTTATTGAGAACTGTTGATACCGAAATATGTGATACTTTGACTGATTATAACAGAACGTCTCAATAAAGAAATTTTACCGAAAAAAAGAGAAAAAAGTGACATGATCAGGAATTTATTTTGTGAGTGTTTATTGATTGATAACATTTCACCAAAATTATCCTTTCAACATACATAAATGTAAGAAGATGATTTGACCCTGTTCATCATCAAAAATAAATGTTGAGCACATCATTATACTGTCTTCATGATGTCATATAATCCTCATATTCATCCTTTCATATCAACATTGATTTGAAATCAAAAAACATTTTTTGTTATAACTTATTTTCTACATGTCCACATAGAAAGAAATACAGTACAACACCAACACTTCACACATAATAGGGTAGATATTTTATATTCACATTTACATGGCTACATGGGAAAAGACGAACACAAAACTCAATTCAAACCTCAGCTCCATCTTTTAAAACACTAGCATATGACAACTCAGATGACTATAGACATTTTAAAGGCACATCTTTTATTGTAAATGCTACATACACATTAATAAGAGTGGCAACATGAATGAAGAATCATGAGGACATGAAGCATGAATTTACATTCATTTAGTTAGTGTTAAATATGAGCAGGTTATGTAAATATTGTCATTGAAAATGATGAAAAGAGAATTATCAATTTAGTTTCTAAAATTATTGAGTCGTAATTAGACTCAATAATTTTAGAAATAAACTTATTTAGTTGTTATTAGACTCAATGATTTTAGAAACAAGATTGATAATTCTCTTTTCATCATTTTCAATGACTTCAGCTTTTATAAACATAAGAATAAAATGCTCTTGAATAGCAGTAGAAAGATACTTAGATAACCTGCTCATATCTAACACCAACTCCAGGACATGCGTTTACACTCCGCCGAGTTTACATCTGCCTAGTGATGTGTTGTTTGTGTCTATAGTAATACACGGCAGACAAACCTCGAGTGGTTGTCATGACTCCTGGAACAAAATGAAGCGTTGTACAAACAAGTCTAGACTCTCTACCCCAGCGTTTACACTAGACGACTAAATAAGTGACGACTGTAGATCGCCAATAGTCGTCAGGTGGTGCTCTAACCCGGCGTTTACACTAGACGACTAAATATGTGACGACTGTAGATCGCCAATAGTCATCAGGCGGTGCCCTAACCCGGCGTTTACACTAGACGACTAAATAAGTGACGACTGTAGATCGCCAATAGTCGTCAGGTGGTGCTCTAACCCGGCGTTTACACTAGACGACTAAATACGTGACGACTGTAGATCGCCAATAGTCGTCAGGCGGTGGCAATGTCCACCGCAAAAGTCGTCTGCCTCAGATTCTACTCAGGCGTTTACATTGACGCCTGTCAGTAGAAATGGACATCGGCGATTGTAATCGTGATATCTCATCATCAATACTAGTCCCTCTCATATTAACACCCACCAGTAATACTATAATATAACTCTGAAAAACTCTGAAATTTTTTTTTCCAATGCTGATACCCAATGGGGAGAGCAAACGAAAAGATTTTTCAAACTATAATATAACTGTGAGTTAGCCCACTTGGGAGTGGCACCAGTGCTTTTCTGTATACCATAGCATTCGTATCCGATCTTTTGTATCATATCACCATAGTTACCACAGGAAGTAATATTTTTAACCCAAAACCGATGTAGCCTCTAATTTAACCGAAGGAAATCAATTTGTGACGAATATAAATTAAATTTATCGAAACGTTTAGTTCCTAAAATACCTTCACCAATCATTCATCTTATCAGCCTCGCTGTTATTCATCTACTCTTTATCTTCAATAAAGGACTTTCAAAGAGTTGAACCTCTGAAGCTGCACCTCTACCTATTCCAATCTCTTTGATAAAGGATGTGATCTTTATATGATTAAACTTAAATTTACACAGGGAAAAAAACATGAAATGTATAAGATATAACTCACAGGTATATGTGAATATAAAGGAACAGAGGCGCCACCTTTTATCAACGCCACCTTCTACCACCTAGTACATTTATATCGATAGTAAAAGTCAGTACAACTATTGAGTCAACGGAGAACAGGGACCTGTTTCACTAGTTTCGTGACATGTCTGTGACACAAAACAGACATTAGGGTTGTCTAGTTTTGTGACAACACAAGTAGCTGTAGGTAAAGACAGACCCCAAACATAAGAATTAGACAAATCTACACATCATGGACCTGTTTCACTAGTTTCGTGACAAATATGTTAGACAGACATGAAAAGCGGCACCAACAGTGCAAGCAAGAACGGACAAAACGAAGTCTAATGTCTAGTTCTTATGAAACCGGACACACCATCTAGACGCCATCTAGTTCCCTGAAACAGAATCCTACTGAGATAAAGCATACAGAAGGAGTATAGTCTTTAAGCGCGTTTGATTTAAGGTGGAGCTTCCTGTTGACCTACTTGCAGAACGGAAGTGGTGTGAAGTAAGGAAAATGCAGCATTCTGATTGGTCAAGAGATCTGAACTAGTATTATTTAGGACAACACACATTAATTTGTGCCTACTTTTTTTTTACTTTTGCATATGTTGCATCATCGTGGAAATGGTCTGTTCTGATTGGTGGAGAGACCAGAAATGGTATTATCTAGGCCAACATACATTAACTTTTGTATTCATTAACCCACTTTAGCGTGGGTGCCATCTACTCCGGAAGCACAAGTGGTTTTTTCACACACCACCAACCCAGAGGAGGTGTGAAGCGCAGCGCCCCCTATCGTTTTGGCATGGTCTCAAATGACAGCTGAATGGAGATTCCTATACAAAAATAGGCTAAAAAATCAAAAATCTTTTCAGATATCGATAGAGTGATATCTAATGTACTCCAAACCACAATAGAGCTCAATAGAGCTCCACGTTTTATGGCTGTTTGGTGTTGTGGAATACAGCCTTATTTCTCATAGGCTATGGCTTACAAGCCTCACACAGTCCATTGTCAAGAGCTCCTTCCCCTCTGCTTGCAGGTTTGAAAGTGGCACCTTGAACCCTGCAGCGATGGCATATATGAGTTGGGTCCCTATAGGGGGCGCTGCGCTTCACACCTCCTCTGCTCCACCACCAATGATGGATGATGATAACACGAGCGCCACCATTGGCGGAAGGAAGCATCGAGGGGTTGCTGATGGCATCCTAACTACCAACAAACATCCAACTGTCAAAAACATAGATGATGAATAAAAAGATCTATTTAAAAGTATTTTTCTAAAAAGTCAAGATCAATGTGGGATATGTAGATATGTGTACATCCAAAACCATGTGGATCAACATGCGGTGGAGGATAAATATCTACGTCTCAAACAACATGCTCTTTACGAGATTCATGATATTTACACAGCCGTCTTGGTTTAAAAGTAGGTCAAACGCTTGGTGCCATATCTGGAAAAAGTAGGTCCAGTGTTTGTAATATCGCAAACCAATGCTCCCAGAAAATTCCTTTACTGAAGGGTAAAGGAATGATGACAACCTGTCTACCCACGTTTCCATGCTTCGACACTGGCCATGGCTTATCCTTCTATTGACTGTTACCTGTTGCTCTTTCCTTTAGCAAGAGTATTTTACGTATAGCTGAGATCGTACCTCCTATGAAATGAAATTAATCAAGTTCATGAATTACCAATTATTATGAAGTACACTTACCCAAGATCGTCTTTTGATTTGGATGGTAGTAAACGAACATAAGTGTTTTTGCTTATCTCCTCCATCTGATTAATTGAACATAGATTGAGACAATCCACCACATGACGAATTGTGCCATTCGAATCCAAGTGCAAGAACCATCCCGAGTCTCTCAGTTTGTTAGCATAGTTATCAAAGGCATCATTTATCTTGTGGACAATAGTAGAAACATTCATCCTTTGTTTATTTATTTGCTTGGGGTGTGATATATCTTCCAGAAGGGTTTTGGTGTTAGGCTTCTCTGGGAGATGCTCCAGATCGTAGAAATATATGCCTCTGCCATGTGGAACGGGGAAGTTTGATTCGTTACTTTGCAAAATGAGTATACTGCGAATCATGGTTTGAAGGAGATTGATCTCAGTTTCCTTTTCTTTAAGGAGTATCTGAAATATTATCAGCTGAACATTTCTCAGGGATTGCTTGCTGCACACAATCAGCGACAGTCTGTTTTCTGCAGAGATCATGCTGATGTAAGTGTCTAGATGATCTTGCCTATAATCGACTATGGTGACATCCTGTACGACACCTGTAGTAACCTTGATTTGAAAAAATTACAAATTATCCAGAACAATGTACTAAGGATCATCACTAAGAACCACCGTAGAACACAGGTAGAGTTATTACATAATCTTACTCAATTTCCTTACCTTGAGAGCAGGAGAAAGTATCATATATTACTATCAATGTTTAAACTCTCAAAAAATCCATTGTTATTGCAAAAAACGGGAGTAAACACACGAGCACAAAATGCACCAGTGATAAGGACTGAAAAACCAAACTGTGAACAATACAAAAGGAGCTTTAACTATCATGGTGCGGTTATCTGGAACAATCTACCGGCGACAATAAGAAACATCGATAATTATATAGAGTTCAAAAGAATACAAAAGGACTACCTCATATCATGCATACCATAATTCAAGTATTTAATTTTAAGGAAACTGCAGGCTTGATGCAACTTGCCATGCAAATGGACAGCTCCTATTTATAGCACCAATGACAATTATTTATGTGGAAACTATAGTAATGCTCTGTATATACTTCTCTGTGAAATTTTGTTGTATATATGTTGTGTGTATGCACCACAAAAGAGGAAACTGTAACTTATCTGGCACTGGTGGTACATTCAGACCAGTCCTTTGGACTGAGTATCTACCAGTCTAAATAAAAGTCTTAAAAAAAAATTAAAAAACAACTGCCAAAATATTCATAGATCATTTCATGGCCAAATGAAAAATATGGCACAAATGCTCCACCATCATCCAGTCTATCTCTTCTTTCTAAAAAGACAAAATAGTTGTGTGCAATTTTGAACTCGGTCAAGAGGCTTTCAGGAAATTCTCTAATGTCCCTTAAAAGCCCATACATACACAGTCTGTAAAATGCTTGTGTCACTTTTCCACCTTCTCTTGTGGTGAGGAATCTCTCGAGTAGCTTCTGGATGCTGTACCCACTGTCTTCTTCAAGCTTTAACTTTCCTTTCAACACTAGTGCACAAAAGATGTGCAACATCAGCGGATTAATGAGTACTGATCCGTTCCCTGTGCCTGGTCACATAATCGATGATTGGCTCCTGGGCTTCTGTCTGCGGATATGTATCAAAATAACCTTTGACATATTCTATTCCTTGCTGAACTGTGAATCCTTTTAGGACAAGAAACCTATCAAAGTCTGTGGTGTTGATAGGACATAGGTCCGTCCTGGCAGTTATCAATACTGTTGGGCCTCCTCTCTTGTGTCGACGATGAACATAGTCTTTCAGTTTTTCAATGATGTCAGCATTGCATACTTCATCTATTGCATCTATGACAATGGCCACATCCTCTCCTCTCAGAGCATAGTCCAACAGCAACTTAACCTTGGCTTCTCTATAACAGAGGCTGTCCTGAACTGCCTCCTCTACGGTGGTTCTGATATTCCTATATACCTATGGCCGTACACTCTATGCTTACACCACGTTCTGGGGGGTGGAGTAACTATCTGATACTACCCAAGGTTGCCGTATACTACCCGACATTACCGTATACTACCCAAGGTTGACATTTAGACCAATCAGATTGTCTCTTACAAAATTCATATGAAAAGCGCAGTGGGGAGTAAACATAAAGTGTCAAGTTACTCGATAAGGTTGGATCTGGCATCAGGTTTGATGGTGGATGAGCAAATAACGCTAATTATCGTTATTAAACCACATTTGAAGGTATATAGGAATAGGGAAACCAAGTACCAGTGAAAGGAAGTCAAAATTACTTGGTAAGGCTTGCAAAAATTACTGCCCGCGGCCAAGGCCTTGGGCAGTAATTTTTCCAAGCCTTACCTCGTAACTTTGACTTCCTTTCACCGGAACATAGTTTCCCTCTATTCCGAGCTCTTACGTAGATCATCAATTTCCATCGGGGACTATTTGCTTTGGTGTGGTCATCACTGTGTAGTTCCTTCAGATAGTTTTTACAGTTTGAATACACCATATGCTTTGTGAAGCTTGTTTTTCCTTGCCCTGGTCCTCCATATAACCGGGCTGTTTTGGGACGATCAGAATTATCAATGGGTCCAAGAATGTCATCCCCTGCTATTTTTATATCAATTCTGAAAGAAATCAGTATGATTATCAGTAATAAATGCATTCCATTTATTTCATATAAAGTGTAAGAAATGGAACCCTAATTTGCAAATTCACTAGAAGTGATGATGATCAACTGAAAACCATTTTCAATAAGTTGTTCACATCTAGGTAAACCATGCCTTTGCCTAAAGTAACCTTTCATGTTGTCTTACCCTTCAGGAGTCCTCATAGAAGCCTGGACTGATATGTAGCATTTTGAGATGTCCATTGGATCAAATGCATGATCATCGGCAAAGGCAAACAAACTGCTTTTCAACAGCGTCCTGACACAACTTTCACAATGCTCGCGAATTGCTAATCGAACAGAAAAGAAAATGATATTGTGAATTTCATCATATTTCTTGTATATATAGACAATAATTGATGGTTTTCAGGACAGGCGGCCGTAAACCACGAGGGATTGATGCGTAGTAATACACGAGCGCTAGCGAGTGTATTACGACGTCAACCTCGAGTGGTTTACAGAGCCGCCTGTCCACAAAATCATCGTTTGTTGTATTTATTATCCATCTTTTCGAATAAATTAAACCCAATAATTGCCATTTTAAAGGGTATAACAATAGGGACTATTTCTTTGCTCTATAGCAAAAGGGACTATTTTTCCCGTATACCATGGTTTTGAAGTCGTATACCACAGGTTTGAATCCGTATACCATAGTTATGGTATCTGACAGGTTTTATACACTGGGTCATGGTTTACTGCGTCCCCATACATTTTCAATGGGGGCTTTGTATACGATGGATAATAAAAGTACTTAGTGGTATTGATGAGATAATAAAACAGAGCTACAAGCAAAACCACAAAATAAACAACAAAATGGGTGCTCCGTCAACTATGCACAGATGGCTGGTTTCAATCTGATCCCTCATAGCATACACCCCAATAAACACGTTTTAAAAACAATGCCCTTGTCATCCATATTGTCACTAATACCATTGTTCTACTACTGTTAACTGAATCCTTGATAGATACCAAGGCGGTAATGTTGCAGATAAACTGCCCCTATTTATACTCATCGAACACATTTCTAGACACACAACTTCAGTACCTCTTAGAAGATCCGGTGAGAATGATGCTTGACAGTCATCTGCCGTTGCTTCAGCTGCTCGCGGGGCACCCTGTGTGTAGACCTCAGGTGGCAGATCACTCTGGGGAATTAGGTGTGCTTGACCGGTCAGGGCCATTGCCCTCCTGAGTGCATGGTAATACCTCATTGGGCCTTTTTCTATAAAGTCCAGGAGTTTCTCGACAGCTTCACTCCTAACCTTAGGCTGCAAATTAAGAGTTCAATGTCAATGATCATTTGATGTCTCTCCACCCCGTGTTGATAAGAGGAATCTGCGAAGGGCTGCTGAAAGGTGACCCCACAGAAACATGGATCAGAAGTAATTATGATCAGCAATATGATGAAATGAATCTTTTGAATTATCTTATATCAGTGATTTAATGGTACATTCATCGATCATTAAATTGGAAATACAGGCAATAAATTTCATGTAACTTCCCATGTGAATAAGCTTAGCCATGACTTTGCCCTGAATCGCTCAACATCATTTCCATGGAGTACATGAAGCTTCCTCAGAGGTGCCCACATGTCATCGAGACGGAGGTTATCCCGGAGTGTTACTCTGGCTTTATTGAGCACTTCTTGGTATGGACTTCTACTGAAGAGGCCTTCCTCCTGCACATTATCTTCATCCCAAGGAGGGAGGTGTGCCCCTGCAGATGCCATACCTAAAATGTATGTTGCAATACTGAACCAGCAGTTCTACTGAGCAAAGTGGTTTGCCACGGAACCTATGATATACACTATGACCTCTATTCATTTCTATTTATCATTGGTATAATACAATGAGAAAAAAATTAACAAATATATATATGAGTTGATGTGTTTAGGATTTAGTTCAGAATTTGGTTTGAATATATAGACATTTCAAAATATGTATTATTCTAAGGTAGATTTTTATGATATAAGATACCTATGTAATAATCAATTACATGTTGTTCCCTGTGTCTTCTATTTATCACCGATGTAGATATTTACTGTCCCCCTCCTGTCTATACGTCTGTCGTGTCTTCTGCTTATCACCGATGTAGATATTTACTGTCCCCCTACTGTCTACACCTCTGTCATGTCTTCTGTTTATCACCGATGTAGATACCTACTGTCCCCCTCCTGTCTACACCTCTGTCGTGTCTTTTATTTATCACCGATGTAGATACTTACTGTCCCCCTCCTGTCTACACCTCTGTCGTGTCTTTTATTTATCACCGATGTAGATACCTACTGTCCCCCTCCTGTCTACACCTCTGTCGTGTCTTTTATTTATCACCGATGTGATACTTACTGTCCCCCTCCTGTCTACACCTCAGTCATGTCCTCTATTTATCACCGATGTAGATACTTACTGTCCCCCTCCTGTCTACACCTCTGTCATGTCTTCTGTTTATCACCGATGTGATATTTACTGTCCCCCTCCTGTCTACACCTCTGTCATGTCTTCTGTTTATCACCGATGTGATATTTACTGTCCCCCTCCTGTCTACACCTCTGTCGTGTCTTCTGTTTATCACCGATGTGATACTTACTGTCCCCCTCCTGTCTACTCCTCTGTCGTGTCTTCTGTTTATCACCGATGTAGATACTTACTGTCCCCCTCCTGTCTACTCCTCTGGCGTGTCTTCTGTTTATCACCGATGTAGATACTTACTGTCCCCCTCCTGTCTACACCTCTGTCGTGTCTTCTGTTTATCACCGATGTGATACTTACTGTCCCCCTCCTGTCTACACCTCTGTCGTGTCCTCTATTTATCACCGATGTGATACTTACTGTCCCCCTCCTGTCTACACCTCTGTCGTGTCCTCTATTTATCACCGATGTAGATACTTACTGTCCCCCTCCTGTCTACTCCTCTGTCATGTCTTCTGTTTATCACCGATGTAGATACTTACTGTCCCCCTCCTGTCTACACCTCTGTCATGTCTTCTAGTTGTTGCTGATCTGGATACTGGACTGAATCTCTCACACTTCACGAGGCTTGTCACTGCCGCCCTCTGTCTCTGATGGTGTGAGGGAGACATGTGACATGAGGCGGACCTACTCATACTCTCACTGCTTCACTCAGATCTCCTTCAGCTCGTAGTGTAAGACACACCGATGTGCATTTTTCATCATTCAGGAAAACGGCTACAGCAGCATGTCTCCGTTTGGTGTTTTCTGATTGTTTATATGGCGTGAGTTGTCTTTATGGAATGATATCACAAAGCGGAGGTGAGTGATATCCTACCCCATCATGTATTTTTAAATTTATATGTCACCCGTGGCATATAAATATTTTATGGCATAACCGTAGCATACAGTCACACCATGTTAAGGCTATGGACATCTATGTGAGGGGTAGGATAAATATATATATGCAGAGAGAGATATAGAGACAGAGAGACAGAGAGAGGAATCCTATGAAGGTTTAGAGTCAGAGCTCGTATCCCATCGAGTTTGAATTGTATAGTAATTCACAAAGCCAAGCCACCTCTGTCTCCACTCTATTCAGACTTAGATTGGCCACCACCTCTGTCTCCACTTTATTCTCACTTAGATTGGTCACCACCTCTGTCTCCACTCTGTTCTGACTTAGATTGGCCACCACCTCTGTCTCCACTCTGTACTGACTTAGATTGGTCGCCACCTCTGTCTCCACTTTATTCTCACTTAGATTGGTCACCACCTCTGTCTCCACTCTGTTCTCACTTAGATTGGCTACCACCTCTGTCTCCACTCTGTACTGACTTAGATTGGTCGCCACCTCTGTCTCCACTTTATTCTCACTTAGATTGGTCACCACCTCTGTCTTCACTCTGTTCTCACTTAGATTGGCCACCACCTCTGTCTCCACTCTGTTCTCACTTAGATTGGCCGCCACCTCTGTCTCCACTCTGTTCTCACTTAGATTGGTCACCACCTCTGTCTCCATTCTGTTCTGACTTAGATTCGCCGCCACCTCTGTCTTCACTTTTTTTCTGACTTAGATTGGTCACCACCTCTGTCTCCACTCTGTTCTCACTTAGATTGGTCACCACCTCTGTCTCCACTCTGTTCTGACTTAGATTGGCCACCACCTCTGTCTCCACACTGTTCTGACTTAGATTGGCGGCTACCTCTGTGTCCACTCTGTTCTGACTTAGATTGGCCACCACCTCTGTCTCCACTCTGTTCTGACTTAGATTGGCCACCACCTCTGTCTCCACTCTGTTCTGACTTAGATTGGCCACCACCTCTGTCTCCACTCTGTACTGACTTAGATTGGCCACCACCTCTGTCTCCACTCTGTTCTGACTTAGATTGGCCGCCACCTCTGTCTCCACTCTGTTCTGACTTAGATTCGCCGCCACCTCTGTCTTCACTTTTTTTCTGACTTAGATTGGCACTCCATAAAGTACGTACGCATTAAGGGCGAGTAAGGGGGTCAAAAGTGTTGAAGATTTTACATATGCTCCCTCTTTGTTCTATTGTGTACAAGACTGGGAGAGGGGGTGAGAGATTTCAGAAATTCTGCGTACATACTTTATGGATGGCCCCTAAAGTGGGATTCACACGATGGGATTTATGTACCTCACAGGGTTCAAAATTCCATGCGATTTTGTTCCTTTTTAGGAGGAAATGTCTTTAACAATTACAGGGAGTAAGACATATCTCAGGGAAATAAATTCCTATAATTTAGGCGAAGAAACTGTGTTTGAGTACAGAATCTCTGCAGGATTTGTCTCAGAAAAACACCCTGTGAGGTACATGAATCCCATCGTGTGAATCCCACTTAACAGACGTTCCCTTGTCGTGGGTCATGGAGGCAGGGATTTCCGCCCGCGTCGTGTCGCTCTGGCGGCCAGTGTAGTCTGATTAGATCCTGTGTTTACCGCGAGATGGCAGCACCCTCTGTGAGCGTGTCCGTAGTCAGGTCTATCAGGGAAGCCTCCAACTCAGAGCGTCTCAGTGTTAAAGGCGTATCCTACAATCTACGGTGGCGCCACCTGGTGAGATTCAAATATTCCCATTCATCCATTGAAATTGATAATTTGTGGCATATTCAAAACTCAAAAGAGCAAATTTAAGTTTTGTATAGTTTGACCTGATCCAATAGGTAAAATAAGCCCTTGTACATATAATTTTTGAAATAAAGTAATTCTGAAGCACCCATATTTATCCTGTATTTTGTCGCGTGAAGGATTTAAATAAGCAGCAATACTTTCATCATTGTATTACCAGCACTGTTTGTTGTTTGAACTGGTAGGTAGTAGGTGTTATTGACTGTTTTTCCTTTAACATCTTGCGGAAATGTTATCAAGGCCAAGGCCAGCCCTACCATCGGTACCTCTGGCCAACTAGAGACGATAGAGGACACTGGACTTACTGAGCGACCCCTCGTAATGAGTGAGGTTAAATATGCCCACAATACGAACATGGCCTTTCCACCCATAGGCAGCCAGGGACGATGTGGGTTAATTTTATTCAACACTTATGGACGACCATATGGATGTCTGATACTGTCTTAGCAAATAAGCTTAAATATTATCAAAAATAGCCCTTGTGCAAAGATACGGAGAAGGGTCTTTATGTAGGACCCTAGATTATTCAACGGGGCCCTGGACAATCTGACTAAGATCCTTGGTTAAGACAGTCCCCCACTAAGATTGTCTTACTAGTTAAACACAAACTGTCCTTGGGCCTCTCCTACAAGCGTAACTCTCCTAGGACCACATTGTTAAGGGTGGGGTCCGCCAACCACAACAAGGCTACGACAAGAGCCGACAAGAAAGTTCCAATTGGTGGTTGTCACAGCCTTGTAGTAAGAAGGGGGGGTTTACGACAGCGTTGTCGGGGCGTGTAGGGAAGTGCACGCTCCACCAAAGTTTCCTATCGTAGACCTCTGTGACATGCTCCCGACACGCCATGACACTCCACGACAATGGTCCAGTCGTGGGAGAAATTGAAACATGTTCAATTTTGTTGTAACCTTGTCGGAAGGCCCCCGACAAGCTTCCAGTCACAGCCTATTGTGGCCTTGTCTTAGACTCTTGTCGGGAACTGGGGTCCACCAACCACGACAAGGCTACGACATGCCTTCCAATCGTAGGCCTGTCGTGGACCTTGTCGGAAAGCCATTGTCGTAGCCTTGTCGTGGTTGGTGGACGCACCCTTTAACCTTTAAACAACAGGAAGATGCCTGCAGGCATTCCCCTGGCTATGGCAGGAAGATGCCTCAAGGCATCTTAGAAGCATCGTTGATAATTATATACAAAATCAAATAAATAAAAAGATAATTGTTTGATTCAAAGGAAATTTTGACAATTTATAAGAGCCATATTGTCCTTTGATTTGGTATAATAAAATATAATCAGTCACCACGGTAATTGACTTGAATCACATGACACATCACATGACATTGCTATTTCCCAAAAAAGGTGCCTGCCGTAGCAGGGTGGTTTGGGGAGGCAATGCCTGCTGTGTAATAGTAAGCAGGGGAACTGGGTGCTGCAGGGAAAGGGTTAAACTCCCCCCTATGGGCTGACACACACAGAGAGAAGGAGGGTGTAGGAAAGTTGGCTGGTTTGTTTTCTCACCTAGAACATTGTGTAGCTCAGGTGGAAAGTGTAGTTGTAGGACACACCTCACACAGACACACAGACAACCCGCTCTGTGCCGACACCCCGCTCTGTACTCACAGCTGACACACACCTCACACAGACACAGACACCCCGACCCCGCTCTGTGTGACACCCCGCTCTGTACTAACAGCTGACACACACCTCACACACACACACCCCGACCCCGCTCTGTGTGACACCCCGCTCTGTACTAACAGCTGACACACCTCACACACACAGACACCCCGACCCCGCTCTGTGCTGACACCCCGCTCTGTACTAACAGCTGACACACACCTCACACAGACACCCCGACCCCGCTCTGTGTGACACCCCGCTCTGTACTAACAGCTGACACACACCTCACACAGACACCCCGACCCCGCTCTGTGTGACACCCCGCTCTGTACTAACAGCTGACACACACCTCACACAGACACAGACACCCCGACCCCGCTCTGTGTGACACCCCGCTCTGTACTAACAGCTGACACACACCTCACAGACACAGACACCCCGACCCCGCTCTGTGCTGACACCCCGCTCTGTACTAACAGCTGACACACCGCACACAGACACAGACACCCCGACCCCGCTCTGTGTGACACCCCGCTCTGTACTAACAGCTGACACACACCTCACACACACACAGACACCCCGACCCCGCTCTGTGTGACACCCCGCTCTGTACTAACAGCTGACACACACCTCACACACACAGACACCCCGACCCCGCTCTGTGTGACACCCCGCTCTGTACTAACAGCTGACACACCTCACACACACAGACACCCCGACCCCGCTCTGTGTGACACCCCGCTCTGTACTAACAGCTGACACACCTCACACACACACAGACACCCCGACCCCGCTCTGTGTGACACCCCGCTCTGTACTAACAGCTGACACACACCTCACACACACACAGACACCCCGACCCCGCTCTGTGTGACACCCCGCTCTGTACTAACAGCTGACACACCTCACACCTCACACAGACACCCCGACCCCGCTCTGTGTGACACCCCGCTCTGTACTAACAGCTGACACACACCTCACACAGACACCCCGACCCCGCTCTGTGTGACACCCCGCTCTGTACTAACAGCTGACACACACCTCACACACACAGACACCCCGACCCCGCTCTGTGCTGACACCCCGCTCTGTACTAACAGCTGACACACACCTCACACAGACACCCCGACCCCGCTCTGTGTGACACCCCGCTCTGTACTAACAGCTGACACACACCTCACACACACAGACACCCCGACCCCGCTCTGTGTGACACCCCGCTCTGTACTAACAGCTGACACACACCTCACACAGACACCCCGACCCCGCTCTGTGTGACACCCCGCTCTGTACTAACAGCTGACACACACCTCACACAGACAGACAACCCCGACCCCGCTCTGTGTGACACCCCGCTCTGTACTAACAGCTGACACACCTCACACACACACAGACACCCCGACCCCGCTCTGTGCTGACACCCCGCTCTGTACTAACAGCTGACACACACCTCACACAGACAGACACCCCGACCCCGCTCTGTGTGACACCCCGCTCTGTACTAACAGCTGACACACCTCACACACACACAGACACCCCGACCCCGCTCTGTGCTGACACCCCGCTCTGTACTAACAGCTGACACACACCTCACACAGACACACACACCCCGACCCCGCTCTGTGTGACACCCCACTCTGTACTAACAGCTGACACACACCCCACACACACAGACCCCGACCCCGCTCTGTGTGACACCCCGCTCTGTACTAACAGCTGACACACACCTCACACACACAGACACCCAGACCCCGCTCTGTGTGACACCCCGCTCTGTACTAACAGCTGACACACACCTCACACACACACAGACACCCCGACCCCGCTCTGTGTGACACCCCGCTCTGTACTAACAGCTGACACACCTCACACAGACACAGACACCCCGACCCCGCTCTGTGTGACACCCCGCTCTGTACTAACAGCTGACACACACCCCACACACACAGACACCCCGACCCCGCTCTGTGTGACACCCCGCTCTGTACTAACAGCTGACACACACCTCACACAGACACCCCGACCCCGCTCTGTGTGACACCCCGCTCTGTACTAACAGCTGACACACCTCACACACACAGACACCCCGACCCCGCTCTGTGTGACACCCCGCTCTGTACTAACAGCTGACACACCTCACACACAGACACCCCGACCCCGCTCTGTGTGACACCCCGCTCTGTACTAACAGCTGACACACACCTCACACAGACACCCCGACCCCGCTCTGTGTGACACCCCGCTCTGTACTAACAGCTGACACACCTCACACACACACAGACACCCCGACCCCGCTCTGTGCTGACACCCCGCTCTGTACTAACAGCTGACACACACCTCACACACAGACACCCCGACCCCGCTCTGTGTGACACCCCGCTCTGTACTAACAGCTGACACACCTCACACACACACAGACACCCCGACCCCGCTCTGTGCTGACACCCCGCTCTGTACTAACAGCTGACACACACCTCACACACAGACACCCCGACCCCGCTCTGTGTGACACCCCGCTCTGTACTAACAGCTGACACACACCGCACACACAGACACCCCGACCCCGCTCTGTGTGACACCCCGCTCTGTACTAACAGCTGACACACCTCACACAGACACCCCGACCCCGCTCTGTGTGACACCCCGCTCTGTACTAACAGCTGACACACACCTCACACACACACCCCGACCCCGCTCTGTGTGACACCCCGCTCTGTACTAACAGCTGACACACACCTCACACACACAGACACCCCGACCCCGCTCTGTGTGACACCCCGCTCTGTACTAACAGCTGACACACACCTCACACACACAGACACCCCGACCCCGCTCTGTGCTGACACCCCGCTCTGTACTAACAGCTGACACACCTCACACAGACACCCCGACCCCGCTCTGTGTGACACCCCGCTCTGTACTAACAGCTGACACACACCTCACAGACACAGACACCCCGACCCCGCTCTGTGTGACACCCCGCTCTGTACTAACAGCTGACACACACCTCACACACACACAGACACCCCGACCCCGCTCTGTGTGACACCCCGCTCTGTACTAACAGCTGACACACACCTCACACAGACACCCCGACCCCGACCCCGCTCTGTGTGACACCCCGCTCTGTACTAACAGCTGACACACCTCACACACACCCCGACCCCGCTCTGTGCTGACACCCCGCTCTGTACTCACAGCTGACACACACCTCACACACACAGACAGTACTCTGTACGCCGACCCTGACCTCCTGACCTCTTGACCCGGAACCACTACAAACCCGCCAGTCACGTGACCTGGGCGCCAGCTGCAGACGGCACGCATGCGCCCATCGCCATGTTTGCGTCGCCATAGAAACGTCGCCATTGTTTGCGGTGGTGACACCAGATCGAGGCTCAGCGTGACGTCAGACGCCGCCAGACGACCTTGGTTTACTCTGCATCTTGACCTTGAGCCGTGTGAAGGTCATCAGGTCGTGTCGGCATTCCCGCGCAGTGCGCATGTGTCAACACCTGTGGAAGGCTGGGCGGATCTGCTGAGATCTGTGTGTGTGTCCATGGTTACACTTTGTGTCCATGGTGACACTCTGTGTCCATGTTTACTTACATGGTGTGTCCATGGTTATACTGAGTGTCCATAGTTACACTCTGTGTCTATGGCGACTTATATTGTGTGACTATGGTGACTTACATTCTGTGACTATGGTGACTTATATTCTGTGACTATGGTGACTTATATTCTGTGACTATGGTGACTTATATTCTGTCACTATGGTGACTTATATTCTGTGACTATGGTGACTTATATTCTGTGACTATGGTGACTTACATTCTGTGACTATGGCGACTTATATTGTGTGACTATGGTGACTTACACTCTGTGTCTATGGTGACTTATATTGTGTGACTATGGTGACTTACATTCTGTGACTATGGTGACTTATATTCTGTGACTGGTGACTTATATTGTATGTCATGGTGACTTACATGGTTAATTCATCGTTGACGGAGTTACACTGACCTAAAACACACACACCCGCCTAGGTACTACTTGTTGCCGCGTGGAGTTATTTAATGATATTTACCAAGCAGCGCGGTAAATGATCTCGTACGTCCTCACCAGAGGGCACTGAGGTCGTCAACGTCATCACGTGACCGTCATACGCAGCGTCTGAACCTGAGCGATATTAGGGGAAAACAGCACCGCGCTAAAAAGGGTCAGGAGGATGAGAGGAGACGTAAACGGAGAGGTGTGCGCACAATGGACGGAGCTGTAGGCGGCGGGCGGACGACAGGGGGCGCTGCAGGGCGGGCTGCGGCACACTGACTGGTGGACAGGATCTCTCTACATCTCACAACTCCCCTCTCATCTCTCACCGGAAGTTACGGCACAGCCACAGAAGCAGGGAACCCGACATGGAAACTCCCTGGTGGTCGGGGAGGAGAGAGTAGTGGAGGAAAGATCCTCACGGGAAGGAAGGAGAAGTTAACGTGTGGGCTGTGAGGGAGGAGGGTGGAGGTACCCACTTTACCGTTATACGTGGATATTGATACTGTACACTGAAGTGGTGTCTGTGTGGTAGGACAGTGTGAGGGTGGAGGTACCCACTTTACCGTTTTACGTGGATATTAATACTGTACACTGAAGTGGTGTGGTAGGACGGTGTGAGGGTGGAGGTACCCACTTTACCGTTATACGTGGATATTAATACTGTACACTGAAGTGGTGTCTGTGTGGTAGGACGGTGTGAGGGTGGAGGTACCCACTTTACCGTTATACGTGGATATTAATACTGTACACTGAAGTGGTGTCTGTGTGGTAGGACGGTGTGAGGGTGGAGGTACCCACTTTACCGTTATACGTGGATATTAATACTGTACACTGAAGTGGTGTCTGTGTGGTAGGACGGTGTGAGGGTGGAGGTACCCACTTTACCGTTATACGTGGATATTAATACTGTACACTGAAGTGGTGTCTGTGTGGTAGGACGGTGTGAGGGTGGAGGTACCCACTTTACCATTATACGTGGATATTAATACTGTACACTGAAGTGGTGTCTGTGTGGTAGGACGGTGTGAGGGTGGAGGTACCCACTTTACCGTTATACGTGGATATTAATACTGTACACTGAAGTGGCGTCTGTGTGGTAGGACGGTGTGAGGGTGGAGGTCCCCACTTTACCGTTATACGTGGATATTAATACTGTACACTGAAGTGGTGTCTGTGTGGTAGGACGGTGTGAGGGTGGAGGTACCCACTTTACCGTTATACGTGGATATTAATACTGTACACTGAAGTGGTGTCTGTGTGGTAGGACAGTGTGAGGGTGGAGGTACCCACTTTACCGTTATACGTGGATATTAATACTGTACACTGAAGTGGTGTCTGTGTGGTAGGACGGTGTGAGGGTGGATGTACCCCACTTTACCGTTATACGTGGATATTAATACTGTACACTGAAGTGGCGTCTGTGTGGTAGGACGGTGTGAGGGTGGAGGTACCCACTTTACCGTTATACGTGGATATTAATACTGTACACTGAAGTGGTGTCTGTGTGGTAGGACGGTGTGAGGGTGGAGGTACCCACTTTACCGTTATACGTGGATATTAATACTGTACACTGAAGTGGTGTCTGTGTGGTAGGACAGTGTGAGGGTGGAGTTACCCACTTTACCGTTATACGTGGATATTAATACTGTACACTGAAGTGGTGTCTGTGTGGTAGGACGGTGTGAGGGTGGATGTACCCCACTTTACCGTTATACGTGGATATTAATACTGTACACTGAAGTGGCGTCTGTGTGGTAGGACGGTGTGAGGGTGGAGGTACCCACTTTACCGTTATACGTGGATATTAATACTGTACACTGAAGTGGCGTCTGTGTGGTAGGAAGGTGTGAGGGTGGAGGTCCCCACTTTACCGTTATACGTGGATATTAATACTGTACACTGAAGTGGCGTCTGTGTGGTAGGACGGTGTGAGGGTGGAGGTACCCACTTTACCGTTATACGTGGATATTAATACTGTACACTGAAGTGGTGTCTGTGTGGTAGGACGGTGTGAGGGTGGAGGTCCCCACTTTACCGTTATACGTGGATATTAATACTGTACACTGAAGTGGTGTAGTAGGACGGTGTGAGGGTGGAGGTACCCACTTTACCGTTATACGTGGATATTAATACTGTACACTGAAGTGGTGTCTGTGTGGTAGGACAGTGTGAGGGTGGATGTACCCCACTTTACCGTTATACGTGGATATTAATACTGTACACTGAAGTGGTGTCTGTGTGGTAGGACGGTGTGAGGGTGGAGGTACCCACTTTACCGTTATACGTGGATATTAATACTGTACACTGAAGTGGTGTCTGTGTGGTAGGACGGTGTGAGGGTGGAGGTACCCACTTTACCGTTATACGTGGATATTAATACTGTACACTGAAGTGGCGTCTATGTGGTAGGACGGTGTGAGGGTGGAGGTACTTTACCGTCATACGTGGATATTAATACTGTACACTGAAGTGGCGTCTATGTGGTAGGACGGTGTACAGTGTGCGGGGAATATCATGACGCCTCTTTCTGTTTAATACCAGACAAGGGAAGCCTGTGAAAGACCGACCCTGGAGCAATGCCCTCTGGGTAATACTAGTTTAGTGTCAGAGGAAATGAGAACACATCCTGAACCCCTGGAGGTATAATATACGAGAGGTGAGGTGGGCTGGTCGGTCGTTTAATAAACGGGAGGGTGAGGTGGGCTGGTCGGTCGTTTAATAATGGTAGGTGGATATCTGTACTGGTTTAATATACGGCAATGGTGGGAAGGTAGGTGGATACCTGTAGAGATTTGATAAACGGTAACGTAGGATGGTAGGTGGATACTTGTACAGATTTGATATACGGGAAGGTGGGATGGTCGGTGAAGCTCGTTCCAGCTGACGGCCCATGTAAATTACACCTGGGCCCTGTTTCTAAAAATCCCACGTGACCGAATTCCTGGACGATGAATAATGGAGGTCGTCAGCTGTTTTATAAAGTGTCAACAAAATGTGCAATATCTGCGGCGACACACCTGGATATAAGTGAAGATACACACCGCACACACACGTGTATGTGAAATATACACCACCACATACGTGTGTGTGAAACATACACCCCCACACACCTGTATGTGAAATATACACCACACACACTTGTATGTGAAATATAGGCACCAGGACACACTAGTAAGTGAAATGTACACACACACTTGTAGAACACCGAGTAGGGATTGCCCTTAGCAGCACAGTTTTCTATGGAAGCACGATTTGCGTTCCGTCCAGCGCTCATCAGTGTGTGTGTCAGTGCAGTGTCGCTCATGGCGATTAAAGATTAGTGCCGCTGGGTCTCACCAGGTGGCTCTGCTGATCGTGAGGTCAGTAGAAGTTCCTTGTAAGGACTCAAACCTCGCCCCAGTGTGCCTGGACCCGCGCCTGCGTAGTGCCCTCTGATCGAGGGTTTCCGGATCCTGTCTGACCTGATGTGACCTCAATGACCTTGTATGACCTCACATGACCTTGTATAACCTCATATGACCTTGTATGACCTCATAAGACCCAAGCTGGTTTCTAACGACCTCATCTGACCATATCTGACCTCATTGGACCTCGATTGACCCCATTTACTTAATCTGACCCCCTTGACCTTCATCTGACCTAACGTGACCTTCGATCTGACCTGGTCGGTGGTAGTTGTGGTGGATCTGAGAGACAGCAGCCCGTCGTTTAGTGTGGGTGTGGGTGTAGTGAGTGGAGGAGACTGGGGGAGGAGTGGCAGGCAGTCGGTGTGCGGGGTGCAGTCAGTCACACGTGAGGGACCTCCCCCCCCCCGCACACACAGAGGTCCCGGATAAGGCCTCACAAAGTCTGCGAGTGGCGGCGAGGTGGTGAGATAAGGGTCCAGTGTCACGCGTAGATGACGGTAGACCCGGAGACGGAGATCAGTGAGTGGAGGGGGATCAGGCACAGATCAGGTACGGATCAGGTACGGATCACACAGAGAGAGGCGCACACTGACACGGAGACAGATCTCACACAGATCACACATCTCACACACATCTCTCACATCTCTCACGACGCACGACCAGAGAAACGCCGGGCAGACGCTCAACGGACGCTAAACGGACGCGGCAGCAGCGTCCCTGACACGGACGAGTGACGTCAGCGTCACGCCTCAGCGCCGAGATCTCATCCTGCACGAGATTCTGCGAGACGTCGGTCACGCGTGACTCGGTGAGAGTTGACGAGACTTGACGAGACTTGACGGGCACAGAGGTTAAGGAGGCTGGTGACCTTGTGTCGTCACAGTTCTACGGCCGAGCCCGGCGTGTAAAGAGCGGATCGGCGCACGGTTCACCTACACGCACTACACACACTACTACAGAGTAGAGACAGCCACCTGTAGGGGTTACCGCCACACAGGTGTCGTCCGTAAAACAGGCGCCATCTCCACAGAATCTGCTTGGAGCGTCTGTCTCACACATCTACAGCAGGTACCTCTACACACACGGGATTACGAGTTACCCCTGTGTAAATATAGGAGTAGTTCTGAGTCAACTCTCTGCACATACAGGATTAGGAGTAACATCCCTGGACATATAGGAGTAGAAGGTACCTGTTTTGACACACAAGACTAGGACTTACCTCCCTGGACATATCGGAGTAGGAGTCACCTCTCTGGACATATAGGAGTAGGACTTACCTCTCTGGACATATAGGAGTAGGACTTACCTCTCTGGACATATAGGAGTAGGACTTACCTCTCTGGACATATAGGACTAGGACTTACCTCTCTGGACATATCGGAGTAGTTGCCACCTCTACACCCCCTCGTCATGCTGGATCAGGTGGCTGGGTACCTGTTCGCCCCGCAGGTGGCTCTGTGCCACACGGTGGGTGGCGGGTTGCTGTGGGGGCTGGTGGCGGGCGGGGTGTCTCTGAGACGGGCGGCTCTGGTGGCTGCGGCTGAGGAGCTGCTCAACGGGCTGCTCTGGTGGCTCGTGCCGGAGTCGCTGAAGGGGCTCGCTGTCATCGTCACGCTCTACGTGGCCATCTGCGTCTACGAGCGGCTCACAGGACCCCGCGTCAAGGTACACGAAGGAGCTGTCTTCATCGCAGGTCAGTCTCTGTTTATTATCCATAGTGTACAAAGTTGGGACTCGGTAAACCACACCCCATTGTTTAAAACCTGTCAGATACCATAACTGTGGTATATGGATTCAGAGCCATTGTATACGGGAAAATAGTCCCTTTGTGATATAGAGCAAAAAAATAGTCCTCATCGCGTCGTTTCGTTAAATCAATTATATTGCCCCAGTGATGGCTGTGATTGATTTTGCTTGTGTATTACTATGCATTAACCACTCGTGGTGTACGAACACCTGTCATTCATTACACTTGTGTATTACTACACATCAACTGCTCATGGTTTACGGCCACCTGTCATTCATTACGCTCGTGTATTACTAAGCATCAGCCGCTCGTGGTTTATCTCTGACCCTGGTACCAGTCTTCAGTCTGGCGCAGGGCTAGACCGTGTCATAATGTAGGATCTGTGTTAGATCTACTCTATATCTCACCAAGCATCGGACACACCACCCAGAACAAAGTGTATGAGACGGATTCTGTAAAAGGTCGTCCACATCTCCTTACTGGTGAGTTTCATCTCTAATCAGAATATATCCGCCGGGTTATTAAACGGCGCCCAGAGATACAGAGTTAATATGTGACGGGGCTTTATTGTCAACGCAGCTTGAGTTGCGTCACTTATATTACGGGACGTCCATAAAGTGTGGACGAGAGACTCCTGATAGATATGACCCCCCCCCCCCCCCCCTCCCCCGACCGGCCCCTCCCCTCCAGGACTCTACTGATTAAAATTGGCATGTCACGGTTTAGTCCCCACACTAAATGGATGTCTTATTAAAGTGACTAGAACCTGGTGACTGTACTAGGTCTACCGACATAGTGAGTTGTGTGTTATAATCTAACCCTCACTCTGTATGTGTGGATGTCCCATTAAAGTGACTAGAACCTGGTGACTGAACTAAGTCTACTGACATAGTGAGTTGTAATCTAACCCTCACTCTGTATGTGTGGATGTCCCATTAAAGTGACTACAACCTGGTGACTGTACTAAGTCTACCGACATAGTGAGTTGTGTGTTGTAATCTAACCCTCACTCTGTATGTGTGGATGTCCCATTAAAGTGACTAGAACCTGGTGACTGTACTAAGTCTACTGACATAGTGAGTTGTGTGTTATAATCTAACCCTTACTCTGTATGTGTGGATGTCTTATTAAAGTGACTAGAACCTGGTGACTGTACTAAGTCTACCGACATAGTGAGTTGTGTTTTATAATCTAACCCTCATTCTGTATGTGTGGATGTACCATTAAAGTGACTAGAACCTGGTGACTGTACTAGGTTTACCGACATAGTGAGTTTTGTGTTGTAATCTAACCCTCACTCTGTATGTGTGGATGTCCCATTAAAGTGACTAGAACCTGGTGACTGTATACAAGTACTAGGTCTACCGACATAGTGAGTTGTGTGTTATAATCTAACCCTCACTCTGTATGTGTGGATGTCCCATTAAAGTGACTAGAACCTGGTGACTGTATACAAGTACTAGGTCTACCGACATAGTGAGTTGTGTGTTATAATCTAACCCTCACTCTGTATGTGTGGATGTCCCATTAAAGTGACTAGAACCTGGTGACTGTATACAAGTACTAGGTCTACTGACATAGTGAGTTGTGTGTTATAATCTAACCCTCACTCTGTATGTGTGGATGTCCCATTAAAGTGACTAGAGCCTGGTGACTGTACTAAGTCTACCAACATAGTCAGTTGTGTGTTATAATCTAACCCTCATTCTGTATGTGTGGATGTCCCATTAAAGTGACTAGAACCTGGTGACTGTACTAGGTCTACCGACATAGTGAGTTGTGTTATAATCTAACCCTCACTCTGTATGTGTGGATGTCCCATTAAAGTGACTAGAACCTGGTGACTGAACTAAGTCTACCGACATAGTGAGTTGTGTGTTATAATCTAACCCTCACTCTGTATGTGTGGATGTCCCATTAAAGTGACTAGAGCCTGGTGACTGTACTAAGTCTACCAACATAGTCAGTTGTGTGTTATAATCTAACCCTCATTCTGTATGTGTGGATGTCCCATTAAAGTGACTAGAACCTGGTGACTGTACTAGGTCTACCGACATAGTCAGTTGTGTTATAATCTAACCCTCACTCTGTATGTGTGGATGTCCCATTAAAGTGACTAGAACCTGGTGACTGTACTAAGTCTACCGACATAGTGAGTTGTGTTTTCTAATCTAACCCTCACTCTGTATGTGTGGATGTCCCATTAAAGTGACTAGAACCTGGTGACTGTACTAAGTCTACCGACATAGTGAGTTGTGTTTTCTAATCTAACCCTCACTCTGTATGTGTGGATGTCCCATTAAAGTGACTAGAACCTGGTGACTGTACTAAGTCTACCGACATAGTGAGTTGTGTTTTCTAATCTAACCCTCACTCTGTATGTGTGGATGTCCCATTAAAGTGACTAGAACCTGGTGACTGTACTAAGTCTACCGACATAGTGAGTTGTGTGTTATAATCTAACCCTCACTCTGTATGTGTGGATGTCCCATTAAAGTGACTAGAACCTGGTGACTGTACTAGGTCTACCGACATAGTGAGTTGTGTGTTAGTTCGGGTGAAGTGTCGGCTATACGACTGTATCGCAATTAATAGACATCTGAAATACCATCATACAAGGAGAATCAGAGTAAAATCTAGTTAATGTATACAAGACACCAGTTACACACATTGCCCTTGGGGTGTTTTCTAACCTAATTAATCTGACCTCTGACATATTTGACATATACCTCTAAAACTGACCTGACTGTGATGGCGCCATGTCCTGGGGGAGACTGTACTTTAAATCTGACCTCTAGGTCTGACTATTTACATATTACTCTGACCTCAGTGTGTACGGCGTCATATCCTGAGGGTGACTTTGGGTTTATTTTTAGTTTCACCTTTGAAGACCGGCTTTCAGCCCTCAGACATTCACTGACATTGTGTGTCAGACATACACGGACATTGTATGTCTGACATACACGGACATTGTATGTCTGACATACACGGACATTGTATGTCTGACATACACGGACATTGTATGTCTGACATACACGGACATTGTATGTAAGACATACACTGACATTGTATGTCTGACATACACGGACATTGTATGTCAGACATACACGGACATTGTATGTCTGACATACACGGACATTGTATGTCTGACATACACGGACATTGTATGTCTGACATACACGGACATTGTATGTAAGACATACACGGACATTGTATGTCTGACATACACGGACATTGTATGTAAGACATACACGGACATTGTATGTCCTTTTCACGACAGCGTGGACCACAGAACCACTCTATCTTCATCATAGACATTTATATCAACGCTGGTATTTCTGTCCCATAGGCTTAACATAGGGAACTTGTTCTCCATGCCCTTATGAGTATTGCAGTCCGTTCTCCATGGTCTATATCCTGTGTGTCGACCATTCCTTTAGTGTGTACAGGGAGGGGTGAGGTCAATACAGAAAGCAACTCGTTTTGGTCAAAGTCGTTGTTCTCCAACTCTTTTGACCGCTATGTGATATTCACTCGACCGTCGTCTCGTTGATATCACCCCGCATCAAACTCATATTGAACAATATCTTTAACTAAAACCTGTTGGTTTCTTCATTAGTGTATGTTGAGAGTGGAAGGAACCTCACATGTTGGTCGGTATCAGGTTAGATGCATACAGTGAGGCGTCCTTTTATTGGCTGAGAAATTCACAGAACTTGTAGATGAGGCTTCACATCCAACTGGATGAGTTCCTCAAATCTTACATACCTCTATTTGTGCTCATAAGGCCTGTTTCCATTGGCCGACGAAAAGGGTGTAGATTTTTTAAGTGGTGCCACTGACTGTGAGTCTGTAATAAAATATCGGTTAGGGTAGTAGATTTCACTCAGTGACCAAGCTTTCAGTCAGTGGTGGGTGGTGCCACATTGCATAATATAAGCAGAAAAAGTCGTGGGTCATTTCACGAGCTATAAGGCGCCCAACTTTATTGTATATATCATCACCTGTTACTTTTGTTTGTTCATACTTGGTCAACATTGCAAGGAAGAACGATTTGTAACTAATTGAATGCAATAAAGACTTTACAAAAAAAAAAAAAAGCTTAGTCGTTTCCATTGGCCGATTTCGGGTCAGCATTGCCGAAAGTCCTTCAGTGGTTCCTGACTGTAGGTCGGTGACGGGAATTCGACCAATGGAAACAGGCCTGTTACGGTAGTGTGGCTGCCTACTTGTAAACATAGTACGTAGTTCAGACTTTCTATTTGTACTTATACGGTAGTGTGGCTGGCTACTTGTAAACATAGTGCATAGTTCAGACTTTCTATTTGTACTTATACGGTAGTGTGGCCACCTACTTGTAAACATAGTACGTAGTTCAGACTTTCTATTTGTACTTATACGGTAGTGTGGCCGGCTACTTGTAAACATTGTACGTAGTTCAGACTTTCTATTTGTACTTATACGGTAGTGTGGCCACCTACTTGTAAACATAGTACGTAGTTCAGACTTTCTATTTGTACTTATACGGTAGTGTGGCCGGCTACTTGTAAACATTGTACGTAGTTCAGACTTTCTATTTGTACTTATACGGTAGTGTGGCCACCTACTTGTAAACATAGTGCATAGTTCAGACTTTCTATTTGTACTTATACGGTAGTGTGGCCACCTACTTGTAAACATAGTACGTAGTTCAGACTTTCTATTTGTACTTATACGGTAGTGTGGCCGGCTACTTGTAAACATTGTACGTAGTTCAGACTTTCTATTTGTACTTATACGGTAGTGTGGCCACCTACTTGTAAACATAGTGCATAGTTCAGACTTTCTATTTGTACTTATACGGTAGTGTGGCCACCTACTTGTAAACATAGTACGTAGTTCAGACTTTCTATTTGTACTTATACGGTAGTGTGGTCGGCTACTTGTAAACATAGTACGTAGTTCAGACTTTCTATTTGTACTTATACGGTAGTGTGGCCACCTACCTGATAAACATAGTACGTAGTTCAGACTTTCTATTTGTACTTATACGGTAGTGTGGCCGCCTACCTGATAAACATAGTTCATGTCGATTTTACAGGAGACTCTTGCACAAGGAAGGCGTTATACAAAGTCTAGAAGGCGTCTAAGTGGTACACAAACACTCTGTGGCGTGATAAATCAATCTATGTGATGATCTTTTGTACTTTAAGATAAATCACGAAACATGGAGAGTGAGAAAAACGCGTTTTGCAGATAGGCGTATTGATCGTCTCCACCTCCCTGTTTACTGCCCTCTGCCTCCACGCAGGGACTACTTTTTGCTGACACAGGTCAGCGATCGATCGCGCATGCGTAGTGATACAGGCGTCTGGTGTGTGACGTCATCGATTTAGAGAAATCTCCGAACTCAGGGTCAAGTACAGGTTGGAGAGATACTGTAGGTCGATATCCGGATATTACCACTGAGATATCCATATACAGTAAAACCCCGCTTAAGGGGCCACCCTCCGTTCAAGGCAAAGTGTTAAGCGGGGTGTCTCCTTAAGCGGGTTTTTCAGTCTGTTCATAGATATGTTATCAATGCGTGTACAGGTCGAACTATGGCATAGAGACACTGTCACACACTACCATAAACAAGTTATTAAGATAATTTGGAGTGTCGTCCCCACACTGTCCAATCAAATTTCATAAAGTGTTCCTCCAAAGTGCTCCCTTAAGTGGGGTTAAGAAGCATTATGTACCGAAATAACTGTCCCCTTAAGCGGGGTGACCCCTCAAGCAGGTTGTCCCAGAAGCGGGGTTTTACTGAAGTTCGTCACACTGATACGAACGTGTCGGAGAGTGCGACGAACGTGACACGTGACCACGTCACTTGAGTGAATCAGCCAATCAAAGTCCTTGTTACATCTGTCTGCGTCTTGAATCCTAGGATTTATTTATTTGTCCCTGGCAGTTGTCTTGTGAGAAGTCCTGCTGGGGTTACACTGTAGTGAGAGATTAACATGAGGAGGTAGGATACAGTGAAACCCCGCTAGCAGGCCACCCCCTTAACAGGACCGCATTGTACTTCATACACTCTAGTGCAGCCTGATGTCGCCAGGGCCAGGGCGTACAGGCTCAAACTAAGACTGGTATGGGGTGCCATATTGAGTCAGGGATTCCTGCCTCCGCTGGTACTGAACTGCCCTGAGTAATTTGCCAGTAACCAGTATGTTACTCTTCAAGCAGAGGTCCTAGAGTAACTTTTAATGGGCATGTACCAAATAAATCAGAATAGTCCCAGAATCGTGGTATTCTCAGGCTTGGGTTTCCACTAGAATTAGAACAGCCAATTAAGAAATTCCTCGCTCCAATCAGTGCATAGGGAACTGACAAATGGGAGCTGTGCTCTGTTAGACCCTCAGACTACTGTACTTCGTTAACCCTCCCCCCCCCCCACACACACACACACACACACACACACACACACACACACACCCTGCATGTAGCAGAGAACATGACATGGACACATTGGTAACCCATGGCCGTTGGTCAGGGGTGGTCATTGCTCCCCCTGACACGCCCCCTCGCGCACCCTGCGCACTCCCCCCTGGTGTCGGTCACGTGAACCCCGCGGTCACGTGGCCCACCGCGTCTCTGACCTCCGCCTCATTCTGCTCCTGTACTCCACTACGTTCACACGTATTTTCTTTTCCCTCACTTTTGGCCTACTCTCCACGCCGTCTTCGATACTCCCCGAGTATCTGACCGTGCAGAGACAGTGTCTGAATACGGGTAAAGTTCACGTGAATTACAGGAAAGCTAGGATGGCACCACCAACGACACGCGCTCAAGCGAGCGCCTCCACGACCACGGACCAGGCCTCGGAGTCAACCGTGAGGGAGAGCGACCACGTGGACTCCGCGTCTCAGGCCGGAAGCCTCCGGTCGGCCCGCCTCGTGGCCGTAGAGACCGGACTCTCGGACATGAGTAGGAAACTCGACGCTTTAATTCAGCTGCAGACCCAACGGTCGACGGGACAAGCATCTCCACCTACGGTTCGCTCAGTCGCCGAAGTAAGGACTCGGGACTGGGCCGAGGATCAAGCCGGCCGCGCCATGCCTCCACCCCGCCAGCTACGAGACCGCTACGCAGGGGACCCGTATATACAACGTGAGCTCGACCGTGAGGCCATCCGCCACGACAAGACGGCTGGTAAGCTGCAGTCAGATATTCATGTTACCCGTTTAATAAGTAAACCGTACATGTTTGTGGATAGGGAGGGGGTTTACACGTTGTCCCAGAAGCTGGAACTGAGGGGAACCCTGGGCCCCCTCGAGTATCTGAGTGCCTTTATTGGCTTGCTCGGGGACGACCGTGCGGTCGACCCCGTGGACCGTGAGGCCATGTTCCGGCACTTACACCAAGTGTCAATCGACGCCCAGAGCCGGCCGTGGGCCGGAGTCAGGAGATGGTCTAACCACGTGTTCGACCAGATCGAGGCCGGGAGGCTCTCGTGGTGCGACTATTCGAGGATCCAGGAGGAGCGAGTCCGACTCGCGATGACGACCGGGACCCTCACCAGCGGCGCCGACACCGGGAAGGCCCGAGGACGGGAGTTGCCATGCCGGCAATATAATTCGGAGAGGGGGTGCCGCCATAGGAGCGGTCACGATGACGGGCCCGTGAGATGGCTGCACGTGTGCTCGTATTGCGACTCCGTGGGGAGACAATGCGGGCACTCGTTACACGCGTGCAACCGGAAACTCGGTTACACAATGGGCTATGAGAACGGCCAGGCTGCACCCACACCGGCTCCCCGGCGAGCACCCCAGGCCGGACACGCACCCCAGGCCGGACACACGCCCCGGGCGGTCGACCCCAGAGCGGATGTGCTCCCCCAACACGGACACGGGGCAAAAAACGGCTACGGTGTGCCCCGCGAGTGAGCGGAGCGCACCCCCACACAGTCACAACACGTGCCTCCGCCCCCGGGCCCGGGGTCGTGGGGTGCAACCCACGTGATGCAACACCAGCGGGCCCTGTGATCTCGACCACCCCCAACAGGATTTCCGGTGACCGGACGTGGGCGGGGGTCGTAAAAGGAAGCGGCCCGGTGACCACTCTGGGCCCCCACCCCCTCACGTGGAGGGGGGACCACACGGGGGGTCCACGTGACCACAACACGAAGGCCGCCGGCCCACGTGGCCGGGCTCCGAACATAAACAACAACAACGAAGGGGGCGGGACCCGCCACGTGGAGGACAGGTTCACCGCGCGGCCACCGCTAACCCACAGCGGTAGCAGGAGTGTTAGTGTTACCGCGCCGGGTGAGGATCCAACTAACACTCCGGATTTCGGCGGACTAAAGGAAGTCTGCCGGACCGGAATTCCGTCGCCCGGACTCCGGACGGACCCGGAGGCCTTCATGGAGCACAGGCGGGCCGAGTGGCCCCGCTTCACCGAGGCCGGCCCCCCGGCGCACGGTCACATCTACGAGGCGGTCCGGGCCTCGGGCCTGCCCAATGCCCTGTGCACAAAGATCACACTGCCGACGGACCTCAAACTACGGGCGTGGGAGCAGTACCTGACGGGAATGGAGGGCAAGGGGGAACTCCTCGGTTTCATAAGATACGGATTCCCCCTCGGCTACCTCGGGCCGGCCAGCGACACTCGGGATGTCCCCAACCATCCGAGCGCCACCGGATTCCCGAAGCAAGTCGGGGATTTTATCAGAAAGGAGAGTGGATTCTCAAACCTGATGGGGCCGTTCACGGAGGCTCCCTTCGAGCCGTGGTGCCACGTTTCGCCGTTGATGTCCCGGGAGAAGCGCGGGTCCGAGGCCCGCCGCGTCATAACGGATATGACCTTCCCCCGGGACCGTAGCGTCAACGCGTACGTAATGAAGAACGCGGTCTACGGAGAAGAGCGTGAGCACAGCCTCCCTACGGTCGACGGTTTCGTCACCCGCCTGGTGGCCTCGGGGCCAGGGAGCTACATGGCGACCATCGACATCTCGCGCGCCTATAAGAACTTTAGGTGCGACCCCCTCGACTGGCCTCTGCTGTGCTTCATGTGGGACGGCGGGTATTATTGTGATACGGCCATGCCGTTCGGCGCCCGCGCGTCCTCGTATCACATGCAGTGTGTGGCCGAGGCCATCGTGGGGATACTCGCCGGTAAGGGTGTCGAGGCCGCCATGTACCTGGACGACCTCATCATACTGTCGCCCTCACGGGAGAAAGCTGCCTCGGACTTTGCCATAGCCCGGGACCTATTCGCCGAGCTCGGCCTCCCCGAGGCCCGGGAAAAGGCGCAGGCCCCTAGTCAGACCGTGCGCTGGCTGGGCATCGACATCAATGCCGCCGAGATGTCCCTCACCATCCCCCGGGACAAGTTGGAGGACGTGCGGGAGCACGTCGGGGCAGTCGCCAGGAAGCGGTCGCTGACCAAGCGACAGCTTCAATCCGTCCTCGGCAAAATCCTGCACGTCGCGAAATGCATCCGCCCGGCGAGGCCGTTCGTCAGCAAACTACTGGAGGCCCTACGGTCGATGGACGGGTTCTACATCAACGTAAGCTCGGACATGCGGCAGGACCTCCAGTGGTTCCTACGGTTTGCCGTCGGGTGGAATGGACACGCCCTCATCCCTCGAGGGCCGGCGACAAAGTGCATCACGGTCGACGCCTGCCTCTCGGGCGTGGGGGGCACAGACGGCCGTGCGGCCTACGCGTGCCAGGTTTGTCCCATCAATGACCCCGTGGACTGCATTTCTGAGCTCGAGGCCCTGAACACAATATATGCTCTCCACACGTTCCTCGGGGACCGTGATCGTGGGACCAGGATCGAAGTCTTCTGTGACAACATGGGGACCGTCCAGGCACTCACGTCGGGGCGGGCACGCAACCGCGTCCTCGCCGAGTGTGCCCGACAGGCCTGGATGGTCCAGGCCAAGCTGCAAGTCGACCTGGTCTACACACACGTCCCCGGGGTCCTCAACACGGTCGCCGACGCACTCAGTAGGGCCCACCTGTCCTCGAGGGATTTTAACAATTCTGCATGCCTGATGACATATCATGATCTGTGGTCCGTGGTGCCTTGTACTCATGCTTCATTCGTGCCTGTGCTTCGCCTGTCCTGCAGATCCGGCGCTACGCTCTCTCCAACGGAAGGCATCTGCGCGGCAGGCCGAGGCACGTGCCCCAGGCACGGTCGCGAACCAGAAGAGCGCCGTGTCCACCTACCTCGCCTTCTGCCGACGGACGAGGACCGACCCGCAGGCACCGTCCGTGAGTTTCATCACGGCCTTCCTCGAGTACCTCGCGGACCACGCCCCCTCGCCGGCGACCGTGGCCAACCAGCTCTCGCACGTGAGGACACACCTACGGCTCTCGGGCGGAGACGTAACGGCCACAGAGGACGTGAGGGTCAGGAGGGCCCTCGACGCCATGAGGAGGAACAAGGCATACACACCAAACGTCAAGCCTCCGATCCCCATGGCCGCCCTCCAGGGGATCCTCGAGCTACTGTCGGACACGCCCCTCGACCTGACCCTACGGGCCGCGTTCCTCCTCCTGTACTACGCCGCACTGCGGCAGAGCGAGGTCGCCCCCCCTACGGCCAGGGCATTCGACCCGGTGCGACACCTCTCACGTGGGGACGTGGTCCTCACGGGAGATCACGTGGAGGTACGCATCAAGGCCGCCAAGAACCTCCAGTGCGTGGGGGAGGAAAAACACGTGAGGCTCCAATCCTCCCCGGACCCGAGGTCGTGCCCGGTGACGGCCGTGAGGAATATGATCGCCGCGGTCCCCACGCTGACACCAACGGATCCGTTCCTGCTCAACGGTGACAGGTCGCTAATAACGACGCGGTCGCTGTCAAAGGAGTGGGAGCGGCTCAACACCACAGCAGGCCACCCCCCTAAGACCTACACCCTACACAGCCTGAGAAAGGCCGCCGCCACTCAGGCCTTCCAGGCCGGGGTCGCTGAACTCTCCATTCAACGATACGGGGGGTGGCGTTCTAATGCACACAGGGGATACATTAGGGACTCCAACTCACAAGAGGTGAATGCGTCCCTCATACAGTCCCTCAACCAGTGACTCTCATCCCTCACAAACTTTTCTCCCTCCCACCTCGCCTCATTTTTATGGTCTTGGCGTTTTTTATACATCATATTGTATAACCATTATACCTCATATTGTATAACCATACTATCTGTTATACAACCATATACATAATTGACATACCATTATACATGTCAATTACAACTATGTATATTATACGTAATTGACCTCTTTATACCTCTGTCAATTACTTTATCTACCTTATGTCATATTCATATTTACATATTAATATTCATGTCGGTATAGGTATATAAAATTAAAATAAATTTTATTATTCCCAACTATCGACTCCTTCTTTGTGTTCAGGGATAGGGGTAATGGGTAACCCATGGCCGTTGGTCAGGGGTGGTCATTGCTCCCCCTGACACGCCCCCTCGCGCACCCTGCGCACTCCCCCCTGGTGTCGGTCACGTGAACCCCGCGGTCACGTGGCCCACCGCGTCTCTGACCTCCGCCTCATTCTGCTCCTGTACTCCACTACGTTCACACGTATTTTCTTTTCCCACCCACCCTCACCTCTTTCTTATCTCCTACTCCGTAGGGCGTTTTTTATACATCATATTGTATAACCATTATACCTCATATTGTATAACCATACTATCTGTTATACAACCATATACATAATTGACATACCATTATACATGTCAATTACAACTATGTATATTATACGTAATTGACCTCTTTATACCTCTGTCAATTACTTTATCTACCTTATGTCATATTCATATTTACATATTAATATTCATGTCGGTATAGGTATATAAAATTAAAATAAATTTTATTATTCCCAACTATCGACTCCTTCTTTGTGTTCAGGGATAGGGGTAATGGTGTCACTAAGACGATGATGAGGGGACAGTGGAGGGACAGAGCCGGGCGATGTTATCACCGCGTGTGAATCCCCCTCTGAGGCCGAACACGGACACACAGACAGGGCGTACTGGGGGCAGAATCACTCAGAATTAGAGTCGTTTTTTACTCTGTTAGTTAACCGGGCAGCCGTTAGAGGTCTCTGATCAGTGGGGTCAGTCTTGTCGAGGCCGCATGTAACAATCACAAATGTGGGCCGCATGTAACAATCACAAATGTGGGCCACTGCTCGCCGTCTGGACTCGTCGACGACGGGTCAAACAGATTCACACAGATTCACACCGAGACCTGGGACCTGTTTCAGTAGTTTTGTGACATGTCTAGATGGCGTCTGTGACACCATGCGGACAGATCACAAGATTGCAGTCGATGACACACAGAGTTTCACTCACTTCTCGTAGGAATTAAGCAATGACACTTTAAGATGAGTAGGGGATACATATAATCTATAATCGTTCCAAATATGAAGAAGATTGGCCACTTCAATCTTCTGATATTTGCTAGTCTTTTTCCGCTGTTGCTTGCACTGTTGGTGCCGCTGTTGATGTCTGTCTAGGCCTAATGTCACGAGACTACTGAAACAGGTCCCTGGTTACATTCATACACAGAGCCGGTTACATTCACACTGAGAGCTGGTTACATTCATACACAGAGCTGGTTACATCCACACAGAGACCTGGTTACATTCATACACAGAGCCGGTAACTTTCACACTGAGAGCTGGTTATATTCATACACAGAGAGCTGGTTACATTCATACACAGAACCGGTTACATTCACACAGAGATCTGGTTACATTCATACACAAAGCCGGTTACATTCACACAGAGAGCTGGTTACATTCATACACAGAGCCGGCTACATCCACACAGAGAGCTGGTTACACTCAGCTACACGCGGTGTCAGTCTGAAGTCCCTGTCACAGACTTCACCACAACCAGAGGCAGTTACCCTGTTATTAGAGCTAAGTACATCATCTAGAGGTTAGAGTGGTCACATTGAACTTTTAGTGTGCTTCCAGAAAACTATCCCTTTACTATTTCTTTTTTTTTTAGTTAGTTTATTTATCCTGGAGAGATTTAGGCTCTGGGCCTGTCTTACAAAATTCCAGCTCAATGTGGCTCTTCCATTGGACGGTAGATTAACAATTATGATTACGATCCAATAATATTCAACACTTGTGATTATACATGGTATGTAGGCTTATGGCCTCGATTAAGTGGTTAGCAAATGGAGACATGGTAAATGGTAATGGGATGATTTTAGATTTTCTGATTGTTCTACATTATTAGGTTGTTTCGTCTTCGCTTAGTCAGTTTTTCTAATCTATACCGCTCATGGGGTTCGTCATTAGAGAGTTGTGGCCACTTAGAAAAAGCTATGCGTGCACATTTATTTTGTATAATCTGCAGTTTATCAGTTAAGAATTTTGATGCACCATGGTAAATAATATCACCATAATCACAGTAGGGCAATACCATGTGCTTATACAATCTGATTGCTGCGTCTTCTGTTATACACTGTCATATTTTATTCAATAAATAGGTTTTGTGATTTAGTGTATTTATAGTTTTTAGTGGATGCTTTCTGAGATCCAGCTGCTGGTCAAGAATTGATCCTAGGTAGGTGTATTGTGGGACTTGGGAGATCATTTTCTGTTTCAGGGTGGGTGGTTCAGACTTTATTTGCTTTATCCTGTTTTTAGTGGAAAAGATCATGAATTTTGTTTTTGAGATATTGATTGTTAGTTTATTTTTTTCACACCATTTATTGAAACCATGTAGGTCATTATAGAGTAGGGTTCTATTTTTCTGCGAGTGGTTTGCGTTATTTCTATAGACTACTGTACCGTCAGCATATAATTGAATTTTGGAGTTAATAAGTGTTTTTACAGAGTCGTTTATATATAGAATAAAGAGAAGGGGTCCCAGGGTAGAACCCTGGGGAACACCATGAGTAATTTTTAAAGGTGAAGAGAAGTTACTACATTTTGTTTGTTGAGTCCTATAAGTCAAGTAGCTGCAGAACCAGCGAATGGATTTTCTGTAAAGTGATATTTGTTAAGTATTTTTAGGAGTATGTTATGGTCAATGGTATCGAAAGCTTTTTTAGGTCAATGAATATTGCATCAGTAGAGTGTTTATTATTAATGTAATTATATAGGTCGTCGGTGAAGTTTGCTAAAGCTATAGTTGTTGAGAGACCTGGGAGAAAACCAAATTGTTTTTTTGAGAGAATACCATGTGTTTCAAGATAATTGTATATTTGTGCATGTATAAGTTTTTCTATTAGTTTACTTGCAGTGGTAATATTGAAATAGGTCTGTAGTTATTAACATCTAGTTTGTTACCCCCTTTGGAGATTGGTGTTACTACTGTCCTTTTCCAGGAACTGGGGAAATGTTTACCTTTTATTGAGAGATTGATAATAAAAGTTAGATGATAAGTTGGTATCAGGATTGTGTCTTCTAGTACTTGTGTTGACATATCTTGGATACCTGAAGGTTTTTTTGTGTTAATATTTTGCACTAGTTTTTTTACTTCTTCTTCATTTACTGTGTTTAGGTCCAAACTGCCATTTATTTCCTGGTCAATCATGTCCAATGGTTCATTGTGGTCTAACGCTGATTTACTACCAATTGTTGTAAAACATTCGTTGATGTGGGCAGAGACCTCCTTTTCAGGAATCTCTCCACGGCCATTCTCTTTAGTCAGGTGTAGTTTGTGTATGTCGTTTTTTAATGGCGCTAAGACATCACTGACATTTCTCCAAAATGTTTTAGGGGTTTTCTTATTCTCTTCTAGCAAGTTATTGTAGTATTCGTGCTTCGCACGTTTTACCTTAAGTTTAGTATGGTTTCTCATCCTTCTAGCTCTGTTAAAATCATCTACATTTTTAGTCTTTATCACTTGCTTCATCATCAGATCCTTTTCTCTAATTAATGCAAGTGATTCAGCTGTCATCCACTCAGCTTTCTTTCTTTCTTTTAGTCTTGAAGGTTTTAATGGGACACATGGGATCAAGTAATTTGGTTATTTCAGCAATCATTTTTTGCCACGCTTCTCCGATCCCTGTACCGTTAGTAATCGTAAGGTGTGATTCTGGTGTAGACTGAAGTCAGTCTAGCTGAAATCACATCTCCCGTCCCTGTACCGTTAGTAATCGTAAGGTGGGATTCTGGAGTAGACTGAAGTCAGTCTAGCTGAAATCACATCTCCCGTCCCTGTACCGTTAGTAATCATTAGGCGTGATTCTGGAGTAGACTGAAGTCAGTCTAGCTGAAATCACATCTCCCGTCCCTGTACCGTTAGTAATCGTTAGGCGTGATTCTGGAGTAGACTGAAGTCAGTCTAGCTGAAATCACATCTCCCGTCCCTGTACCGTTAGTAATCGTTAGGTGTGATTCTGCAGTAGACTGAAGTCAGTCTAGCTGAAATCACATCTCCCGTCCCTGTACCGTTAGTAATCGTTAGGTGTGATTCTGGTGTAGACTGAAGTCAGTCTAGCTGAAATCACATCTCCCGTCCCTGTACCGTTAGTAATCATTAGGCGTGATTCTGGAGTAGACTGAAGTCAGTCTAGCTGAAATCACATCTCCCGTCCCTGTACCGTTAGTAATCGTTAGGTGTGATTCTGGTGTAGACTGAAGTCAGTCTAGCTGAAATCACATCTCCCGTCCCTGTACCGTTAGTAATCATTAGGCGTGATTCTGGAGTAGACTGAAGTCAGTCTAGCTGAAATCACATCTCCCGTCCCTGTACCGTTAGTAATCATTAGGCGTGATTCTGGAGTAGACTGAAGTCAGTCTAGCTGAAATCACATCTCCCGTCCCTGTACCGTTAGTAATCGTTAGGTGTGATTCTGCAGTAGACTGAAGTCAGTCTAGCTGAAATCACATCTCGCGTCCCTGTACCGTTAGTAATCGTAAGGTGTGATTCTGGTGTAGACGGAAGTCAGTCTAGCTGAAATCACATCTCGCGTCCCTGTACCGTTAGTAATCGTTAGGTGTGATTCTGGTGTAGACTGAAGTCAGTCTAGCTGAAATCACATCTCCCGTCCCTGTACCGTTAGTAATCGTTAGGTGGGATTCTGGAGTAGACTGAAGTCAGTCTAGCTGAAATCACATCTCCCGTCCCTGTACCGTTAGTAATCGTTAGGCGTGATTCTGGAGTAGACTGAAGTCAGTCTAGCTGAAATCACATCTCCCGTCCCTGTACCGTTAGTAATTGTTAGGCGTGATTCTGGTGTAGACTGAAGTCAGTCTAGCTGAAATCACATCTCCCGTCCCTGTACCGTTAGTAATCATTAGGTGTGATTCTGGAGTAGACTGAAGTCAGTCTAGCTGAAATCACATCTCCCGTTCATGTACCGTCAGTAATCGTTAGGTGTGATTCTGCAGTAGACTGAAGTCAGTCTAGCTGAAATCACATCTCCCGTCCCTGTACCGTTAGTAATCGTTAGGCGTGATTCTGGAGTAGACTGAAGTCAGTCTAGCTGAAATCACATCTCCCGTCCCTGTACACTTAGATTTGGTGTGTGGTAGGTGTGAGTTGGTGACGTGTGTTGTTCAGCAATTCGGGGACACAGATCTGACTTAGATTTGCTTTACGTAGTTGTGGTGTGGTGTGTGGTAGGTGTGAGTTGGTGTGACACAGATCTGACTTAGATTTGCTTTACGTAGTTGTGGTGTGGTGTGTGGTAGGTGTGAGTTGTGGTGTGGTGTGTGGTAGGTGTGAGGTGTGGTGTGGTGTGTGGTAGGTGTGAGGTGTGGTGTGGTGTGTGGTAGGTGTGAGGTGTGGTGTGGTGTGTGGTAGGTGTGAGGTGTGGTGTGGTGTGTGGTAGGTGTGAGGTGTGGTGTGGTGTGTGGTAGGTGTGAGGTGTGGTGTGGTGTGTGGTAGGTGTGAGTTGGTGTGACACAGATCTGACTTAGATTTGCTTTACGTAGTTGTGTTGTGTTGTGTTGTGGTGTGGTGTGTGGTAGGTGTGAGTTGTGGTGTGGTGTGTGGTAGGTGTGAGGTGTGGGGTGTGGTGTGTGGTAGGTGTGAGGTGTGGTGTGGTGAGGTGTGTGTTGGTGACATGTGTTGATCAGCATCTCACTGACCAGGACACACGGAGACCCCGCTGACCTGTCAGCATGAAGTAGGACGAACATGGACGCCTACATAAACAAAGCTGATGTGATTTTACCGCGCGTCGCTTAGTCACCGTGTCGCAGGGTCGCAGGTCGCGAGTCAGATGTCGCGGGTCGCATGTCGCAGGTCGCAGACGGTTACAGTTTTTTAGGTTTTTTTATAATTTTTTATTTATACTGGAGTTGTCTACTGGGATTTGTAGCAATCCTATTTTCGGTAGGTTCCAGGGCCAGGTGTGATAGATTTGGAGCTTTTGTATAAAAACTTTTTTTAGACAAATTGGGAGCAGATCTTTTTCCGCAACCATTAATCTAGGAATTTAGAAACCATTTTATATAAAACATGTCAAGACACAGGTAAGTAAGCAGTACGTATATTCCTGATGATATGATTTTATTTATCTATGGCAATGCGACTTATTATCTATTACTAATGATATTTACAATGTGTGTGTGGTGTTTCAGTATGTATTTAAGGTCATGTTGGGGAGGGTTGGGGTCGGACACAGCATAGTGTACTCATTTCTAATATAATAATCTAAGGGCAGTCAGGCTTTCCTTTGTGTGTTGTTTAAAAGTGTTATACCTTGGTATTGCTCTGGTGTAGGTGATGTTATATGATGTTTAATGATATTCAAGCTCGTACGCTAAGACAGTTCTACCTGGCCAAGTTTTGAATAAAGTTTACCTACATTATCTTTGTGTTCCGTTGGCGTATAGAAAGGGATCTTCATGTACGAACCAGGGGGTTGTTGAATAATATTTTCAGACAGTAGAAATTTCCACAGAAAACCAGACAAACTGATTTTATTCAAAAGGTTTTATTGGGGGATAATTATACATCGAGATAGGGGCGGTAGAATTTGGGAACGTTGCGACGTTTCGTCTGATTTATCAGACTTCTTCAGGCAATGTTTGGTTGAATAATATTTGGTCGTCCATGAGGCTGGACGATACGACATGTCGAACGATGAACGACATACTGGACGACCTTTTTAATTCAGGGTAGTATAAAACTAGTCGTTGTCATCAGCATCATCGTTCAGTACATTTTATATACAAACGCCTATACGCATCGAGCGAAGCAGTGGTACTTCTGAGAAAAGCAGGCCGAGTAGTGCAGTCCCTGTCTCTAAGTTCGATTTGTAAAATGTTTCTCACATATGATTTGATCATTAACAAATGATGGAATTTAGTATACATGTATGACATACATAAAAATTATTGGTTCAAAATTTGTTTTAGTTTGAATGAGATTTAGTGCATGAAGAACGAGTTTGACATCGTCTACGACACCTCTAGAGGTGTCTTTCGGGACGACAAATGGACGACAAAATAGACCACATTTTCAAGATGAAGGATTTCTTATGCTATACACCTACGACTTTTGAGGTTCTCGTATCGTCAAAGGCTCCATGCACTAACACCCCCCCCCCCCCCCCCACCTCTCTCCTCCCTCAGAGTGTGATGACTTAATGTCTCAGAGTTTTGTGGACGGCATCTCTTCTTAGAATAACAGTGACTGTAGCATCCGTTTGTACAAGTAAAAGTAGGCACAACATCCCCCAGTGACTGTTAATATACTAACTTCCTGAACTTCTAATTACCAGCATCCACCAAGATACGAACTAAACAACATGTAAATTGCGCAAACCTTAAACAAAAACCACATCCACCAAGATGCAAACTTAACAATATGCTCATTCTTTAAAACCATCTTACATTAATCACATCCACCAAAATACACACAAAACAACAAACTCGTTCCACAAACCGTCTTACAGTAATCACATCCACCAAAATACACACTAAACAGCAAACTCATTCTACAAACCGTCTTACAGTAATCACATCCACCAAAATACACACTAAACAACAAACTCATTCTACAAACCGTCTTACAGTAATCACATCCACCAAAATACACACTAAACAACTTGTACATTCTACAAACCGTCTTACAGTAATCACATCCACCAAAATACACACTATACAACATGTACATTCTACAAACCGTCTTACAGTAATCACATCCACCAAAATACACACTAAACAACATGTACATTCTACAAACCGTCTTACAGTAATCACATCCACCAAAATACACACTAAACAGCAAACTCATTCTACAAAACGTCTTACAGTAATCACATCCACCAAAATACACACTAAACAACAAACTCATTCTACAAACCGTCTTACAGTAATCACATCCACCAAAATACACACTAAACAACATGTACATTCTACAAACCGTCTTACAGTAATCACATCCACCAAAATACACACTAAACAACAAACTCATTCTACAAACCGTCTTACAGTAATCACATCCACCAAAATACACACTATACAACATGTACATTCTACAAACCGTCTTACAGTAATCACATCCACCAAAATACACACTAAACAACATGTACATTCTACAAACCGTCTTACAGTAATCACATCCACCAAAATACACACTAAACAACATGTACATTCTACAAACCGTCTTACAGTTATCACATCCACCAAAATACACACTAAACAACAAACTCATTCTACAAACCGTCTTACAGTAATCACATCCACCAAAATACACACTAAACAACATGTACATTCTACAAACCGTCTTACAGTTATCACATCCACCAAAATACACACTAAACAACATGTACATTCTACAAACCGTCTTACAGTTATCACATCCACCAAAATACACACTAAACAACATGTACATTCTACAAACCGTCTTACAGTTATCACATCCACCAAAATACACACTAAACAACAAACTCATTCTACAAACCGTCTTACAGTAATCACATCCACCAAAATACACCCTAAACAACATGTACATTCTACAAACCGTCTTACAGTAATCACATCCACCAAAATACACACTAAACAACATGTACATTCTACAAACCGTCTTACAGTAATCACATCCACCAAAATACACACTAAACAACATGTACATTCTACAAACCGTCTTACAGTAATCACATCCACCAAAATACACACTAAACAGCAAACTCATTCTACAAACCGTCTTACAGTAATCACATCCACCAAAATACACACTAAACAGCAAACTCATTCTACAAACCGTCTTACAGTAATCACATCCACCAAAATACACACTAAACAACAAACCCATTCTACAAACCGTCTTACAGTAATCACATCCACCAAAATACACACTAAACAGCAAACTCATTCTACAAACCGTCTTACAGTAATCACATCCACCAAAATACACACTAAACAACATGTACATTCTACAAACCGTCTTACAGTAATCACATCCACCAAAATACACACTAAACAACATGTACATTCTACAAACCGTCTTACAGTAATCACATCCACCAAAATACACACTAAACAACATGTACATTCTACAAACCGTCTTACAGTAATCACATCCACCAAAATACACACTAAACAACATGTACATTCTACAAACCGTCTTACAGTAATCACATCCACCAAAATACACACTAAACAACATGTACATTCTACAAACCGTCTTACAGTAATCACATCCACCAAAATACACACTAAACAACAAACTCGTTCTACAAACCGTCTTACAGTAATCACATCCACCAAAATACACACTAAACAGCAAACTCGTTCTACAAACTGTCTTACATTAATCACATCCACCAAAATACACACTAAACAACAAACCTACTATACTTGCTATAATGACATGTTGTCATAATTATGTCAATTTTGTTAGCTACCATAGCAATTAAGGGCGTGTGTTAAATCATAAGTGGTCTTAAGTGATGTGATATCGAGTTGTTGATACCCTCTCCTCAGTCACAACTTGTCAGATGTTGCGACGAGGGACAGTTTACCACTCAGTAAAATATCCCTCCGCCCACCACCAAGGGAACAAAAAGTAGTCCTCGATATGTGACCAGAACTAACCTCCCTGCCGTGTTGTTTTTTCTAGTTTCAGTGTGCGCTAGTTGTCTCACATTACATTGCAGTATTTCCGTATATATATATATATATATATATATATATATATATATATATATATATATATATGCGGTGATCGCATCTTATATGAGTTCTCACAGTAAATAGACAGAGATTACTACTTCTATGATGAATTGTAATCCATGTTTTTTTAATATGAAGCCCATTGGTGTGGTGAGTAAAACTCCCAGTACAGTTCATAGTTGGTTTTATTGAGGTATTTGACAGATCAGATGCATCCCTTGTGTTTCAGCGATTCCCTTGAACGTTTTATAGACCTGTATTTATGATCCCTGTGTGTTTATCACGCCGTCATACGGAGCGGGGAGGGGCGGGGAGCTCATCGCCCGTATTTATGGTGTTTACGCTGCTCGTATTTATGGTGGTTACGCTGCTCGTATTTATGGTGTTTACGCTGCTCGTATTTATGGTGTTTACGCTGCTCGTATTTATGGTGGTTACGCTGCTCGTATTTATGGTGTTTACGCTGCTCGTATTTATGGTGTTTACGCTGCTCGTATTTATGGTGTTAACGCTGCTCGTATTTATGGTGTTTACGTCCAGCCTCAGTTACAGATAATTCGCGGCACGCCCACTGTGAGCAGACACATAAACTACCATGTGACCAAACCTCCGCTCTCATTGGTCATGGGATCTAACACTCGGCTCTCATTGGTCATGGGATCTAACACTCGCCTCCCATTGGTCATGGGATCTAACACTCGGCTCTCATTGGTCATGGGATCTAACACTCGCCTCCCATTGGTCACATGACCAAACACTTGCCTCTCATTGGTCACATGACCAAACACTCGCCTCTCATTGGTCACATGACCAAACACTCACCTCTCATTGGTCACATGACCGAACACTCAGCTTTCATTGGTCACATGCCAAAACACTTGGCTCTCATTGGTCACGTGACCAAACACTCGCCTCTCATTGGTCACATGCCAAAACACTTGGCTCTCATTGGTCACGTGACCAAACACTCCCCTCTCATTGGTCAAATAACCAAACACTTGGCTCTCATTGGTCACATGACCGAACACTCAGCTTTCATTGGTCACATGCCAAAACACTTGGCTCTCATTGGTCACGTGACCCAAACACTCCCCTCTCATTGGTCACGTGACCAAACACTCCCCTCTCATTGGTCAAATAACCAAACACTTGGCTCTCATTGGTCACATGACTAAATACTTGGCTCTCATTGGTCACATGACCAAACACTCGGCTCTCATTGGTCACATGACTAAAGCTGACCTGGGGCCCGTTTAATAATCTAAGATCCTACATGTAGACCCCTTCCGTCTTCATGTAGGATCCAAGATTATTAAAGGGGCCCCTGTTTCATTAATACAAACCACACGGGCAGGTTTCCCTCATTTACACATGACTGGAAATAGGTGAAATGTTCTTCAGAGGAAACTGCGTCTTTTCCCGTTAAGAGGTGCGTACTTCACATTCCACTCAGTCCGTTTCGTGATGAATCTAATTAAATAGTGTGTAATCTCACGGCTGACATCACGGGGATACAGGACTACACGGTTAATAGGACATGTTTCCTAGTTGAGAGGTTTCTGCTCTTCACAGATGAGTTACGAGTCAGGGAGGACTGGGGAGTGGCCGCCTCCCTCCCCGCTTTACCTCGTCCTGCACCTCACCAGCTGCCTCACACTCTCGTCCCGAGTAGGATTATGAAGCGGCCCCATAGAGTCCTGTATGTGTGTGATAGTAGACCTATCTGAGAGAACCAACGCCCACCGCCAACTTGTATATATACATCGATTAAGGCCTTTAAACATGCTATTAAAACTACAGTTAATTGGGGTAATTAATTCCGAACTATAAACTATATATTTTTGAACATTAAAGATATGAACGCTCCCACAGTGGTGTTTTTGATCCATCTCATCTATATCATTTATCCCTAATTTCATTTGTATTATTGAAGCTCCGGTGTATATGTGGGTATTTCCATTCACGGAAGATCTGTCTTATGACAGAGTTGAATGACGCTTGAAATAAAAGAAAAATAAAAAAAATAAAAATAAAAATGTCACACCTCATACAAGTACAGCCATGGAACCCCAGGTTACCTTGGTATCAATATATTCTAACCAGCAGTGAATTAGAATTAGGATATTGTGTTCTATATAGAGTAAAAAGTGACATAGTGGAATCGTCAGCCACTACATGGCAATGCCTCCAGACATCTTCAGGCCCTACATGGCAATGTTTCCAGACATCTTCAGACCCTACATGGCAATGTTTCCAGGTATCTTCAGCCCCTACAGTTCAGAACTTGAACAAAAAAAAACAAAAAAACATGGCAATGCCTCCAGACATCTTCAGGCCCTACATGGCAATGCCTCCAGACATCTTCAGGCCCTACATGGCAATGCCTCCAGACATCTTCAGACCCTACATGGCAATGCCTCCAGACATCTTCAGGCCCTACATGGCAATGCCTCCAGACATCTTCAGGCCCTACACGGCAATGCATCCAGACATCTTCAGGCCCTACATGGCAATGCTTCCAGGCATCTTCAGACCCTACATGGCAATGTTTCCAGACATCTTCAGACCCTACATGGCAATGTTTCCAGGTATCTTCAGCCCCTACATGGCAATGCCTCCAGTCATCTTCAGGCCCTACATGGCAATGCCTCCAGGCATCTTCCTAGATAAGGATGTATAATACTAGGTGTCCTCCAACTATTGGGGTCTAACTGAGAACGAGAAACCCTCTCATTGACTGTTCTGAATACTAAGATCTTATGCTGTGAGAATGTTAATTATTGAGGATTACATCTCTCTTGTAACACGACAGTTTTAAGTGTTGTTCAAATTGAGGGCCATCTTTATCATTAACATCGTAATGTAATTAGTTTCCGCTGCGAGGATCATCTTTTATCGGCGTCTCGTATAATCAGTGATGAGTGGCGCCCTCTCCCGGGACGCCCGCTAACTCCTCCCCAGGTGGCGTTCACGTAGCGTCCCTCAGGCGGTCACGTGACTGGAGACTGGCGCCCCCTGTGGGTCGGTGGGAGTTTTAAACACGGCGGTTTAATGGTGATTGGTGTGTGTGGTGGTCGTGTGGTGCTAGCGGAGAGTGGATTAAGTGAAACGCACACCGTCGCACAACTTTCTTCAGTTTTCTCACAGTCTCAAATCTCAGTGGGATTTCTCATTATAATTGTTTTAGAGACTGTGAGAAAGAAAACGTACACACTTGCACCCTAGCAGTTTTATCCACAAGAGCTTTTCTGCTGTTCTGGGCTCAGTCCTATGTCATATCTACCTTTTCTGGTATTCTTGGCTCAGTCCTGTATCACATTTACATTTTCTAGTGTTCTCACCTCAGTCCTGTATCATATTTGTTGGTGTTCTTAACACAGTCGCGTATCATATTTACATTTTCTGATATTCTCGGCTCAGTCGCGTATCGTATCTACATTTTCTGGTATCCTCGGCTCAGTCGCGTAACGTATCTACATTTTCTGGTATCCTTGGCTCAGTCCCGTATCGTATCTACATTTTCTGGTACTCTCGGCTCAGTCGCGTATCGTATCTACATTTTCTGGTATCCTCGGCTCAGTCCCATATCGTATCTACATTTTCAAGTACTCTCGGCTCAGTCCCGTATCGTATCTACATTTTCTGATATTCTCGGCTCAGTCCCGTATCGTATCTACATTTTCTGGTATTCTCGGCTCAGTCGCGTATCATATTTACATTTTCTGGTATTCTCGGCTCAGTCGCGTATCATATTTACATTTTCTGATATTCTCGGCTCAGTCCCGTATCGTATCTACATTTTCTGGTACTCTCGGCTCAGTCCCGTATCGTATCTACATTTTCTGGTATCCTCGGCTCAGTCGCGTATCGTATCTACATTTTCTGGTATCCTCGGCTCAGTCCCGTATCGTATCTACATTTTCTGGTTTTCTCGGCTCAGTCCCGTATCGTATCTACATTTTCTTGTATCCTCGGCTCAGTCCCGTATCGTATCTACATTTTCTGGTATTCTCGGCTCTGCCCCGTATCGTATCTACATTTTCTGGTGTTCTCGGCTCAGTCCCGTATCGTATCTACATTTTCTGGTATCCTCGGCTCAGTCCCGTATCGTATCTACATTTTCTGGTATCCTCGGCTCAGTCCCGTATCGTATCTACATTTTCTGGTATCCTCGGCTCTGCCCCGTATCGTATCTACATTTTCTGGTATCCTCGGCTCAGTCCCGTATCGTATCTACATTTTCTGGTATCCTCGGCTCTGCCCCGTATCGTATCTACATTTTCTGATATCCTCGGCTCAGTCCCGTATCGTATCTACATTTTCTGGTATCCTCGGCTCAGTCCCGTATCGTATCTACATTTTCTGGTATCCTCGGCTCTGCCCCGTATCGTATCTACATTTTCTGGTATCCTCGGCTCAGTCCCGTATCGTATCTACATTTTCTGGTATCCTCGGCTCTGCCCCGTATCGTATCTACATTTTCTGATATCCTCGGCTCAGACCCGTATCGTATCTACATTTTCTGGTATTCTCGGCTCAGTCCCGTATCGTTTCTACATTTTCTGGTATCCTCGGCTCAGTCCCGTATGGTATCTACATTCTCGGGTATTCTCGGCTCAGACCCGTATCGTATCTACATTTTCTTGTATCCTCGGCTCAATCCCGTATCGTATCTACCTTTTCTGGTATCCTCGGCTCAGTCGCGTATCATATCTACATTTTCTGGTATCCTCGGCTCAGTCCCGTATCGTATGTGTTTTCACGGGGCCTAGCGTCGAACCTCTTCCCCACCACGTAGCGACCACGGAATAGCAGTCCCGTATCGTATCTACATTTTCTGGTATTCTCGGCTCAATTCCGTATCGTATCTACATTTTCTGGTGTTCTCCGCTCAGTCCCGTATCATATCTACATTTTCTGGTATCCTCGGCTCAGTCCCGTATCGTATCTACATTTTCTGGTATTCTCGGCTCAATTCCGTATCGTATCTACATTTTCTGGTGTTCTCCGCTCTGCCCCGTATCGTATCTACATTTTCTGGTATCCTCGGCTCAATCCTGGGTGTTATGTGTTTCGCTGGTCGTGAACAGGGGATTACAGGGATTCACCAGTCACAGACCAGGGATCAGCGGGTTCAGGGGTCACGTGGTGACAGAGAGTGAGACGGTTTAGAGAGATACACGAGTATTATCTACAGTACTTCAGTAAGCAGACCGCACCAGCTGATTAGGTGTCCGCTGTCTGACCTGCTGTGTGAGGGGGAGGGACGGCTGCTGGGAGGTGGTTCTAAAACTAACAACGATTAAAGTCTTATTGTGGTCTTTTGTTGCATTAAAATGATCTCTCTTTACGGAGGATAGTTTTATAAAGATGATCGGGAAAAATGTTATTTTTTGGTTTTGTTAGAGTTTGCAAGTTTTAGCTTATTTTAGGTTCATTGCTAGGTGAGTTTGATCCTGCATAAGAAAACTTCTTCCACGAAAACGGGAAAAACAGAGGACCACATTAAAAAAACTCTGATCGACACTAACGCCTGAGGTTAGTCCTAATCGTAATCGTTCAGAATCGTTCTCAGTTTTAGAAACACCGATCAGAGGCCTGTTTAATAATCTAGGAGCGTACATGAAGACCCTTTTCTGTAAATTGTACAAGGTTTACCGTTTAATGGCATTTAGTCTGTTCGCTAAAACAGTCTTAGTCGTCCATAAGGTCGTCTATACCTGTTTAAGAAAGTTGACAGGCCCCTGTGTCTCTATGACATACAAAAAGGAGTCTACATATACGATCATAGATTATTAAACGGGCCCCTGGGTCTCTATGACATACAGAAAAGGGCCTACATATACGAGCCTAGATTATCAAACGGGCCCCTGGGTCTCTATGACATACAAAAAGGGGTCTACATATACGATCCTAGATTATTAAACGGGCCCCTGGGTCTCTACGACATACAAAAAGTATCTACATGTACGATCCTAGATTATCAAACGGGCCCCTGGGTCTCTATGACATACAAAAAGGGGCCTACATATACGATCATAGATTATTAAACGGGCCCCTGGGTCTCTATGACATACAGAAAAGTATCTACATGTACGATCCTAGATTATTAAACGGGCCCCTGTGTCTCTATGACATACAGAAAAGTATCTACATGTACGATCCTAGATTATTAAACGGGCCCCTGGGTCTCTATGACATACAGAAAAGGGTCTCCATGTACGATTCTAGATTATTAAACGGGCCCCTGGGTCTCTATGACATACAGAAAAGGGTCTCCATGTACGATCCTAGATAAATAAACGGGCCCCTGGGTCTCTATGGCATACAGAAAAGGGCCTACATGTACGATCCTAGATTAATAAACGGGCCCCTGGGTCTCTATGGCATACAGAAAAGGGCCTACATGTACGATCCTAGATTAATAAACGGGCCCCTGGGTCTCTATGACATACAAAAAGGGGTCTTCATAAACGATCATAGATTATTAAACAGGCCCCTGGTCTCCTGCAGTCTTCAGGTAGTCGTACGAGAGTCGAAGGACGACAAAAATACTTGAAATGTCCGTCCAGACTGTTTAATAAATCTGTCATTGTCCTGAGCTGGTCGTCTAATCAACCTGGTACAGTACCCCTCGGAGTTCTAACAGGAGAAATATGTTTATGATGTAGGACTGAAAAACACCCCCTGGATTATTCAACGGGCCACATATCGTGATTCTACCTCAGATAGTGATCTCTGTGATTTGTGATGGCGGTGATTGAGGCGGTCACTGTGTAAATTAAAGTCTACGTCACGATCATGATGGCGGGTCTATTCGGGACAGTGATCTCTGTGATTTGTGATGGCGGTGATTGAGGCGGTCACTGTGTAAATTAAAGTCTACGTCATGATGGCGGGTCTATTCGGGACAGTGATCTCTGTGATTTGTGATGGCGGTGATTGAGGCGGTCACTGTGTAAATTAAAGTCTACGTCACGATCATGATGGCGGGTCTATTCGGGACAGTGATCTCAGTGATTTGTGATGGCGGTGATTGAGGCGGTCACTGTGTAAATTAAAGTCTACGTCACGATCATGATGGCGGGTCTATTCGGGACGGTGATCTCTGTGATTTGTGATGGCGGTGATTGAGGCGGTCACTGTGTAAATTAAAGTCTACGTCATGATGGCGGGTCTATTCGGGACAGTGATCTCTGTGATTTGTGATGGCGGTGATTGAGGCGGTCACTGTGTAAATTAAAGTCTACGTCATGATGGCGGGTCTATTCGGGACAGTGATCTCAGTGATTTGTGATGGCGGTGATTGAGGCGGTCACTGTGTAAATTAAAGTCTACGTCACGATCATGATGGCGGGTCTATTCGGGACGGTGATCTCAGTGATTTGTGATGGCGGTGATTGAGGCGGTCACTGTGTAAATTAAAGTCTACGTCACGATCATGATGGCGGGTCTATTCAGGACGGTGATCTCTGTGATTTGTGATGGCGGTGATTGAGGCGGTCACTGTGTAAATTAAAGTCTACGTCACGATGGCGGGTCTATTCGGGACGGTGATCTCTGTGATTTGTGATGGCGGTGATTGAGGCGGTCACTGTGTAAATTAAAGTCTACGTCACGATCATGATGGCGGGTCTATTCGGGACGGTGATCTCTGTGATTTGTGATGGCGGTGATTGAGGCGGTCACTGTGTAAATTAAAGTCTACGTCATGATGGCGGGTCTATTCGGGACGGTGATCTCTGTGATTTGTGATGGCGGTGATTGAGGCGGTCACTGTGTAAATTAAAGTCTACGTCACGATCATGATGGCGGGTCTATTCGGGACAGTGATCTCTGTGATTTGTGATGGCGGTGATTGAGGCGGTCACTGTGTAAATTAAAGTCTACGTCACGATCATGATGGCGGGTCTATTCGGGACGGTGATCTCTGTGATTTGTGATGGCGGTGATTGAGGCGGTCACTGTGTAAATTAAAGTCTACGTCATGATGGCGGGTCTATTCGGGACGGTGATCTCTGTGATTTGTGATGGCGGTGATTGAGGCGGTCACTGTGTAAATTAAAGTCTACGTCACGATCATGATGGCGGGTCTATTCGGGACAGTGATCTCTGTGATTTGTGATGGCGGTGATTGAGGCGGTCACTGTGTAAATTAAAGTCTACGTCACGATCATGATGGCGGGTCTATTCGGGACGGTGATCTCTGTGATTTGTGATGGCGGTGATTGAGGCGGTCACTGTGTAAATTAAAGTCTATGTCACGATCATGATGGCGGGTCTATTCGGGACAGTGATCTCAGTGATTTGTGATGGCGGTGATTGAGGCGGTCACTGTGTAAATTAAAGTCTACGTCACGATCATGATGGCGGGTCTATTCGGGACAGTGATCTCTGTGATTTGTGATGGCGGTGATTGAGGCGGTCACTGTGTAAATTAAAGTCTACGTCATGATGGCGGGTCTATTCGGGACAGTGATCTATGTGATTTGTGATGGCGGTGATTGAGGCGGTCACTGTGTAAATTAAAGTCTACGTCATGATGGCGGGTCTATTCGGGACAGTGATCTCTGTGATTTGTGATGGCGGTGATTGAGGCGGTCACTGTGTAAATTAAAGTCTACGTCACGATGGCGGGTCTATTCGGGACAGTGATCTCTGTGATTTGTGATGGCGGTGATTGAGGCGGTCACTGTGTAAATTAAAGTCTACGTCATGATGGCGGGTCTATTCGGGACAGTGATCTCTGTGATTTGTGATGGCGGTGATTGAGGCGGTCACTGTGTAAATTAAAGTCTACGTCACGATGGCGGGTCTATTCGGGACGGTGATCTCTGTGATTTGTGATGGCGGTGATTGAGGCGGTCACTGTGTAAATTAAAGTCTACGTCACGATCATGATGGCGGGTCTATTCGGGACGGTGATCTCTGTGATTTGTGATGGCGGTGATTGAGGGGGTCACTGTGTAAATTAAAGTCTGCATCATGATGGCGGTCTATTCGGGACAGTGATCTCTGTGATTTGTGATGGCGGTGATTGAGGCGGTCACTGTGTAAATTAAAGTCTGCGTCATGATCATGATGGCGGGTCTATTCGGGACGGTGATCTCCGTGATTTGTGATGGCGGTGATGGAGGCGGTCACTGTGTAAATTAAAGTCTACGTCACGATCATGATGGCGGGTCTATTCGGGACAGTGATCTCTGTGATTTGTGATGGCGGTGATTGAGGCGGTCACTGTGTAAATTAAAGTCTACGTCACGATCATGATGGCGGGTCTATTCGGGACAGTGATCTCTGTGATTTGTGATGGCGGTGATTGAGGCGGTCACTGTGTAAATTAAAGTCTACGTCATGATGGCGGTCTATTCGGGACAGTGATCTCTGTGATTTGTGATGGCGGTGATTGAGGCGGTCACTGTGTAAATTAAAGTCTACGTCACGATCATGATGGCGGGTCTATTCGGGACAGTGATCTCTGTGATTTGTGATGGCGGTGATTGAGGCGGTCACTGTGTAAATTAAAGTCTACGTCATGATGGCGGGTCTATTCGGGACAGTGATCTCTGTGATTTGTGATGGCGGTGATTGAGGCGGTCACTGTGTAAATTAAAGTCTACGTCACGATCATGATGGCGGGTCTATTCGGGACAGTGATCTCTGTGATTTGTGATGGCGGTGATTGAGGCGGTCACTGTGTAAATTAAAGTCTACGTCATGATGGCGGGTCTATTCGGGACAGTGATCTCTGTGATTTGTGATGGCGGTGATTGAGGCGGTCACTGTGTAAATTAAAGTCTACGTCACGATGGCGGGTCTATTCGGGACGGTGATCTCTGTGATTTGTGATGGCGGTGATTGAGGCGGTCACTGTGTAAATTAAAGTCTACGTCACGATCATGATGGCGGGTCTATTCGGGACGGTGATCTCAGTGATTTGTGATGGCGGTGATTGAGGCGGTCACTGTGTAAATTAAAGTCTACGTCACGATCATGATGGCGGGTCTATTCGGGACAGTGATCTCCGTGATTTGTGATGGCGGTGATTGAGGCGGTCACTGTGTAAATTAAAGTCTACGTCACGATCATGATGGCGGGTCTATTCGGGACAGTGATCTCTGTGATTTGTGATGGCGGTGATTGAGGCGGTCACTGTGTAAATTAAAGTCTACGTCACAATCATGATGGCGGGTCTATTCGGGACAGTGATCTCCGTGATTTGTGATGGCGGTGATTGAGGCGGTCACTGTGTAAATTAAAGTCTACGTCACGATCATGATGGCGGGTCTATTCAGGACGGTGATCTCTGTGATTTGTGATGGCGGTGATTGAGGCGGTCACTGTGTAAATTAAAGTCTACGTCACGATCATGATGGCGGGTCTATTCGGGACAGTGATCTCTGTGATTTGTGATGGCGGTGATTGAGGCGGTCACTGTGTAAATTAAAGTCTACGTCACGATCATGATGGCGGGTCTATTCGGGACAGTGATCTCTGTGATTTGTGATGGCGGTGATTGAGGCGGTCACTGTGTAAATTAAAGTCTACGTCACGATCATGATGGCGGGTCTATTCGGGACAGTGATCTCTGTGATTTGTGATGGCGGTGATTGAGGCGGTCACTGTGTAAATTAAAGTCTACGTCACGATCGTGATGGCGGGTCTATTCGGGAAGGTGATCTCTGTGATTTGTGATGGCGGTGATTGAGGCGGTCACTGTGTAAATTAAAGTCTACGTCACGATCATGATGGCGGGTCTATTCGGGACGGTGATCTCCGTGATTTGTGATGGCGGTGATTGAGGCGGTCACTGTGTAAATTAAAGTCTACGTCACGATCATGATGGCGGGTCTATTCGGGACAGTGATCTCTGTGATTTGTGATGGCGGTGATTGAGGCGGTCACTGTGTAAATTAAAGTCTATGTCACGATCATGATGGCGGGTCTATTCGGGACAGTGATCTCTGTGATTTGTGATGGCGGTGATTGAGGCGGTCACTGTGTAAATTAAAGTCTGTGTCACGATCATGATGGCGGGTCTATTCGGGACAGTGATCTATGTGATTTGTGATGGCGGTGATTGAGGCGGTCACTGTGTAAATTAAAGTCTACGTCACGATCATGATGGCGGGTCTATTCGGGACAGTGATCTCTGTGATTTGTGATGGCGGTGATTGAGGCGGTCACTGTGTAAATTAAAGTCTACGTCACGATCATGATGGCGGGTCTATTCGGGACAGTGATCTCCGTGATTTGTGATGGCGGTGATTGAGGCGGTCACTGTGTAAATTAAAGTCTACGTCATGATGGCGGGTCTATTCGGGAAGGTGATCTCTGTGATTTGTGATGGCGGTGATTGAGGCGGTCACTGTGTAAATTAAAGTCTACGTCACGATCATGATGGCGGGTCTATTCGGGACAGTGATCTCTGTGATTTGTGATGGCGGTGATTGAGGCGGTCACTGTGTAAATTAAAGTCTATGTCACGATCATGATGGCGGGTCTATTCGGGACAGTGATCTCTGTGATTTGTGATGGCGGTGATTGAGGCGGTCACTGTGTAAATTAAAGTCTACGTCATGATGGCGGGTCTATTCGGGACAGTGATCTCCGTGATTTGTGATGGCGGTGATTGAGGCGGTCACTGTGTAAATTAAAGTCTACGTCACGATCATGATGGCGGGTCTATTCGGGATAGTGATCTCTGTGATTTGTGATGGCGGTGATTGAGGCGGTCACTGTGTAAATTAAAGTCTACGTCACGATCATGATGGCGGGTCTATTCGGGACAGTGATCTCTGTGATTTGTGATGGCGGTGATTGAGGCGGTCACTGTGTAAATTAAAGTCTGCATCACGATCATGATGGCGGGTCTATTCGGGACAGTGATCTCCGTGATTTGTGATGGCGGTGATTGAGGCGGTCACTGTGTAAATTAAAGTCTACGTCATGATGGCGGGTCTATTCGGGAAGGTGATCTCTGTGATTTGTGATGGCGGTGATTGAGGCGGTCACTGTGTAAATTAAAGTCTACGTCACGATCATGATGGCGGGTCTATTCGGGACAGTGATCTCTGTGATTTGTGATGGCGGTGATTGAGGCGGTCACTGTGTAAATTAAAGTCTACGTCACGATCATGATGGCGGGTCTATTCGGGACAGTGATCTCTGTGATTTGTGATGGCGGTGATTGAGGTGATCACTTTGTAAATTAAAGTCTACGTCACGATCATGATGGCGGGTCTATTCGGGACAGTGATCTCCGTGATTTGTGATGGCGGTGATTGAGGCGGTCACTGTGTAAATTAAAGTCTACGTCATGATGGCGGGTCTATTCGGGACGGTGATCTCCGTGATTTGTGATGGCGGTGATTGAGGCGGTCACTGTGTAAATTAAAGTCTACGTCATGATGGCGGGTCTATTCGGGACAGTGATCTATGTGATTTGTGATGGCGGTGATTGAGGCGGTCACTGTGTAAATTAAAGTCTACGTCACGATCATGATGGCGGGTCTATTCGGGACAGTGATCTCTGTGATTTGTGATGGCGGTGATTGAGGCGGTCACTGTGTAAATTAAAGTCTATGTCACGATCATGATGGCGGGTCTATTCGGGACAGTGATCTATGTGATTTGTGATGGCGGTGATTGAGGCGGTCACTGTGTAAATTAAAGTCTGTGTCACGATCATGATGGCGGGTCTATTCGGGACGGTGATCTCTGTGATTTGTGATGGCGGTGATTGAGGCGGTCACTGTGTAAATTAAAGTCTACGTCACGATCATGATGGCGGGTCTATTCGGGACAGTGATCTCCGTGATTTGTGATGGCGGTGATTGAGGCGGTCACTGTGTAAATTAAAGTCTACGTCACGATCATGATGGCGGGTCTATTCGGGACAGTGATCTCCGTGATTTGTGATGGCGGTGATTGAGGCGGTCACTGTGTAAATTAAAGTCTACGTCACGATCATGATGGCGGGTCTATTCGGGACAGTGATCTCCGTGATTTGTGATGGCGGTGATTGAGGCGGTCACTGTGTAAATTAAAGTCTACGTCACGATCATGATGGCGGGTCTATTCGGGACGGTGATCTCTGTGATTTGTGATGGCGGTGATTGAGGCGGTCACTGTGTAAATTAAAGTCTACGTCACGATCATGATGGCGGGTCTATTCGGGACAGTGATCTCTGTGATTTGTGATGGCGGTGATTGAGGCGGTCACTGTGTAAATTAAAGTCTACGTCACGATCATGATGGCGGGTCTATTCGGGACAGTGATCTCCGTGATTTGTGATGGCGGTGATTGAGGCGGTCACTGTGTAAATTAAAGTCTACGTCATGATGGCGGGTCTATTCGGGACAGTGATCTCTGTGATTTGTGATGGCGGTGATTGAGGCGGTCACTGTGTAAATTAAAGTCTACGTCACGATCATGATGGCGGGTCTATTCGGGACAGTGATCTCTGTGATTTGTGATGGCGGTGATTGAGGCGGTCACTGTGTAAATTAAAGTCTACGTCACGATCATGATGGCGGGTCTATTCGGGACAGTGATCTCTGTGATTTGTGATGGCGGTGATTGAGGCGGTCACTGTGTAAATTAAAGTCTACGTCACGATCATGATGGCGGGTCTATTCGGGAAGGTGATCTCTGTGATTTGTGATGGCGGTGATTGAGGCGGTCACTGTGTAAATTAAAGTCTACGTCACGATCATGATGGCGGGTCTATTCGGGACAGTGATCTCTGTGATTTGTGATGGCGGCTGTCGGCTGTAAATTTCACTCTCACAGCACGCTCTAATTGTCCGACAACTGGGGCAGATCGCCCTGATCGGGATCACGACCAAATCCTCTCTTCTCAGTTTCGTCTTCATGTTGTTGTTTTTCTTCAATTTTTAATTTGATTTAATTTTTTATGGGAGTAAGAGAAAGAAGCAGGAAGTTTATTTTCATACATCGATGAACGAACCAGATATACACCGTACGTATGTGATAAGTTTATACATCCCTTTGTAGCAAATACGTCCCTACGTGACAAATACGTCCCTACGTGACAAATACGTCCCCTTGTGACAAATACGTTCCTACGTGACAAATACGTCCCTTTGTGACAAATGCGTCCCTCCGTGACAAATACGTCCCTGCATTACAAATACGTCCCTGCGTGACAAATACGTCCCTACGTGACAAATACGTCCCTGCGTGACAAATACGACCCTACATGACAAATACGTCTCTACGTGACAAATACGTCCCTACGTGACAAAAACATCCCCTTGTGACAAATACGTCCCTACGTGACAAATACGTCCCCTTGTGACAAATGCGTCCCTACATGACAAATACGTCCCTACGTGACAAATACGTCCCCTTGTGACAAATGCGTCCCTACGTGACAAATACGTCTCTACGTGACAAATACGTCCCTGCATGACAAATACGTCCCTGCATGACAAATACGTCCCTGCATGACAAATACGTCCCTGCATGACAAATACGTCACTATGCGATGTCGAATGGGCGGGTCTGTAAGTGTGAAATATGATAATGAGAAGAAGGGTAGACCAAAGGGGCTGTTACTCTCAAGCTGACTCAGAAAGTCTGAGGACGACCTGAGACGTGAGGTGAGCGTTGAGGTGTCGGGCCGGGCGATAATACGGGAATAACCTCCACCTTCCTTCAAACGGCTCTGGTAAGGATTGAGATTTGTAGGCACACATGGGGCGTCCTGCACACCAGTCCCTGTGTCCCACCCCTGAGGGTGTCAATATCTCCCCCCTCCTGAACATGACCAGGACTTATTTAAATGCCTTTATGGATTTCTCGGTCGGAGCAGACCGTCCTGTGAAAGTATGATTTACACAGAGGGCTGAGATAGAAGTGAGACCTCGATCAATGTCAGGCCTCAGTGCCTGTGTCTGTGTCTGTGTCTGTCTGTGTGGCCCACTTCACCCCGTCTCACAGTCTCTGCTGCTGATATCTGGACTTTGTCAGTTTGTCTGGTTATAGATAGGAATGCCGACCAGCCTTTGAGGTGTGCCAGAGAATCGCCAGGTATCAGCAACCTGATAACAACAGGTTCACCAGAAGACGAGAGTCATGAGGGATCAGTTATTGATATAGGAGGACATCTTGAATATCATATACCCGCTTAGTAACACGTTATAATTACAGTAATATAGGCAGACATCGTGAATATTATATACCCACTTAGTAACATCTTTATGACTACAGTAATATAGGAGGACATCTTGAATATCATATACCCGCTTAGTAACACGTTATAATTACAGTAATATAGGCAGACATCGTAATATTATATACCCACTTAGTAACACGTTATGACTACAGTAATATAGGCAGACATCGTAATATTATATACCTACTTAGTAACACGTTATAATAACAGTAATATAGGCAGACATCGCAATATTATATACCACTTAGTAACATCTTTATGAATACAGTAATATAGGGGGACATGAATATTACAAACCCACTTAGTAGCACGTTATGATTACAGTAATATAGGCAGACATCGTAATATTATATACCCACTTAGAAACATCTTTATGACTACAGTAATATAGGGGCACATGAATATTACAAACCGACTTAGTAGCACGTTATGATTACAGTAATATAGGCAGACATCGTAATATTATATACCCACTTAGTAACACGTTATGATTACAGTAATATAGGAGGACATCTTGAAAATCATATACCCACTTAGTAACATCTTTATGACTACGGTAATATAGACAGACATCGTAATATTATATACCCACTTAGCAACACGTTATTATTACAGTAATATAGACAGACATTGTAATATTATATACCCACTTAGTAACATGTTATGATTACAGTAATATAGGCAGACATCGTAATATTATATACCCACTTAGTAACACGTTATAATTACAGTAATATAGGCAGACATCGTAATATTATATACCCACTTAGTAACACGTTATGATTACAGTAATATAGACAGACATCGTTAATATCATATACCCACTTAGTAACATGTTATGATTACAGTAATATAGGCAGACATCGTGAATATTACATACCCACTTAGTAACACATTATAACTACAGTAATATAGACAGACATCGTAATATCATATACCCACTTAGTAACACGTTATGATTACAGTAATATAGACAGACATCGTAATATTATATACCCACTTCGTAACACGTTATGATTACAGTAATATAGACAGACATCGTTAATATCATATACCCACTTAGTAACATCTTTATGACTACAGTAAAATAGGCAGACATCGTAATATCATATACCCACTTAGTAACACGTTATAATTACAGTAATATAGGCAGACATCTTGAATATTATATACCCACTTAGTAACACGTTATGATAACAGTAATATAGGCAGACATCGTAAATATTATATACCCACTTAGTAACACGTTATAATTACAGTAATATAGGCAGACATCGTGAATATTATATACCACTTAGTAACACGTTATAACTACAGTAATAAAGACAGACATTGTTAATATTATATACCCACTTAGTAACACGTTATGATTACAGTAATATAGACAGACATCGTAATATTATATACCCACTTAGTAACACGTTATAACTACAGTAATATAGACAGACATTGTTAATATTATATACCCACTTAGTAACACGTTATGATTACAGTAATATAGACAGACATCGTAATATTATATACCCACTTAGTAACACGTTATAACTACAGTAATATAGACAGACATTGTTAATATTATATACCCACTTAGTAACACGTTATGATTACAGTAATATTGGCAGACATCGTAATATTATATACCCACTTAGTAACATCTTTATGACTACAGTAAATAGGCAGACATCGTAATATCATATACCCACTTAGTAACACGTTATAATTACAGTAATATAGGCAGACATCTTGAATATTATATACCCACTTAGTAACACGTTATGACTACAGTAATATAGGCAGACATCGTTAATATTATATACCCACTTAGTAACACGTTTTAACTACAGTAATATAGGCAGACATCGTAATATTATATACCCACTTAGTAACGCGTTTTGATTACAGTAATATAGGCAGACTTCGTAATATCATATACCCACTGTTCTGTTTGTGTCTTGTCTGGTGTTTGACAGTTAAGTAAAGCTTTGTTTATGTATTGTTGTGGTGTTTGACTGTTTAGTAGAGCCTTGTTTATATATTGTTTTAGGTGTTTGACTGTTCAGTAGAGCTTTGTTTGCCTATTGTTGTCATCTTTCACTATTTAGATACCGGTCCCCTGACAGGTCTCAACACGATCACTGAGTGTTCCTGGTATTAAAAAACCCGCTCCTTTCTCCTCCTTAGATGGTGATTGACACCAGTCAGAAAACACTCCCTGACGGGTGTCAACACGATTACTGAGTGTTCCTGGTTATAAAAAACTGCTCCTTTCTCCTCCTTAGATGGTGATTGACACCAGTCAGAAAACACTCTCTGACGGGTCTCAACACGATTACTGAGTGTTCCTGGTTATAAAAAACCCGCTCCTTTCTCCTCCTTAGATAGTGATTGACACCAGTCAGAAAACACTCCCTGACGGGTCTCAACACGATTACTGAGTGTTCCTGGTTATAAAAAACCCGCTCCTTTCTCCTCCTTAGATAGTGATTGACACCAGTCAGAAAACACTCCCTGACGGGTCTCAACACGATTACTGAGTGTTCCTGGTTATATTAAAAACCCGCTCCTTTCTCCTCCTTAGATGGTGATTGACACCAGTCAGAAAACACTCCCTGACGGGTCTCAACACGATCACTTAGTGTTCCTGGTTATAAAAAACCCGCTCCTTTCTCCTCCTTAGATAGTGATTGACACCAGTCAGAAAACACTCCCTGACGGGTCTCAACACGATTACTGAGTGTTCCTGGTTATATTAAAAACCCGCTCCTTTCTCCTCCTTAGATGGTGATTGACACCAGTCAGAAAACACTCCCTGACAGGTCTCAACACGATTACTGAGTGTTCCTGGTTATATAAAAAACCCGCTCCTTTCTCGTCCTCAGAATGTTGACTCGGGAGATAAATCTGCAGAAAAAAGTCGACATCTTGACGAGAGAAGGTGCCTGAGTATGGGCGAGGGTCGAGTGGGTGTGAGAGGTGTGAGGGAGGTGTGAGAGAGGTGTGGGAGCTGAGGGGACGTGCGCACACTCTTATCTCGACCCATCCTTTTCTGTTATCTCCGTGTCTAAATACTGTAAAACCTTGTCATAAAGATACACCAGGATTTACTTTGTGTTATTATCCACCTATAGACATGTGGCCGTATGTTTAACATAAACCACTCATTCCTACCCATGTCATATTTATGGCTGTACAACATGAATGGGGCCTACGGGGTATGTACGTGGTGTACAGGGTATGAAAGTTGCATACGGGGTATGTATGTGGCTTACGGGATATGTATGTGGCGTACGGGGTATGTACATGGCGTATGGGGTATGTACGTGGCGTACGGGGTATGTACATGGTGTACAGGGTATGTATGTGGCGTACGGGGTATGCATGTGGCGTACGGGTTATGTATGGGGCCTACGGGGTATGTACGTGGCGTACGGGGTATGTATGTGGCTTACGGGATATGTATGTGGCGTACAGGGTATGTACGTGGCATACGGGGTATTTATCCTACCCCTAATAAAAAACGGCCATAGACTTAACATAGGGAAGTTTTATGTGGCAGGCCGTGACATAAAGTGTTTTTTATGCCACTAGAGTAATAACAATATTGACCAATCAGAGAGCAGGATGTCAGCTACTATGAAAAAAGTTCTGTTGGTCGTCGATTCAATATTTATCTCTTTAACAGTAATATAAGCATAGACGGGGTAGGATAAATACGAAACCGTCAGGTCTGCTCCTCACTACACTTAGACTCTAATACAGCCCGTTGTCACCAGGGCCAGGGCGCACAGGCTCTCATACTGGGACTGTTTTGCACTGCCATTTTAAGGTAGAGATTCCTACCTCCGCTGGTACTAAGCTGCCTTGATTGATTTGCCAGTAACCAGTATGCTACTCTTCAAGCAGAGGTCCTAGAGTCGATTTTACTGGGGATGTACCAAATAAATCAGCTTGGAGAGTTATAATGATTCCCAGAATAGTGCCAGAATCGTGGTATTCTCAGGCTTGGGTTTGCACTAAAATTAGAACAGCCAACCAAGAAATCCTTTTCTCCAATCAGTGCCTAAGGAACTGGCAAATCAGAGCTGTGCTCTGTTAGACCCTTACAGACTTTAAGCAGACTAAGCGCCTGTCGGTATTCCCCCTTGTCAAACTGATACTATAAATAGGACAGCCAACCCCGATATTCCTCTCACTGAAGGTGGCTGGCCAGTCAGAGTCATACTCTGTTAGACCTTCACGTACCGTAACCCGAAGGTGGCACGGTGCGTGAACGGACTACACTACACTCGGCTACGCCTCGTGTAGTAATACACGACCTTCCCGTCGTGGCATAAACATTGACAAGTCTAACTCTCGTTTGGTTTCTACTAAGCATGTGGCTTACGGGGTATGTACGTGGCATACGGGGTACGTACGTGGCGTACGGGGTACGTACGTGGCATACGGGGTACGTACGTGGCGTACGGGGTACGTACGTGGCATACGGGGTATGTACGTGGCGTACGGGGTACGTACGTGGCGTACGGGGTATGCATGTGGCGTACGGGGTATTATGTAGTGTACGGGGTATGTACGGGGTATGTACGTGGCGTACGGGGTATGTACGTGGCGTACGGGGTATTATGTGGCGTATGGGGTATTACGTGGTGTATGGGGTATGTATGTGGTGTACGAGGTATTACGTGGCGTACGGGGTATGTATGTGGCATACGGGGTATGTACGTGGCGTACGAGGTATGTATGTGGCGTACGGGGTATGTATGCGGCATACGGAGTATGTATGCAGCGTATTGGGTATGTATGGCGGCGAAACCCAATAAATCGTCCAAAAGCGACAGTAAAAATTGCTATTTTAAGGTACATAATAATACGAAAACAGGGTCACTGTGGCTGTACGTGACAAATACTTGGTAGAATTGATGATGAGATGAACGTCGGCCTTCAGCATCGGACTCTCCATACTCCACCTGCAGCACGTGTAATTCACCGGGTGGAGATTACAGGTGGCCGTAATCTACGGCCTGCACAGAGCAGGGATTACGAGGGGATTACTTGTGAACAAAGTAGTGCGTTAGAACACCAGCGGCCATTTTATATTGTCTTTGTCTATTTGAATTTGCTGAAAAGTGAATAGAATATGACCTGGTTTCAGATAAAAGCCGCTGTAATCTCCGATGATTATTCACTGTGTGATATCCTCGCATTGGCTCGTAGACTACTTCCTGTTAGAAGTATGAAGTATGGACAGCCTTGAATACCTGGATATGTGATTTATACATCTGCAAGGTCTTGCCATCAACTACTACATAAAGGAAACAAATATCATAATGTCATATAATCAAAATGACAACAAGAATTTGAGATTTGCTATGAGTTCCATTGTTCAGGATACTTTTCTGAAGGAGATGTTATTTGAATCAGTAAAGATTTTTTGTCGGTGATTTCACTGAAATGTACTTTGTTCACAATATCTGTACGATAGAGAAAAGAGATGCACAGAGAAAACGTTGTGGGAGGTTATCATGAGAGTGGATTCCCAGCGCCTTGCTAAGTTACCGGGAAATGTTGTATGGATCAGATGTTTTTAATAAGATCTGCTTCAAGGAGATAGATACAAGGAAGTACAGATGACAGCATGTACATAACACTACCAGATAGTTCTGGCTGGAGGAACTATTTGGCAATAATGTGAGGGTTTGATCAACTACTATGTTTCTGGACCAAAATTGACTTATAATGGCCTTATCAAAGAGGCTTATAACCTTATTCAATCCAGAATGAATAAAATTTGATAAAAAGGTGAACTGAAAACATTCTGACAGGGAACGTTTATGAGGAAGTTTTGATTCTGCCTCAAGTAAAACACGAATTCCTGATAAGATCCGTGTTTTAGCTACACACGGAAGAGGGTGGCGTGAATTGCCGATCACTGTTATGAGAAGTGGGAACTCTATTCTAGTTTTGTAATTCTTCCTGCGGTACTCTGAGGACGTGTATTGTCAACCCTGTGTGGGAAGTGCAGATAAAAATATCACGTAAACTTTACTCCGCGAGCTTTGACGAGACCGGATACGGCCACCAGACGCGGGCGCGGTGCCTGCTGGGAGTTTACTCTCTACACGGATCTTACACTGGTTCCCTGCCCCAATGTAATGTGGGATAGGTAATAGATCCAATTGAGGTATCCCATAATTCAGTCTGTTTACAGGATCCGGTGTTCGCTGGTTGCCGTCGTTGTATGGTTATAGGCCCTTGACCTTTTTCCAACAACTAATGCAGTTTAACGGTTTTCATGAACCTTCAAATTGGAAATCCGATGGCAGAAATGGAAATTTCAATTATTTCTACTTTTGCGTTTCAAATTATATTCGATTTTTCCAATTAGATATCGTAAAACGGTTGTTTATCTGAAGACAGGCGGCCGAGGTGCGGCCAGCCAGTCGGGAGCGGATCCTGTATTTACCCGGGGCGATATTAGGGAGTTTAGTAACCTCTGGAGGGTCTATACCTAGCTAGTGAGCGACTTTGCACTTTCGCTGGTTCCCAGCTTATTTGCAGTTGCAAGGATAGGCAGCGCAGTCTCCCTCATAATACCTTATTTCTACTTGTTTATGATAAAGGGTAATAAAAAATGAAGTTATGGCAACCTTTCAAAAGATAAAAGATGATCTATTAGAATATTTCTCTAAAAACCAGTGTAGTACTAGCTAAACACTGTTACCCATAATGCACCAATAAAATGGAGGCGTTACCCAAAATACACCAAAAAATAGGAGGCGTTACCTGGCCTATACTGTGAGTGGGCACATAGGCCAGGCTTCCAGGCTACTTGCCTCACAGACACAGATTCTGTCACTCTGTTTAACACTTACCTCGCAGACACAGATTCTGTCACTCTGTTTAATACTTACCTCGCAGACACAGATTCTGTCACTCTGTTTAATACTTACCTCGCAGACACAGATTCTGTCACTCTGTTTAATACTTACCTCGCAGACACAGATTCTGTCACTCTGTTTAACACTTACCTCGCAGACACAGATTCTGTCACTCTGTTTAATACTTACCTCGCAGACACAGATTCTGTCACTCTGTTTAACGCTTACCTCGCAGACACAGATTCTGTCACTCTGTTTAATACTTACCTCGCAGACACAGATTCTGTCACTCTGTTTAATACTTACCTCGTAGACACAGATTCTGTCACTCTGTTTAATACTTACCTCGCAGACACAGATTCTGTCACTCTGTTTAACACTTACCTCGCAGACACAGATTCTGTCACTCTGTTTAATACTTACCTCGCAGACACAGATTCTGTCACTCTGTTTAATACTTACCTCGCAGACACAGATCCTGTCACTCTGTTTAATACTTGCCTCGCAGACACAGATCCTGTCACTCTGTTTAATACTTGCCTCGCAGACACAGATTCTGTCACTCTGTTTAATACTTACCTCGCAGACACAGATTCTGTCACTCTGTTTAATACTTACCTCGCAGACACAGATTCTGTCACTCTGTTTAATACTTGCCTCGCAGACACAGATTCTGTCCGTGACTCTATTTAACCCTGACCCTTGCATGCATGTCAATATTCTATGCCTTAGTCGTGTGTGGCAATCAAACCATGTCCTTTAAAGTTTTATTTCTGTATTTTTATTTTTATTTTTTACTTTTGTATGTGTGAAAGCAGTTGTCTGCCCATAAATATCGCTGCCTCAGTGTATAAATAGTGCGACGCTTTATTATGCATTATGCCAGTGCTCGCCCACACAGAGGTAAACATATAGACAGTGCCCGGTCCTGGACCCTGGATAAGAAATTCGCGGCACGTGGGGGTGTTGTATGGGTCGTGGCTTCTGTAACCGAGGATCTCGTCGACATGTGTGCGGCCTGCGGACCTATAAATGTAAGGAGAAGAGGATTTAGAGGCAGTTCAGGGGCAGACGACATTAGGTGAAGCGTCAGAGACTGACGACACTTAGTGAAATGTGAATAACTGACAATATTAGTGAAATGTGAATAACTGACAATATTAGTGAAATGTGAATAACTGATAATATCTAGTGAAATGTAAATAACTGACAATATTAGTGAAATGTGAATAACTGACAATATTAGTGAAATGTGAATAACTGACAATATTTAGTGAAATGTGAATAACTGACAATATTTAGTGAAATGTGAATAACTGATAATATCTAGTGAAATGTAAATAACTGACAATATTTAGTGAAATGTGAATAACTAATAATATCTAGTGAAATGTAAATAACTGACAATATTTAGTGAAATGTGAATAACTGACAATATTAGTGAAATGTAAATAACTGACAATATTTAGTGAAATGTGAATAACTGACAATATTAGTGAAATGTGAATAACTGACAATATTAGTGAAATGTGAATAACTGACAATATTAGTGAAATGTGAATAACTGACAATATTTAGTGAAATGTGAATAACTGACAATATTTAGTGAAATGTGAATAACTGACAATATTTAGTGAAATGTGAATAACTGACAATATTTAGTGAAATGTGAATAACTGACAATATTTAGTGAAATGTGAATAACTGACAATATTTAGTGAAATGTGAATAACTGATAATATCTAGTGAAATGTAAATAACTGATAATATTTAGTGAAATGTAAAAGTCAAACGATTTTAGTGAAAATGTAATGGGTGGGTGATATTCAGTGAAATGTAAGGGGCGGTCGATATTCAGTGAAATGTAAAAGTCAAACGATTTTAGTGAAAATGTAATGGGTGGGTGATATTCAGTGAAATGTAAGGGGTGGGCGATATTTAGTAAAATGTAAGGGTTGGTCGATATTCAGTGAAATGTAAGGGTTGGGCGATATACAGTGAAATGTAAGGGCTGGGCAATATTCAGTGTAATATAAGGGGTGGGCGATATACAGTGAAATGTAAGGGGTGGACGATATACAGTGAAATGTAAGGGTTGGGCGATATTCAGTGAAATGTAAGGGTTGGGCGATATTCAGTGAAATGTAAGGGCCGGTCGATATTCAGTGAAATGTAAGGGGTGGGCGATATTCAGTGAAACATAAGGGGTGGGCGATATTCAGTGAAATGTTGCAGACGACATTTACTAGAAGCTCACCTGAACAGACGGCCACTGAGCCCGTGTTGAGGCGGGCTGCTGGAGGTGAGACAGACCCTGTAAACACACCACCCCGTCATCACTCTCCACGCAGAGATTCAGTACCCGCCATCCACACCACCACAAACATACCGCCCAGCTGAACCAATGTAGATTTTAATTTCTAACAGTATAAACCTTCAACAGGGCTGAGTACACGTGTTGAGAGGGTTCACGGCGGTGTAGCGCGGCCTGGTTGATGCTCGTGGTGGAGGCGGCCCTCTGACGGGCTCCAGGCGGCACCGTCCACACTCTGCTCCGGGTAGGGCTGCAGAGGAATGCATAAAGATAAAAAACAAACAGTTCTCACCTTCACAATTCCCTAAGGTTCACACTTATTTCTCAACCAATCAGCAAAGAGTATTAGTCACAGTGAGAGAGATATGCATAGGGGCAGATATAGAGACAGAGAGACAGAGAAGCAGATATAAACACAGAGAGACAGAGAGGCAGAGAGATCCAGACGAAGAGAGACAGAGACAGA